>JAUTXW010004699.1:0-600000 GCA_030620095.1 Kuschelorhynchus macadamiae | reverse complement strand
GAAGATCACTTTTTAGTGCCACTAACACTCTGCCACCATTCCTTTTCAAGGAATATGCACTTTCGCGATCACGCCGAAAAATGTCATATTCACTTATGAGGAGCTTGTATGACAGCAACCCATATCTCAACCACATCTCCGTCAAGCACATTATATGAAAGTGTGTAGATAACAAACTACGAAAAAAATCTTGGGTCTTAGCCTTAAGTCCCCTAGTTTTCTTATAGAATATATGCAATGTTTGCTCCATTTCCATTTAAATTTTGATTTATATTATTACTAAAATAATTCTTGCTTTACATACTGCTAATAGAAGCCGAACCCTTTATCAAAAGTCCTAGAAGTTTTATTTTTTCTGACGAAAACAGAGCTATTTTTTGTCCATAAGAACTTGTAGTTCTTGTCTCTGGCAGCGACTCTAATTTCCATAAATAAACATAAAATGTTCGTTTATATACAAACTATCATAAAGACTGTCGATTTTCATCGGAAAAACGTAATAATAGAGCACCATAATATTTTTAACCTGGTTTTTGGAGTTCTTGTTAGTCTGAACTCTATGAGCGTACTCAACCTTTTCAGGATTAATATTGTTCTCAATATAGTTCTCAGTTCTTCTAAGTACCGATATAAGGTTTTCGTTTTCCTTCTCAACAATCCATTGAATTGGATTTTCTGAGACCTAGATCTTTGCAAGTCGTTGAACGTGGTATCAAGGGGTTGAACCTCAGAGACATGTTTTTTGTTATCGGTGACCTATCTATCAATTTTCTTACGATACTCCGTCCTTTATTT
Organism: Kuschelorhynchus macadamiae; assembly: GCA_030620095.1. NCBI lineage: Eukaryota > Metazoa > Arthropoda > Insecta > Coleoptera > Curculionidae > Kuschelorhynchus > Kuschelorhynchus macadamiae. The sequence continues at coordinate 599,205 of JAUTXW010004699.1, read as the reverse complement.
TGCTACTGCAAAAATTCACAGTCCATAAGAGCTGATTGCTCTCCTGAACTAGTTTTAATTGTTCCTGCAAACCATTGATGGCACCCATTATATCGTTGGAAGGATTCGCTGCGATTAGAATGTGCGCTCAACGACGTACGCGGTCTAATGCTGGCAGGTGTTAAAGAACATTCTTCAACGTGACACCTTTCATGCGGAGAACGTCAAATTTAAAGCTTACAAAACCTATACAATCGCCGTGGATATACCGAACACAAAAACCACTACATTGGGCTCCAGATTTTTTACGATTTATCGGTTCGTCACATAATTTACACGTATGCATTGTATAATTATTTAATTTACTATATAATTACGACCGGTATCGAATTTAAGTTATACACCCACAAATCTATAAGGAACACTACAGCATAAGTTTCATTAAATAAGTTCGAATTAACACTCGATATTCGATCGATCTATTTAACGGAGCAAAACAATAATCGAACGAATACTTGATATTCGCACTAATATTTTATTCGCGAAATCAGAGAGTTTGCATTTTGAATTGAAATAAAAATAATTTTACGTTGTTAGTAAGAAATATGTTTTTTAATAAAATTAAAATGACACCACAAATGCAAAACCTTTTACTAGAAAATTCTACAAATTATGCATTTTTTGTAACTTTAAAAATAACGTCGGTAGGATGAAATCCCCTAGAAACAGAAAGTTGGTTTACATTTGCATTTTTACGATGACACGAGCTACCTTATATAAAGACAGGCAATCCAATTTAAACTAAATTTTATGGCCTAAATTAGAATCGGGAGAGATTGCACGGAATTATTGCACAGTTACAGTTTATTGTTCTATATTATGATGAGTTTCATTATTCATTTCAGTTAATTTAAGTATCTCCTGAAGATATTAAATTTACGTTACCTCTCAGTTAGTGATGAACGGTACGTAAAGTTCTAATAAAATTTATCTCGTCTCATATCGCAAAATATAAATTTAAAGTATATATGGCATGTAAATAAGTAATGATGATATAACGGGAGTTTGATATCCTTTCTGAAATGTATTTTTTTATTGTCTTCTGATATCCAAGCAACTAAAAGAAGGTTCGAGGAGATAAATGCGATAACTGCGGTGTCTAAATAAGTTTAAGTTTATTTTCATTAAAACTCAAAACTTGGCAATCCCGAACCATTTCTTTTTGTTATACAAAATATATAGATTATAAATTAGAGAATACCTTTATTCCTTTCTATTTTGCTCTAAAGAATTTAAAAAATAACTATTCGAGTATTTCAGTTATATCATTTTAAATATACGTGAAATGCAGAAGATAACTTCTAGTAAAGCAAATATGCAACATCTCAGATCTATCCTATCACATATTGTTGCATGCACCGGGTGCCCTATTTAAAATAACAAATTTGATACTTAGGGCAATATAAACACCATATATACGTAAGATATATTTTAATATATTAACAATAATTAAATTAAACCAACAATTTTTGTACCTAAATTTTCTTGAATATTTTACAGGAGCACACTCCAGCCAATAAGAATTGCTTAAACATTGGTTAAATTGTATATCATTTTCATTTGTCTAGTTACCGTTAGTTTGTTTTTTTGCAGTTTTAAACTGTCAAAATATTTTCAGTTTTTTTTTGAGCCCTCAACTTACAAGAGGCGTCAATGCCATTTCAAATTAAAACTTGTAAAGGGTCTATTAAAACTTAACTGGGAGACCATAAAATATAGAGGAAAAATTTAATGACAAGTATTTATCGTTTCTTTTGAAATTTTAATTTATTGTATTTTTATTTATGCAGTATATTGCAATTTCACTGGCCTGATATGAACTTTCTTATTTTAGATAGGACACCCTATATATTATTACAGCTCATTATTATAGTCCATTGAAAAAAGAGTTTAATGAAAAAAGTGACAACGTTGCCATTTTTCGTTTATCGTATTTATAAAGAAGTCAGTTTGGAAGCTTTGATATGAAAACACACCAAATACCAGGCTACTTTAAACGGTGAGTCGTTGTTCCATATTGTTATATCGCTAAAATTGTTGTTTAATACTCTATTTGAAATCAATATAAAACATTTAAAAAAGAAGATAGCAAAACGTGGCCATGTTGTAAATTTTTTAGGCTTTAATACTCGAGATTAGGCTGAAAAAAAAAACCAACCTCTTTCTTTTTTTTTGCTGTAACGAAATTTAAAAAATCGGTATATTTCCTGTACCCGGAACTTCTCTCGTTTTAATTCTTTCCTTTTATAGTGAACCAATTTAGTTTAGTACGTAGTCATTTAGTGACGCATATGCCATCTTTTCAAACATTTTCTTTCATCATATTGAATTCTTTCCAATATTTTACCAATTCTTTTTATGTAGTACTTGATTTATGCGCAAAATTTGAAGTAAATTGGATAATTAGTTTTTTTTACGTTCCACTAGGCCGCCATCTAGTTCTGGCATATTAGATTTTGATTATTAGGAGGTCATCCCCATATAACCCTCCATTTTTGACTAAAATTTGAAGTCAAACTGGTAAGTGACAGACAGACCTACAGACGAACCGACGGGATTGATAAATAAAACATGTTTTGGCGTCTAGGGACGCTAAAACAAGAGTGATTTTTTCACGATTACAAACAATAAAATGATTTCAGTGCATTTTCAGTTGATGTTTAAAAGTGTTTGCGGATTTCTGTGTCCTTTTTTGTAAAATATACAAATATAAAATAAAGAAAAACAGAAATAGCAGAATTTTATGATTTTTTATGTTTATACAATACCTCAGATAAAACCAAACTTTCTCTGGAACAATACATAAAGAAATCTCAGTCCACATTTTCTAATCTTTTTAAATTATTTCAGCAAGAATATAACTTCTGCAAATTACACCAATAATTGACCATGGCAACTGATCAAATTATTAAGTGAAAATATAACTGTGAAGAAATTTGCCGCTATAATTTAGCTGTCAAATTATTTTGTTAGTTGTGTTATATTATAATAAAATAATCCAAATTAGTTCAAAATTTAATTTCCACTTGCGATTTTCTTTATCAAAATATCACTCGTGCAATACCATTTAAAGAATAAAAGCATTCGTGTATGTTACCAGAAAAAATACCTCGCCCTGCGGGCGCTCGTTCGTAATTTTTTCAGTTGATAAGCACTTATGGTTTTATTAAAAAATTGGTTGTCAAACAAGTTTTTACAAATTTTCATAAACTTGTATGCACTTTAGGATATTTCTACTGGTAATATTACCAGTATCTTCCCCAATAAACACATGCACGTTTAAATTACGTGTTTGTAACGCGCCATTGGTTGATAAACCGTCGTAGGTGAGAAAAGTAACTGTTAATAAAGTGTTAGGAAAGCAACGTTGCGTTCACAACGTTAGACAAACGTAATTTTATTCCAGAAAATGGAAGAAGTGTTCTGCTAAACGTCTTATAATGACTTTATGGAAAGAAATGGTATCTTAAGCAACGTGTTACAAACGATGAGTAATATTAGGAAAACGACGACGGTACCCTTAAACGTTAGAATTACGTGGCTTTAATCTAGAAAAAGGAAGCGATATGGTTACAAATGTCGTATGAATGGCATATGAATACCAATTCTCATATAAACGTCTAAGAAACGTTTGCAGGTACCTACTCACTGTATTGTGATAGAGTATACACGTTTTAGAAACGTTAAATCATGTAGGAAATAGAACTATGACCTTAAACGTTAGAAATACGTGATTCTAAGGCGCAAAAAGGAATCGATGCATTTGCAAATATTGTCTAAACGAAATACCAAAATCATTGGAAGACTTCTCGTGCGAACGTTTATGAAACGTTTGTATGTACTTATTCTTTGTATTGTGGTAACGTAATAAACGTGTTAGAAACATTCAGTAATGTAGACGAAACAGCGCTATCCTCAAACGTTTAAAATACGTGGTTCTGATCTGAAAACAGGAATTGATGTATTTGCAAACGTTTTATGAACGAAATAAGAACACCTATGGTAGTACGTATATTTTGTACTAAAATACAAAAATGTATTTTACCAAGGATTTAACAACCTAAGTTAAAACCGTTAATTTACTTTTCTCATTAAACGTTTTGAAAAGGTGCATTTTGTCATATATATTTTTTTAAATATATAAAGCAGAAACATTTAAGTAACAATTTAAAATACGGATACAAATAATGCAGAAATAATGATAAAAACTGATCTAATTTAAGGCAAGAAAATACCCACATAGAATTTTTAAAAACGTTATACGTTATCCTATATTTTCCTTTTTCTGTGCTGTTTTAATTTTTTCAATAAATAGGGTGTTAAAACCAACATATTAATTCTAATCAATTTTCATCCGCATCCCCTTAGTAAAACGCATTTATAAGCTAGTTAAATAACGTACAAAACAAACTTCTTTTACACATATGTTCGCAACTACGCTTTAGTAGTAACCATTTGATTGGTCGAAAGCAAATCACGATACCAAGCGAGTGTTAAATTTGCATGATGTTGCATCATTTATCTGACATGGGTCAAGGGTAGCTGGTTTGTAGGTTTCATTTGTTTTAATTTGGTTCGTTTTTAATAGAAAAAATTGAATTGTAATTGCCCTACTGAGAATACGTGTGTGTTTAAGTGATTATTATAAAGGTCATTATAAAAAATTTAATTTATTAGATCCATATAGGTACACTTTAATAAACCACTGTAATTTTAGAGATTTTCAGCACACAGTGTTAATAGTCTGGCTGCATTACAAACTACCAATGACCAAATCCTTTTAACAATGCAGAAAATTCTTCGATATATTAAGAAACTTGCCATGGAAAAACTAATAGCACCGGAAAATCTGCCCTCTTTACCACTCAGGTTATACGAATAATTTCTAGACTTTGAAAAAATAGTAAAGCAGGACCCAATTGTCAATCAATATTTGGTATGTTTGGTTACTCGTTTTCAGTAGGAATGAAGTTCTTGATAAGAAATGAACTGGGAAACCAAATTAATTGGAAAGGGCGGCACCACAAAGTCAGTTTTGAGGGAACCACCACTATGACTATTATTTACGGTAAAAAAGACAAGTAACTTATAAACTTTGAGCAAACTTCATTGTTTCAATTTTCGGAAGGCGCAAAACTTAATTTTTCTACTAACGAAAAAAACGATATGAGAGTAGCATGGAGCGTAAACGAGTAGTTGAAACATTCTGCAACAAGGTTGTTAAGAAGAATAGATTTATTTAAGTCTGAGTTTTATATTTCTGTTTTTATGAATAATATATATGCTTTTGGCCCCAAATCATACCAAAAAGTTACAAAATTAAGGCATTTGTTATCATAAACAAAGTATTACATACATTTGATTTCATCTAAAATAATAATATGTAACTTATATCTAGATTGTTCTTGTGCTGATTCCACAACATATTATATAAATATATTGGTGTAGGTTTTAAGTTTTTTAACCTTTATCCTTATACAAGTTTTTATTTAAGGCCTGATACATTAATATTCCTAATTTTTTCATTATAAGTTGTCAAATCGGCACTTGAAAACGTTTATTTTAGTTGGCTATTATACAATATATTTATACATATTTCTAAAAATAAATGTGTTTAAAGAAATTGTTTTATTTATTTTATGCCTTTGTATGGAAACTAATACAAATCGTGTAGTTGAGATTACGTTAAAAGAAAACCTCGCAAAAATGTGCAAAAATGCAAAATTTTATTCAACGTTTATTAAAGGTTCTCCTAGAATCATATTTGATCGTAATTTGTAAATCTTATTGAAAAGTGTACATTTTCGAAAAAAATTACCATTTTCTTAACATTGATTAAAGGTTCTCGTAGAATCCTGTTTAAACGTAATTTATAACGCTTGTTTTCAAGCAATATTACTAACTTTTTTAAAGTTGAAGATATCACGTTGTATCCAACGTTAAAATTCGCGACATTTTTAAGTTGATTGTACGTTACTGTTGTACCATCTTTTAAAAAGGTGTATCGCAATTCTTAACATGGACGTATGTGTGTTTATCCAGTTATATGCTAAATGTTTCACTAATATACCATTAATCTATATCAAAAAAGACAACAATGTAAATCGAAACAGTTTTTCAACTAGAATAAGGCTATATTTTATTTAAATTCTATTTGTTTATATAATTACAATGACATATAGTATTGGAACAAACGCAGCTTGTGCACATAAATGTTAAACTTGTCTAGTGTGTGTTGTTTTATTCCCTCTCATACCTGCATTTTTTAAAATTGGAGCTCCTCCCCTCAAATGGGACTTAGTTACATCCCTGTACTTATCAAAAACACATGTTTTTTGGCATCTAGGGACCCTGAAAAGTATATATATTTGAAAAATATATGTACTATATTCGATGCTGTAGTGGTGGAGGAAGGAAGTTGCAAGAAATAGAATGTATGTGAACTCGTCGCTGCACGTCTGAATTGCTGCATGAATAACTCTTAGCCAAAAAAGTGTGCAAAAATAGAGGCATTCTGATATTTAAGATCCATGTCAGACCGCAAGGACCAGTTTACATATAACTTTAATTTTTTCTAACTTCTACCCTCACCGGCTGGACAAATCTAGTAGTGGTATCACAGGGTAATAATTAACCATGTATCAAGTTAATCAGAAGCGCATCGATGAATTCAAATTTTGGTCGTGAGCTCCATGACTATAGGTTGCCCTATTTAAAACAAAAATTTATATTATATATAAATAGAAGTAAAATAAATAAAAATTTCAGAGAAACAAAGAAATACTTGATAATAAATGATTCCTCTATTTTTATTTGATTCTCCAGATAATAGAGCAGGGCGTCTTATTTTAGACACCCTGTAGAGTTTAGTATTTCATACAACGTTTAAAATACCTACGATTTTTGCCAGAGTAAGGAAAATGGATATTAAAAATAACTTTAAAGTTATTTTGAAAACCGAAATTTAAATTCGACCTTATATCTAATTAATACAATACGAAACGGCCACGGGAACGGGGAAACTACGAAATAGAACAAAGGTTTGCTAACCCAATTATAAAGATACCTAATTCTATTAAAGCCTATTTAATAATTCTACGGTCTAGTACGGTCTTTGCTGTGTCTTTGCAATGATTAAAACTTCTTAGAACGGGGACAGCTAAATTGAATCTCTGTCAGCTATTGTTGAGTCTCTCGACAAAACAGACTATTAATTTCCTCATTTTTAACAGCATTACATGAAGTTTATTCTTCATTTCACAACAAAACGATTACTAAAATAAAAGAAAACCGAAAACAATTTTTATTGTCATAATTTTTAAAATTATTTACAAGGTTTTTTACAAATTTTTATTATTACAACTGATCATGACGCCATGACACTACCATTAAAGCATTATTTATTCCTTTAATTAGTTTAATTCATGTCATGATATTTTCTTGGTTAACTTCTATTTGCTGTTTATAGTCGATCTTCGAGTATACAACAATGGCGTTTTGGCAGCTGCTTGGTGATACAAGTACAAAAATTCGTCAGAAGACCTATAATCTCTAGGCTATTCTACTTGTTGAAAACGCAGACAAAGTGAAAAACTTTTTAATATTATTGTTTTATAATAATAATATATTTATTTCTAGCAAAATCATTTTTTACAGTAACAATAGAAACGTCGAAAAAACAAGCAGATTGTGACTTATACACCAATATATATATATATATATATATATATATATATATATATATATATATATATATATATATATATATATATATATATATATATATATATATATATATATATATATATATATATATATATATATATATATATATATATATATATATATATATATATATATATATATATATATATATATATATATATATATATATATATATATATATATATATATATATATATATATATATATATATATATATATATATATATATATATATATATATATATATATATATATATATATATATATATATATATATATATATATATATATATATATATATATATATATATATATATATATATATATATATATATATATATATATATATATATATATATATATATATATATATATATATATATATATATATATATATATATATATATATATATATATATATATATATATATATATATATATATATATATATATATATATATATATATATATATATATATATATATATATATATATATATATATATATATATATATATATATATATATATATATATATATATATATATATATATATATATATATATATATATATATATATATATATATATATATATATATATATATATATATATATATATATATATATATATATATATATATATATATATATATATATTGGTGTTAAACCGTAAAATGCAAGTATCTGTTCAAAACCAACGTGTTATACATTACAATACTGGGATATAGTTATTGATTGCACTGACAGTATACCGTTGGAGCCATTCCCATATATCTTATGCTGCCTGCAAATTATAGGCTATTTTTAAAAGCCGAAACTGTGTACATTTATACAAGGTTAGGCGGACTTGAGGCTTTTGGTCACTAGGAATTAAAATGGTGAAAAGTCTTTCTTACTATAAGCTGTCTTGGAAATACACTGATGCTTGGTTCATGGAGTCATCTTAATAAAATATGTTGGCTCTGTATTTCCACTAAAGAAGGAACTGATGAAGCTAAGTGGTGGATATGCAGGGTAATACAATTCGGTGGGATAACGTGGGCATCTCAAAAACCGTAAGAGATACGAGGTTGGTTCTGTGAGGGCGCAGTTGCGCAATTTATAGAGATATTATAAAAAAATGTACATCTTTTAGCCACTTTTTTCTCTAGTTTTCGAGATCTCATCATCAACTTCATTTTTCACTGACTTGGATCTTTTATTTCATTTTTAACAAGTGTTGGGTCTCTCAAAACCAACAATGGACCACAATTAATATCTGAAAGAAATGAAGAATTAAGATTTTGCCAAATGCAACAATGTGTTAAAGACAGACAGATAATTAGAATCTTTTTAAATTGACCAAGGATAAGTTTAAATACTCGAAATATGTGAGTGTAATATATTATTGGATTTGAGAGGTCAAGGGCTTGTTAAAAATGAAATAAAAAGAAGAAAAGTCGGATATTAAATATGACTGCACCATCTTGTAGAGGAGAAAAAGTGACCATAAAGATGTAAAATGTAAATGTAAATTTTGTAATATCTCCTCAAATGTAACCTGAAAAAAAAGGAAAATAAGGATTTTCCTTTTTGTCACTCAACTTTTTCAACGACATATTATTCGACATCAAATTTTGCAACTTTGTTCTAATTAAACCAATCTCATACCACTTACTATTTTTAAAATGAGATTAATATATTATATCAATTAAAGAAGGCTCGTAAATCCTCCTCCAGCTTACCTAGAATGGTATAGAGTTGGTCATTACTTTAAACTTGTTACCTGTAATTACCTTAAATTCCATAACTCCTACTCCAACCCTGCCATTGTAAATTCTCAAAGAGAAAATGTTTTGCTCCTCTATAGTGCAGTAAATTTCTTATGTCACAAAAATGTGCAGATGACAAGAACATCTAGATATAATAATAGAGCACAAAATGAAAATAGCTTTGTAATTTGAGACAATTGGAGCAAGTAAAGTCAGAATGAGACCTAATTGCTAAGACATTTTTCTCTATAGTTTAAAGGATGCAGAGTGAAACTTGTTAGTTTTTAGAAAGACTGGGACTTAAAAATATTAATTAACGGTTAAATATTGTAGACCTTACTTTTATTATTATTATAAAAATATATTTCGTTTAACATATTGATTAGTAATCCAAAACTGTTACAAATATTTTACTGTTTTGTATTTTAGAATGTTGTTTAATATATTTTTAAAATTTCATAAATAATTTCGTAACTGTTCTAGACGTAAGACAAAGTGTGAGAGTTTCAAAATGTAATAACAAGTTCCTCTTATCAATAAACTATATATTACGCCCTTTAACCTAATAACTGAAACCACATCGTCTTGCATGCTCTTCCTTTCAAGGTGGGTATTAAATTGGGGTAATTTCCCCGCTTCTCTTTTACAAATTGCAGCCACTTAGGACGCTGTTAGGTCTTAGTTATGGCATTTAGATTATAATATATTCCCGGAGGATCTCACTTGCCGCCGCACTCAAAGTTACCTTAGATTGAACATTTTAATATATGATGTAATTAAAATTTATATTATATTGAAACATAAGTACTTTTCGAATTTCTAAAGAATTATAATCATATTATGTAATAATAAAGACAATAATAACTCTGACTTCGTTTGCATATTGTGCGGCCTATCTGTGAATGAAGTAAATCACATGACCTGTATGGATGGTCTAAAAGTCAAAGCAAAACAGTGACAGCTGCTAATGGATCAAGTAAATCTAATGACTTAGTAGCTCCCTAAATAGAGCCAACTAGCCATAGTTGCTAGACTCTCTGCAAGTACAATGAAAAGTGCAAGTATCGGTTTTTTTTGTAAATGTAAACAATAAAATATACTAAACAATAGTGGTTTTGATGATTTTTCCTCGATAAGATATAGTGAAGTCAACCACCGGAAATGTTCGTGAAAAAAAATTGCTCCTCTTTTCATGTTTCACAAGGAAGGAGTTTTTGCATTACACGACGACCAATAGGCATATAATTTTAATATAATAATCTATTGTAATGGTAAAAAATCACCCTCCGACGTTTTTGCGGATCTTGAATCTGAGAAACACGTTCTCCCATTTCCGTCGGTCTGTCGGTTTGTTTGTACGCGGCATAGATAAAAGCTACTTATTCATTTACCTCAAATTTTACTTAAAATTCAAAGCTCATATGGGGTTAAAATAGTGAAAATCCCAGATGGCGGAATAAAATGGCGGCCAAATAAAATGTAAAAACTCATAATTAAAACTGATAAATTTTGGCATTAAGCCATGATAGTGGAACAAAATGGTGCCATATTCAAAGGTTTAAAAAATCAGTTGCAAAAAAAATAGAAACGTGTGACAGGGAGATAAACTTTTTTAATGCGAATCCTGAATGTAAAACCAAATGGCGGGTCCAATAAACTGCTTAAAAAAATAACAAACGATGTAATTTGTTTTTTTTAAGACTATGTCAATAACGTTATGAAAAGCAAAAAATAATAACAAATAAAACAACATATAAAATGGTATACTTACTGTACTATAACCAGTGGCTTTATTTGAGTAAGTATGCTATATAAATGACTGTTATTATATGTCCAATATGGTTTTAAACATGTTTAGGTGAAGAGATGAAAAATATTCGTTTGTCTCAATCTAAATGCATGTTAGATAATACAGATGTTTGTCATACATTCTTATATGAACGTGCGCAAAAAGAATATTTTAGATAACGATACCTTTTAGCTTCACAAGCAACATAAAAAAGTAGCATATTAAGTACATAATATGTACTTAATATAAATTAATCTATATATTATATATATTGCTGTATCTTTATATTTTCTTCAGAAAACGATTTATTATAAGGTAAGTTCCGGGTAGGTACTTGAGTAAAATATAGATAAAACCATTTTGACAGAATTTTCCTTGTCATAAAACTTTCTCTGTATCAAACAAAGTTAAATATATTTCAAGGGCAAAGATTAGAAATGTTTATCGCAGGAAAGTACGGGAAACTTAAGGTGAACAAATCTTGTATAACTGTGTAATTTTAGAAATATATTAAGTATTGTATTTCATAATTGAAGTACTTGTTTAAAATAGTTGTCATATTTAAAAACATATTTAACTATACAAAAAACCTACAATCCGCACATGAAACACATCTTACATGCCGCACAAATTGCTTTTGCGTTGTTAAGCAAAAAACTATTCTATTTGTGTCTACTTATTCGGGCGCTGAGATTTGTACTAAAAACATGCACACGCTAAAAAGCGAGAAAGCAATTTAAAGTAACATCATCCAGAAACTACAGAATCACAAGTATTTTTAACCGTAATTACAAGATATAAATAAAATAAACAAATAAATAAATAAGGCCTTTAATAAACATATAAAAATAAACAAGAACATTACATTAAAACTGCCAGGAATCATCCCGTCGCTGGCGAAGTCTAGCAAATAAATGCTACTCTACTTAACCAGCAGAGAGACTATCCTATGCTAGGGAATGCGTAGGAAAATAAGATACATAGTTAAAGTTGACAAAAATGGCGGTTTGTTTGTTAACATGGCAAAACAGACTGACACAAAAAATTTTTGTTAAATTCTTAGAACACAAAAATATGTGAATATGTGTGAATAATAATATTCAAGGTTACAAAGTGTGCGAAGGCGACGAAATTAAAATTAAAGAAGTACGGAAGGAATATAAAATAGCTAAGGTATTTCCTTGGGAAGATCCATGCCCACAGATTAAAATGAGCTTAAGCTATGACAGAAAAGTCTTGCAAGCCTTTTGCCTATCTAAAATAAAGTGTTTTAATTTAAATTTAAACTTATTAAAATTGAAAAGTATGTATTCTCTAGTCAATAAATTCAAAAGGGAAATTGCAATGTATGAAAAAGATCTTTTAAACAACGTTGTTCGAAAATGAGGCATTGTGTATTTATCCTTGAACCTTACATTAACTGAATGCTGTCATTCACGAGTTTGAAATATGTTATTCAAAGCACAACTAGATTTGGGATCATTAATAAGTTTAAAAACAAAATTTCCCAGATGATGTATCCATCGATTTTCCATACGTAACCAATTTAATTCATTTATTTTATAAGAAATATATTCTCTTCTAGATATATCAAAAATTAAACGACAACATGAATTTTGTAAGACCTGTATTTTATTTTCGTCCAAAGAATTCAGACATGGAAAATAAATAAAATTACCATAATTAAATTGTGAAACAATTAGGGATTCTGTGAGCAATTTTCTTAGATGAAAATTAAGATTATGACGATTGGCAAATATTATTTTTAATTTAAAAAACGCCTTTCGTCTAAGTTCCTGCACGTGACTGCTGAAACGCAAATTAAAGTCGAAAATTATACCCAAATTCCGAGCCTCTTCAACAAAATTTAATACATTATTGTCGATGGAGATATTCAGGTTTGAAGGTAAAAAGTTGCATTTGTCCCTATTACCAAATATCATCACATTAGATTTTTTTGAATTTAAATTTAGATTATGTTCTTTAGACAAAGTATTAATTACATTTAAATCATTATTTATTATATTATTAGCCACTCCAAACTCTTCGGGTCTATAGGAAAAATAAATCTGGGTGTCATCTGCGAATGCGAATCTTACAATTATTAAGAGACGTTAAAATGTCAGAAATATAAATGCTGAAAAGAAGAGGTCCCAGGACAGACCCTTGGGGTACACCAGACAATATAGAAAGTTCTTGTGACTCACAGTTATTATAAGAGATTTTCTGCGATCTGCATGATAGATAGGATTTAATTAATTTTACTGAGACGTTATCAAAGCCGAAATATTTCAATCTGGCTAAGAGCAAGTTATGGTCGAGAGTGTCAAAGGCTTTTGAATAGTCAAGTAACACGAGCACAGTGACAAGACCCTGATCAGTATTTACAAAAATGTTATTGGTAATAGTTGCAAGAGCAGTGGAAGTACTAAACTCGGGTTTAAAGCCACTCTGCACTTCAGGCACTATGTTATTAAAAATGGCAAAATCAAAAATTTGTTTATATAATATTTTTTCTAAGATTTCAGAAGTCGCAGGCAATATGCTTATGATTCTTAAATCAGAAAAGGTTTGAAGGTCCTTATTTTTGGGAAGTGGGATACCTATTGCGTTTTTCCGTTTATCAGGAAAATAAGAATTTTCTATGCAACAGTTAATAATATGAAGCAATATACATCAATATGTGGACTACAATATCTCAAGATTCTAAGTGAAATATTCTCAGAACCAATGCTATCTTTTTTTAGAGAATGTAGAATTGTATTAACTTCTTCAACATTACTTAATTTGAAAGAAAACTGAGTACTTCTTGAGGAGTAACTATTGCTATAAAAATCTATTTTATTATCACAATTATCGGATACATATTGAAAAAATTTTGAAAAATGAGAATTAATAGAATTGGGGTCTGAAAGATTAGCTGGCAACTCTGCCCGACCTTGCTTATTACAATGTATATTGAGATTACGCAAAGCAGACCAAGTTCTACGATGCTCACGCCTAGCAGCAACTGAATTAAGATAGTTTTGTTTTTCTCGTCTTATCATAGACACGGAAAGATTTCTTAGTTGTTTATAATTATTCCAATCGACTTGAGAATGAGATGTTTTATATTTTTGTAAAGCTTTATTTTTATCTTTAATTAACATTTTTAAATTAGGAGTTAACCACTCTGCCTTTGGTTTTGTAACTTTGCGACTTACTATCGGAGCGTGTTTATCAAATAAGAATATAAAAAAATTATTAAAAAGAGTAATTTTTTCATTTATGTTATTATTGTTAAAAATAGAGTACCAGTCAAGAGCTGTAAAATCCGAGATAAAACCATCATAATTAAAACGATCAAAGTTACGATAAGAAATAACCTTTGGAATTACTTTATTCTTAGTCACAGGGAGATCACAATACGTTACTATGTGATCAGAGATCGTATCTGCATTAATTATACCACATACGTTTATTGCAAGTGACGTGGATATATATATATATATATATATATATATATATATATATATATATATATATATATATATATATATATATATATATATATATATATATATATATATATATATATATATATATATATATATATATATATATATATATATATATATATATATATATATATATATATATATATATATATATATATATATATATATATATATATATATATATATATATATATATATATATATATATATATATATATATATATATATATATATATATATATATATATATATATATATATATATATATATATATATATATATATATATATATATATATATATATATATATATATATATATATATATATATATATATATATATATATATATATATATATATATATATATATATATATATATATATATATATATATATATATATATATATATATATATATATATATATATATATATATATAATATAATATAACAAGGATTATTTTCTTGTTATGACGTTGGTGTACGTGGAATGAAAACATACTATCATATATATATATATATATATATATATATATATATATATATATATATATATATATATATATATATATATATATATATATATATATATATATATATATATATATATATATATATATATATATAAAAATCGATAAAATGCGCTCTCACACATCTTTATCAAAAGTTCTTGGCCGGAAAAGATATATGTATAATAGCAGAAATATATAATTTCTTTTCCGGCCAAGAACATATAATATATATATATATATATATATATATATATATATATATATATATATATATATATATATATATATATATATATATATATATATATATATATATATATATATATATATATATATATATATATATATATATATATATATATATATATATATATATATATATATATATATATATATATATATATATATATATATATAAATATAAATGTATATATACATATATATATATATATATATATATATATATACATATATATATATATATATATATATATATATATATATATATATATATATATATGTATATATATGTATATATGTATATATTTACTGCCATTTACTTTCCTTAAACGCGAATATAACATTTTACAGGACGAAACTTTGGATTATAACGTTAAAAGTTCTCGACATATACGTAGTTCTCGTTTATATTTTTTTCTAAGCTAAAAGCTCTTTTATTTCAACACGTAAAATAAACTTGACATGGAGCTGGAAAATTATTTAACAGTACATTTCCTGAAAACGGGCTTTTCGTTAGATTTATTTATCCATTACGCTAGCTAGAATGCTTTAAATAACCAAACGGTGCAAAAACTAGTAAAGGTCTCACAGTTGAAAATGTGAGGTTGATAACGCCGGTTGGTGGTAAGCAACTATTGCAGTTATTTTGTCTACATTGAAAATTTTGCTTAAGAAGCTTGATTTTCAGTTAATACTACTAAGAAATATTTCTCGATCACCGAAACATTGAAGTTAAGTAAATAGCTGTTTTATAATTTCCTATTGTTTACCTCGTCTGCACATGGAAACTTCATTTGGTTTAACTTCAGACCCTTAACTAAGATTTCTTACTCGCATATAGAGCAAGTAGCACCACCAATATTTAATCTTGCAAATATTCTTTGAGAAGTTCTTTGTTCAAGGAAATGTTGTAGTCTCTTAGTCGACATCGCAAAATATTTCATATTTAACGCATTTAATAATGCTTTTGTAACAAGTTATTTAATACCCGGTATAATAAGCATTGACAATTTTTACATAAAGCTATCTGGACTCTAGCATAATTAAAGTTATAGTATTCACCACAAAAAACGCACTAAATTGTTTCTTACAATTGATTAGCAGTTTATTTGATTTATTTAGTAATAGTTAATATTTATGAGATTAAAAAGGTATATTTTTCAGCTATTGCAAAGAACATAAAAAATAACGTGAAAAAGAGTAAAACCTGATGAACCAACCTTTTCGGATTTATTTGCCCATTTGTCAAGTCGACTGGAAAACTTTACATGGCTAAATGTTTCGAAAAAAGGTATATGGTCTTGTTTGTTAACTCGTGATCTAAGCAAACAGTGGCGTTCATACAGGGTGATTTGTAAATAGGTGCCAAAAATTGTTGACAAACTCTAGAAGCAAAAATATAAAAAAAAATTTGATAAACACAAGTCTCTAAACACTTTGTTTTCACGATGCAGCATGTTCAAAATATTTTAACTAATTGTTTTCTAATATCTCGGGAATATTTTGAATATTACTCTAAACTTTGGAGAGCAGTAGAAACCGTATTTGACAACATTAATGAATAATAAAATTCAAACTCTCATAAAACGGATACAAATATAATGTGTAACTACAGAAAATACATAATAATAAAGTCTCTTTTAAAATAACTTAAATCTTGTATTTTCAAAAACAAGACAATAAAATTAAGCTAATTTACTAGTATTAAAACTAATCAAGGTTCAATAATGGGGAATTATGCAAATCTACCTGAACGTTTAGTAATAGCCCAGATGTTTTAAATTTATTAATTTCCATACATTCTAGAAAATTGAGTTTCCTTGATTTCATTTCAGAATGAAGAATTTTTTAATTATCATCAATAATGTGAATTATTTAATTTTTTTTATGTAACTAGTTTTTTGTTCTCTTATTTTTTTTCAAAACATCAGCCGGTTGGGCCAACATACTTTTTGTTTTGAGTGAGCTTGTCATTTTTTATTATTTTTCCTAACGTATTGTTGGTTTTAAAACTGATTTTTAACCCGTGTCTAGTAAGGTGTTTTGGTACTCAATTTACCGATATGGGTTATAGTTTTAAAAGTAGTGTAATGTGTGGATGTAAATAATTTATAAAATTTAGGAATTGATTTAATTGTCGTTCTATACCTGTGAAACAACTAATAATATCATTGACGTATCTATGCCAGTATAGAAAATCCTTATTTAATAAATGTTCGTTTTTTTTTCTTCTCAATTGTTTCAGCCAACAGTGAACTTAAATGATTTCCCATTTTAATGTAATATAGTGCAAATTAAAGTTATAGACGTTTTATTCAGAGTATAATAGACTTCCGTCAAGTATCGGCTAACTCAAATGGATTTATTAATATTAAAATCATGGGCATACCTATCCATGACACTAGTTACATTAGCAAAATATTTTTCTACTGAAACCTGATCTTAGTACATTTTATGAAAAACTCTTTATTCTCCAAATTTAGTAACTTATTCTCTAAAGGCAAACGACACATAAACCTCCCAAAAACTCTAAAATATTGTCTAGTAATTTATACGGTAACCGTGGCAGTATGTATTATTTTTGCATTAAACATTATTTAATCCGTAACCACAGACATTGCATTTCAATAAACATTTCAATAAAATATTCACAGATGAGGCTAAAATGATTTAAAATTATATGTTGAATTAAAAAACATATTATTTTTTAAAATAATTTAATAATATTTTAAACATATTTGTTCATTCGCGTAAGTTTTATAAACAGAGTAAATTCTTAAAAAAACATTTATTACAGACCTGTATATACAATTTCAAGAGGTTTACAATTAAAAAATGACTAAATCTGCTTTTTTTTTGTATACAAAGCATATACGAATAAAAACCAATCACTGTCAAAACAATGAGTGGGAAGTGAAAAAATAAAAACGTCCAATTGGTTTTCTAAATTATCAGCTTACTACAAATGTAAATTCTTTTTGACCCATGAGACATTAAAATTTCTATTACAAATTTCCAGCTGTAAGTTCAATTAGTATCGTCGAAAAGGTCGCAAGGTCTGTCGACGTGCCAAGCCTTTGAGATAGGAAAATTACTAATTGGGACTACCAAAGGGCTTAAATGACCCCAAGTCTGTAGTTACGGTTTAAGACATAAAGATATATACGTAGGAGTTTAAAAAGAACAGTTCTAATTTAATATAATAATTACATGATTGAGGACATTTTTAATTGAATTTTAAAACTAAACTTACTGTTTCTTTTAATATCTAATTGGCTTATTTTAAACAGAACTTACCAAACAAATTAAAATATTACCTTAATAATATATTTTAAAGTGATGTCGGTAAAGAGTTTTTTAATTTATGAATAACGCTAAAATTCAGACATTAAATTTATACAAACTTGTCATAGCTAGGCATTTCATTAACCTGTGTTCTATATAAAAGATAAAGATATATTAATATGAGCTGAATTTCAAATATTCCTTCTTAAGTAAATTTTAGACCAGGTGAATATTTATATTCTAAATTATAGAATAGGCTATGTCTTCTTTATGTTGGCAGCAGCAAAATATACGGAATATCTATAACATTTTATATTATGAATGACTGAAGAGTCATTAAAATTTTGCTAATGTGTTTAAATCCGAATATGTGTTTCAGATTAAGCAAATCGATTTTTTGCGTTAAATATTGTATTACTTAAACCAGGGCCTAAAAATATTTATATAAATATTATCATACCTTATGATACAGGGTGTTATATAAAATCGGGTAAAATTAAAATTCAACATGTCCCCACCTTTGCAAAAGTATTTGTTTTCTTCTTTAGACCCCTATTATAATCTTCGAGGACCTCTCTTGGGAGAATTTGGTTATTTGCTATTTGCTACAATAATTGGCAAAAAGAGTATAAAAGTTGTTTAAAAAAGTTTAGGGACCGAATTTAAAAATGTTTGTATATGTTACTCTGCATTTTAAGAACATTAATTTATAATAAAGACAATTGTTGCTATACAGGAGTGATATAAAAATGAAAAAGAAAATTTCTAAATTTACGTGGGTTACATGTTGCTTATCTTGATCTGTAGAACAATAAGCAAAAATCACAAAAATCCACCGTTATATAGAGGAATAGCATGTATAGTCTTTGTTACTATATAAAAGTTAATTTATTGCTAAATATACAGGGAGTTAATGAATGTCACGTAGGTATAGAAGTTGATAATTTTTTGGCTCATTCTATGACGAAAAGTTTATATAAACATAGGTCCGCAAAAGATTCTTTTCGGAGATACAGTGAGATGGAGTTGAAATTTTATTTTAGACTTTTTTAAATGCAAAAAATAATTTTTTTTTCACAAAATTAGGTAATCGGGTGTTTTTTGAGATGAGATATCATAATTTGGTATTAGTTTTTATCTAGCACCTAGAGGCCGATACGTACGCTGTTGTTATTTACTTTAATCTGCCATAACTTTTTTGACGATAGAACGTTTTGTGAATAAACCTTATTTTTACTCATTTTTAAAGAAAAAAAATACTTAACCGTTACGTTAACCACTCACTTTGACGCTTCATGAAGTTGCTGGAAACATTACACAAACTTAGTATGTAATAGATATCTTAATACTAATCTTAAATAACTTCTATCTTTCATTCTTGACATAAAGGGTTTTAAAGTTTTATTTATTTTTTCCTTTTTTCGTTTTTCTTACACGTTTTCAGAGTTTATTAGTTCCAGTTTGATACATTTATTAGTTTTTAAAATCTCTACAATAACCAAAAGCCAAATTCGTCGTATGCAGTTTACAGAATGTTATTTTTTTGCGCCACCGAGAATTCCACTCTTTTTAATTTTTTTGGAATACCCTGTATAAATCCTAATATCATCATTTGACTCTGCGTTTTTTCCTCATTCTTTTTAATTTTCTACGTATCTGTAATAATTTTTTATTTACTTGCGAAAATAGCCGTCCATGCAAACCAAGTATTTTCAAAATAAAAAAATTGAAATAAAATCTACTTATTCCGTGTGTTACCTTTTTTGACGTTTTGTTAGTAGTTTTGATAGCGAAGTAAACAGCATAATAATATTTTTCGTCTTTTACCGTTTTTGACGTTTAGTTAAAAATAATTGTGATAGTTAAAGTTTCTACAGCTTGTTGCGCTATTTATTATTTCTGAATTTTTTTGATCTATTTAATATCTAAGGATGGTTAAGTATACAAACCGTGAATATGCAGATATTCATTTCATTTGTGGTCTTGCCAATGGTAATTCGTTTGAAGCTAAACGACTTTATTCGCAGCCTTATCCAAATCGACGACAGCCTGATTCACGAACTTTTGCTCAGGTTCACATTCGACCGAGCGAAAATGGAACTTTACAGAAGTCTACTCATTTATCAGGAATACATGGCACTGTTAGAACTAATTAAATGGAGGAAGCAGCCCTGAATACTGTAGAAAATGAACCAGTTGGTTCATTCAAATGTTGACCCAAAACCCATTCTTTGGAAATAAGTTTTTCGAAAAACTACCGCCATCAGGAATTTTCACAATAATCATTTTTGGGCAGAAAATCCTCATGCGATATCCGAAAATCATTTTCAGGAGCAGTTTATAGTAAATGTGTGGGCTGGTATTATTGGAAGGGCCAGTTTTCCTGCCAAAAAGGTTAAACGGACAGTATTACCGTCAATTTTTAAAACAACTTCCGCTGCTACTAGAAGAGGTACCACTTGAAATAAGATATCAAATGTGGTTTATGCATTACCGCCACATTTTAGTTTGGTTGTAAGGTAGTTTTCAAATCGACAGTACAACAACCGTTGGATAGGTGAAGGTGGACCCCAGCCATGGCCCCCAAGGTCCTTCGATCTAAATTGTTTAGATTATTTTTTCTGGGGACATTTAAAATCGTTGGTGTATCAGTCTTCTATCCAGTCAGAGGAAGATTTGAGAAACAGATTTATAGCTTCATGTGAAATAATTCCCTATACACCTGGGATGTTCGAGAGAGTTCGCCAGTCTATGAAATGAAGAGTTGAGTCCTGCATATTAACAAGAGGAGGTAATTTTCAGCAGTCCTTATAATTGTTTCAGTTTTTGATGTAACGCTAGAATTACATTTTTAATTAATTAGCAACTCAATTTTTTTTAATTTTGTTACTTTGGAAATACTACTTGTTTTGCAAAGAAACAAAATGAATGAGAGAAAAATAGAAAGCCAAATTATGATATGGGGTATTCAAAAAACACAGGGGAGTGGAATTGCCGGTGGCGCAAAAAAATTTTGCTTTTAGTTATTGCAGAGGTTCTAAAACTAATAAATGTACCAAATTGGAAAAAATAAACTCGGAAAACGTGTGAGAAAAACGAAAAAACGAAAAATAAAAATAAAAATTTGACATCCTGTATCTCAAAAATGAAACACTTCGCAGTACACCTTGATAATATAAAAATTTTTTATTTTAACGATACTTATTACATACTAAGTTTTTGTAATGTTTCCACCAACTCACCTAGCGTCTAAGGAAATGGGTAACCTGGCACCGACGCAGAAATTTGCAAATTTCTCGAAAACGGTTACCCCTAGAGTTATTAAATTAATACTTATTTTCTGCTTAAAACAGATGTAAACATAAGATTTATTTACAAAAAATCCCAAATGTTAACTTTCAGAAAAGTTATGGCAAATTAGACTAAATAATAATAATTTACGTAGCGACCTCTAAGTGCTACATAAAAACTATTACAAAATTATGATTTCACATCTCAAAAACATCCCATATTTTGTTGACAAATTTTATTTTTTGCAAAAGTTATTTAAAAAAGTCTGAGATAAAATTTCAATTTCACCACCCTGTGTCCTCAAAACGAATCATTTGCGGGCCCATGTTTATATGAACTTTTGTTCATAGAACCAATCAAAAAATTATCACCTACCGAATCTACGTGAAAAACCCTGTATTTTTGACAACTCTGTACGACATATACAAGAAAAGAAAAACTGGTATTTCTGATAAGCATTTTGAGGGATTAGCTTTAACTCGTAGTCTCTTTACTTATGAGTAATTTAACCACATAGGACTGCATATATTCATAAAAAAAATATGTATTTTCTATAATGAGGGTAATAATTAAATATGGCGAAATAGTTCTGAGATTGACACATATTGATTGTTATAATTATTATATATTCATGTTTAAATTAAATTTATTATTTTCCAAATATCTAAAGTATAAATACTTCTGAAACAACATTTATTCATTTACAAATGCATAAAAAACTATAGTTGTCGATAAAACGTGTCCTAAAACGAAGTCAGACCAAATCAATCTGGCCCGGAAATATGACGCGCAGGCAACCCGTTTTTCTGGTTTTACGTAGTGTTATATAGTTTATAACCTATGGATAGTAACTTCCTTAGGTAACATTAATTATTACATAAAAATGATGAAAGTAAATGCGGGAAAAAATAACTTTATAAAAATTGCGAGTGAGGTATATTTTTTACCATTTTGCATCATAGAATACTCTGTATAATATGTCGTAACAGTTTTAATACAAATCAACTTCAGTTCGGGCTTAAGCAATGTAATAGTATATTTAATGCAAAAATGTGCATCCCGTTTGCTGTATGCAAGCAAAATTTTAATTTTATTATGCTTAGCTTGAGCAGTGTTAATTTTTCCTTCTAAATGTATTGATAATCTATTACTGCAGTGTTTGGTCAAAACTGATAAGATAATTCGACATAATTGCATAATAATTTATAAAAAATGTGTTTTTATAACATTTTTGTTAAGTTTTTTGTCGATATTTTAAAACATGTAATAATAATGTAATTGAAGCGATACAGTATTTTTATTTACTTAACAACACAGTCTCGCATGTATTCCTTTTATTACACCGACTGTTATATTTAGTTTATAAAGAGATTTCGCCTCTCGCGAATGTCCCTTGGGCAAATTTTATAAAATCTTTCTCGACTTCTGCTTATTAATGTTTCCCATTTGAAGCAACTTGATACTCGTTCTCAAGGGGTCTTGTTATGACAAGCAATATGGGATTTTAGTACACTTTGAGTTTGCTTCGTTTTCAGAAATAAATATGCAAAAGCATTATTTCTATAAAGAAATAGCTTTACCTTTCATAATAAGTATTCATCCCTACTAAAAAATTCAGTCGATTAAATAATATTTTAATACGTATACCTTAAAATCGAAATATGTTTTTATAGTTTAAAGAATGGCAACGCAAACTTATTTAGGGGAGCAAATATGTTTTATAATTGCTTTTTGAAATTCGAATAAGACTACAAGAGCTATAGGTTTTAAGAAGACGTTTTAATGTTAGCATTAAAACAATCCCAAGTCAAGCTTGTTATAAAGATAATTAATATTTTGTATGAATCCTTGTTTTTGCTGAACAGAATCAAAATAAAAAACGTGTTCATTAAATACAGACAATAAGTGGGATAAAATTAAAAAGTCTGGACATCTAAAAGACAAAAAAAATTATTATTTTAAAATCAAGAATTGTCATCAATGTAGTAGTGTTTATTCTATGGTTTCCTCTGAAAAACTTCTTAATTAAAAATCAATTCAAGATGAAAAAATTCAAATAAACGAACAAAATAAGAATTTTTTTCTCTGCTTTCGCGTTTGAATTCTCTACTATTTTTCACAGTTCATGTTCTTTCCACTTGAACGAAACACCGGTACGAATAGTAACACAGGGAATTTTTCCTTTTCCGTTTTGTCAGGAACCGACTAACCGATTTAGGGTCCTTGAAACTGGTTGTAACCTGGATTTTGTAACTTGGCCACCATAATATGCCGCCGTCTTTCCAGACTCCGGGTACTATGGTTAAACACAATTTTTGGATCCTCAATTGCTTACACAATTTTATTAATTTTTTTGTTACACAGCCCAACGCTTTTCGATCCACCAAGCCAACCCATTGGTAGATGACACTTTGCATTGACATTAGCAGATCTGTTTGGTTAGAGTTTAGAGTTTTTTAATTCTTCTAACAACATTTTAGTTTTGTTAATATCTTTATTAAATTGTTAGAACCAAATGCCTTTAAATTTGTTTTAAAACAGCTACATTAAAACCCTGTTGTACGAATAGCAAGATGGTTTTGAGATTTTTTTAACCGTTGTGTTTGCTGTTTGAAGTATTAGAGGTGTATTTAGTACATTCAATTTTATATTAAAACTTACTTTTTAGTTTATTTTAGTCCATCTCCTGCAATTGTTAATAAGCTATTTGGGTACGTAAAAAAACCATTTCCGTTTTTTTTACTAAAATTTCTTGGAGGCTTATCTCAAACATATTTACCTAAACAGTTTGTATTTTCCCCATCTTTGCTACCAATGGGGATGGCAGGCTTTAAAGTTTGGTCTTGAAACCTTTCCTACCTCCAAGGAACAAGGTCCACAGTATCTTCTCTCCACAATTTCTGTAAATGAAGGGGTGTGCAGGTGGTTCAGGGTGTCGCAAGGCTGGGATTAAAGACTTATTGATTTGTGCCAACTGCAAGGGGAACTCCTGCACTAACTCCCTCCATCCAGATGAAATTGACGAACCAGATATTGAAGACCTGGGCTGCATGTATGGAGTGAGAGACTTTGAGGAGCAGAGTGATAGCGCGATGGACTCTGAATCGGAAATTAGAGACTTTGAAGAGCCGAGTGATTCAACGACAGTCAAACGTCGACGTCTGTGAAATTTGTGTACCTATATATTTTTTCCCTTTTCATCTTAATACCTAAATACAATTTTTCTTATTATGGAATATAATCATCACTAATTGATTTAAAAAATTATGTTCTTTATTTAGGGGTATATTTTTACCTGCACCACTTAAACACAACTCCGCCGAGGGAAAACTGGTCACATTGGGCAACACAAATGAAGCCATTGAAACCGTAAAACCTTTTTAGCAATTATATTCGATTTGGATTTCAAGCCTACTGAGTACCTATATTGACATGTTGAGAAACAGAGGTTACAGCATATTTTCAAAAATACGTTTTCTTAAATATCGCAAAAACACTAATAGCTAAAAGCCGCGCACGGACGCCATAACGTTTTTAGTAATATTTTCTAAAATTTTTTTATTTCTCTATATCTTATAGTTTTCGGGATGCTAAAACATGCGTCAGCACTTTGATTTACATTGTACAAAATGAAATTTTTTAAACTACGGTCTAAAATATAGATTTGGATGACGACTTTATGATGTAGTAAAAACATCTCATTTCGCTTAAATGCTAGTTTTAAATTTTACGTGGACGGAATAATTAATTTAATCAAAGAGTTCAAGATACAACTGTACTTGAACCTTCTATTGAAAACATATCTAATTCTTACTGTTCAAAGGGTAAGGTTAATAAAAATATTTTAAAGCCTGTTCGATTTCTTTACTAAGATCTTCCAATTTCTACGCTTGCTTAAGTATTTTAGCAAAAGTTTCATATAATATATTTTTCTCAAAAATCCTATGCAAAATCAAGGTTGGGACTAATTGTGACAAAAAAAATAAAAATATGTCTATGTCTGGGAAGTAAATAAAAAATACTAATACTTTTTTAGAATGCCAGAAATAATAAGAAAAAGTACACTGTATTCGAGGTGTTGCTTAAGTAAGTACACTAAATTTAAGAACATATTCCTAAGCTACTTTTCTGAAGAAAACTTTGTTTTTCAATGTGCAGGGTCCTTAGGGCGGCGAAAAATATTAAATTTTCTTTTGAAATTTTCGAAAACGCGACAAGGATTCTTGGAAACACTTCAAGGCACTCTATTTCATTTATTTATATCCCGCCATTTGCAAAAAAGATGTACGTCATTTTTTTTTCTAGATTTTGGTCTATGGTTTGTATTTTTTGCTGCAACTAACCGTTGTGAAAACAAAATTTAATTAAATTTAAAGAAAATCAGGCTCTAAAAATCTAGTTAATCCTTGATTGCTTAATAGATTCCAGCTTTCAATTAAAATCAAACAGATATTGCACTCCAGATATTAGGCATTAAATTAGAGACTATAACACAATACTCTTCCCGTATTGGATAACTGACCATCGTGAATTACAATTTTATCTTTTATACCCTATATACACAGAAACAATTGCAAAAATTCTGTGCAATCTGTAATCACAGGAATTTATAAAATTTCTTGTTTTTCTGGTAAAGCATATATACGACAAATGATCGATCTGGGTCTATTGGATTTAGGAAAAATAAAAAAGTGTTCAATGCGCTATTGCTGAACCCCAGCACTAAATAGAACACTTGATAACATAAATGATATCGAGGTTCTTGGCATCAGTCTCGGGATATTCTAAAAATAACATACTGAATTCAACAAGCACCCTGAACATTTCAGGAGAGGCATGGGCAAGGTACTACATTACTCGTGAAATCCGCGGTGAGCACAAATCTGAACCTGAATTCTGCTCACTGCAGCTTACTCATTGTTTTGATCTCTTGTAGTGAACATCCCTGACGATGTCTAGTGCAATTAGAGGCAAAACGCCGGAAAGGAATTACATGTATGTTTTCTTGGTAGTAGTTTACTAAATATCTACAAATCTGGGTGTAGTTATAAACTTTGAAGATATGGATATTAATTATGGGCAAGTATACCCACTTACTTTTTGATGCAGTAGATATATTAATAAAATAAAGCGT
The DNA here is from genome assembly GCA_030620095.1 of Kuschelorhynchus macadamiae. Taxonomy (NCBI): domain Eukaryota; kingdom Metazoa; phylum Arthropoda; class Insecta; order Coleoptera; family Curculionidae; genus Kuschelorhynchus; species Kuschelorhynchus macadamiae. Next base: position 571,943 of record JAUTXW010004699.1, on the reverse strand, counting down.
TGTTATTTTGCATATGTTAATTATTTTTGTATCCTTTCATAACATTTAAACTGTTATTAATATAGGAAAAGAAACCATTAAACATATTAAAATAAGCAACACTTTACTTTATATAGCTACCCAATATGTCGTAATACTCAAAAAATAAAACAACTGGAGCTCAATCCCTGTATACCGGCATAAAGGCATTTATTCCCATGCCATGTATGATACTAGTAACCTGTTTATTACTTTTATTATAATTACATTCATATAGTAAACAAAACATATCCACTTTTCGATCTCTATCCATTTTTGATGCCTCTCAAAATATTGGAGAAGATATTTGCAAATTTTTGTAATGCTTATCCTGACGTCGCATCAGCAAGGCACACCATGAAGAAGTGACAGTTTCTTTAAAAATGAAAAATGTCTCAATTTGCTTTAAACTCGATTTTACCTAATTTCTTTACATAAGACAAAGAAATGTAAATCTATGTTTTGAAGTAAAAATATGGAGCTTTTGACCTGCATATTCGTTTTTTTTTGCCTAGGAGGTATCGATACACAAAAACAAAGGCTCAAAAACAAGCAAAAAAAGACGCTATTTTTTAAAAATTGCTTTTGCTCAGAAATTATTCTTAACAAGATTGGACTGAATTTTGAGTTCCAAAAAAATTACTTTTCTTCGGTGTGCTTACTTCTTTGGCCGAATATCAACCGTTTACATGATACAGGGATAACCGTTAAATAATTGTTTATGTTTATTTTTATTTTTATTTATATAGACCTCAATTCACAATTAATTGTCAAATATTTATTAATTCTTTTTATTTTTGACAAAATGGGTTACTACATCACTCATGAAAATCGGTTTAGGGTTCTAAATTATAGATGGTAACAAAAAATTGACACGTACTTACACACATACATGACTGTTCAACAAATTATGCTCCTTTGCGAGCGCAGTTATATATAAAATGAAAATTAGCTGATTTCTTATGGTAAAAAAATACTTAGCTTAAAATATTAAAAACATAAATTGTTTTTTTTAAACTCTGTTGAAGGTTACATATTTCGAAATTTATGATGTGATACATTTTAGTATACAGTTATGTAAGCTTTATATCATTTACATACGCTTAAGGTAAAAAACCTATTTTAATTTAACTGTCGTAAACATGTTTACAGAGAATACGTGAAAATAAATGGAAAATGACATTATAATTATATCTGTTAAGCTTTTTAATGTTTATATTATTAAAGAAGAGGGTTACGATACGTTATAATTATGCTTTCGGGTTTTTTCTTTACGTGTTTCTCTCTTTTTCGTTTTTATATACTAAAGAAAATTAAGTATTTTATTTCTCATAATTTACATAAGTGTTGTTATATTCAAGTTCTGAAAAGTTTACCCTACGTTTATATATTATGCTTAGACCGAGCAATATAGTAAATTAAAACTGAAACTATTATTTTATTGCAAATAGTTGTTATATACTACGATGAAAATAAATTCGAAGTTTGCATTTGAGTTACTAGCTTTTGCTTTCAAATGTAAATTAATAAAAAATATATTTAATCATTGGCAAATTGCTAATATCTATCCCTTGGTCATTATTACTGTTAAGTTATACAAGACTTATAAATTCTACCATATTGTAAGTAAACTATGTTGTCCTTGAAATGAATTAATGTCCTACATATATTTTTCCCAAATCATCACACATACTTTCACAAATAATTACTTTTCGCGTAAATCAATTATGTTAGTATTACCTAAAAGGACCACGCATCAACCTTGAGAAGAAAACCTTCGGTGAATTTTTTATGTTGTAGTTCCTTTGACTTCCCGAACAAAATATAGTATGGACACAATCTATTCCTATGACTAGTTTCTAATATACAAGGTGGTAAACATTGCCTAAATCATATATAAAATACTTGGGGACAACAGGATGACACTAAGTTAGTTTTGCCAATATATTTAGTTTTTAGTACTACACAAATGCTTTTTTTCTCCATATACAGGTTACAGTATATGGAAAAGCATCCTAGGTATATTTTCGTAATATTAAGATTATTATTATTAATTATTGAAAAATATAAGTTAAATAGGAAAAGATACCAGTATATTTTCATAAAGCCGAACCAGCTTAATTAACAGATTATGCTAGTCACTTGAATTATGTTATTATGTATTACTAACATAATAATCTATTTGTTAAGATAATATTTGGTAATTTTTCCAACAAAATAATTTTCTTATCTTTATTCATTTTTTGGAGAGTGTTAAACTGTAGGTTTTGTAATTAGATCGAGAGAAAAATCTACAAACCCCTGGAAAAATCTTTTTCTTTTTAGTATCTGTTGTAATGCAAGATACGTCGGACAAACCGGCAGAACTTCCAAAGCTCGATTTCAAAAACACCTCAGCAGTTTAATATCACCAAATGACAAGCGTTCAGCTTTTGGACTACACTTCACTCATTTGACATAAGTCGTGACGTGAGCATGCTGCATGATGTTTCCAAAGAGAAACAGAAACAGTTTTGGAAAATATTAAAATTGTTAATTTGGGAATAGATCAAAATATGTCCTGTTTAAATGACATACCCATTTTAAAGAAGTAGCAAATTTAACACCATTAAACAAACGTGTTAATGAATGAAAATGAATGAAATGAATGAATGAATCCGTCCTTTTTACTTCATTTTCCACAACTTCCATGTATGTTAATATTATAGATAAATCTTACGGATAGAAGACCATCCATACGCTTTTTGTAATATTCAGTTTCATTCCTTTTATTAATTGCATATCTTCTATTTTTTTTTAAGTTTGAAACTCGTTAATATATTTGGTGATGTGATAAAAAAATATTTGTTATAACTTATAATTTTAACTATATTAAATCGACCTTTCAATTTCTTCTTAGCGCATGGAAACTATTTTACCGCCTACTTTCGACGTTTCAGAACGTTTATGTTTCCTAACCTCAGTCTAATCAGAATATACATTTATAAAGATACTAATGTTTTGAAATAGTGTTTGATATGGGTTTGTGAATGTGTTTTAACTAAGGTGTTTTTTTTATTTCCGACTATTTGGCGGTGAACTTCTGAGGGAAGGTGGTATTTGTATTTAAAAAAAAACTATTATTTTTCTTATTTACTATCTAGATTTTTATCACTTACAGATACTATGATTATATCTTTGACAATGGCTGTTGAGCCGTAACGCGTCGAATAGTCTTTAATAAAAATATTGTGAAGTACTGACCGTTTTTTTTCTTTTTTTTATAAAATGTACAACCAACTTCACCCTGGAGATCTACTTCAAGAACATATAAAACATTGTTCAGGAATTCAATTTATAACCGAATTAACCAATTGTTAAAATGTTATATGTCTTATTCTCATCTTGAAACAAAATTTTTGTCATAATGTTTTCGGATTTTGATCACTAAAGATTTTTTTAGAAATAAACATATTAATTTTCCAACCAAATTCCTTGTTCAGTGCAAATTATTTTTTTTTAATCTGATCGACATTTTATATAAACAATATTTTAATAGGCTCTGAAGTAACAAAAGCGAATATATTTTTATTTTATAGTACAAAGTAAATATATAACAATTAATACATACTTTGTTATAATGTCTACAATACACATTTATTTATAGTAAGAGATATACAATGTTTACAAAAAAATAATTGCATTTCTTCTTCTTCATTGAACAAACCCGTTATCACTAATTCCACTTTACTTGTTTCAAAATACTACTACCATTCTATCTTATCTCTTAAAAAACGATTATTTTGAATACAAAGTCACAATGTCGAAGGTGCTTTATGGAGATAGGACAATAGGAACTAATAAATAGTAGTTACGATTTTTGACATTGAGATTAAGATACAGATAGGGATACTGAATATCTTAAAGTACGAAAAATCGAGAAAAACCAAAAAAATGAATTTTGCAGTTACGACTTAGCAGGGTAATATGTCAAATATGTTGAAATATTAATTTGGTATCATCCTGTTTTCCCGATATATTTTATATAGGATTTGGGAAAGCTTAACACCATGTATGTTAAAAACTAGTCACAGGGTTAGATATGTTTTACTTATGATATTAAAAACTACAAAGTATAAAAAAATTAGCCAATTTTACCAAAGCCGGTTTTTCACAAGGTTTGTGCGTGGTCCTTTGTTGTCATTTGTTTCAATTATATTGAAAACATAAAAATATTCTTTTTATGGTGCAAAATAATAATTGTCATAATTAATTTTTTTATATATTATATAAATAAAGTTATAAAAAATAATATAAATAATGAAATAAAATAAAATTCGCAACAAATAAAAACAAAATTTAACAAAACAAGTTCATTGTAATATCGAACGAAATATTTAGTTCAACTTTAAAGTGACTTCCCAGAAACTAAAAAAAATATTGCGATGCGCCTTCCAACTTATTAAGGTCAATTTTTTGTAGAATCGGCCTAAAGAGCTGCAGTTTTTGCCATAACATACATTTTTTATACAGGGTGGTTTTAAAACAGCATGAAATTTTTGCAAAATTTCATCTAAAAGACAATCTTGGAAAAAGTGTAATAAACTTTTTTTATATCTTATAGGGTGACTTGGGAAGGTATTTAAAAAAAAACAATTTTATGGGTTTTTCGATATTTCCTCTATTTTAAGAAATATGATTTTTTTTTATTGAAAACAGTCTCCCATTTTATGTTTTATTCTGTAACTTTTTAATGTTATATTATTTTAATAACATTGCCCTGGTGATTGTTTAGGCCGAATGCTTTTACAATATTCAAATAAAAAAGTGTATACAGGGAAACGAAAAAGTTGAGAAAATTTAATTAAAAAAATTATTGTTCCGGTTGTTATTAAACAATAATTATTCTGTGATTGCCAACATTGAAATAAAACTGGAAAATAATGAAAAGTAAGATGTCACTATGTATTTTTATCGATAATTAATTTATGATCATTAGAATCATTTTTACATTTCTTGATATATTGTCGGTGAATGCGAATAGATAGATCGCGAAAAATTTGCATTGTAGGTGCAAACCGTTTTGTAATAAACTAAGCCGCCTTGCATGTATAGCTTTATAAAATGTTAAATATGTAAAATTTCAAACACCATTGTTTAAATTCCTGTTGAATTTAGTTATAGGAAATATAATACAACATGTATCTCAAATGTCAGGCAAAATTGAAGTTAAAATATACAGGAAGTTCGATAAAAAATAAAGACGATGTTTGTTACCATGGAAACCGGTATTCTAGAAATTCGGTATTATTGTGTTTCACTTTAGCATATTATCCAAAAATGTGAAACCCTAAATTTTCGAAAATTATCATTTTTTTTTCTTTTCAATGACTTCTTATGGATGCTGGTCTTGCCTTACGTAGTGGATTGTCTGACACCCTGTAGAGTTATCACTGTGGGCCTTCGATAATAAATGCTGTCTACTTATAAAACAATTAGCTAAAATTTGAATATATAGTTTGCGATGCTAGAAAGAACATTAAAAGTGCGCTATGCCTTATGGCATTTTTTATGCGTCAGGATAAAAGCCAAGCCTATTATTAGTATAATTCCCTTGTTTGTCAAGTTTCTAAGAAAATGCCCAAACCGTCCGGAGACCTTGTCGCATAGAAGAAAAAAGTATTTTCTTTTAAATTAAATTTTCTCAACTTTTTCATTACCGTGTATAAATTTTTTAATTGAATATCGTAAAAACATTCATCGTATATAATCACCAGGACAATGTCATTAAAATAATGTAAATAACATTAAAAAGTTACAGGGTAAAACGTAAAACGACTAACTCTTTTCAACAAAAATATCATATTTCTAAAAATGGAGAAGATATCGAAAAACCCATGAAATTGTTTTATTTTAAATACCCTCCCAGATCGTCTTATAGGATATAAAAAAAAGTTTTATACAGTTATTCCAAGATCGTCTCGTAGACGAAATTTTGCTAATTTTTCATTTTTTTCAAATCACCCTGTATATTAAAATGTATGGTATCGCTAAAACCGCAACTCCTTGGGTCTATTCTGCAAGAAATTTCCCATAACAAGTTGAAAAGTGCATCGCGATATCTTCTTTAGTTTCTGAGATATATCACTTTAAAGTTGTACCAAAAATGTCGTTGGTGCACTTGATGTGTCCAGCAGTTTATGTTAGATCTGAACAAAAAAAGGTTGTGGAGATCAAAAATCGTTTGTTTTAATCTAAATAATTTTTAGATATGAGAATGAAATAAATGTATTCTAAATTTTTATTTGCGCATGGGCAAAATAACTATTGAAGAGAACGCTGACTTTTGGCTGGACGAACACAAAACCAAAATGTAGCAAAAACGGAAGAAAATATGTATAAAATAGATATGAAGAAAAATTTATTTAAAAAAAATCCATAAATTGCCTTTTACTTGGAACATCACTACTCGTAACGGATTTCACCACACACAAAGAAGGTTGTATGGTTATATTAAAGGGTACCTAACTAGAGATTTTATTTTATGAGTGATGATTTTATGAGTGATCAAAACTTTTTAAACACAGTGGTTTTTGAGTTTTATCGGAATCGTGAGAATTTGTTTGAATATATCTTCTTGCTGATTATAAATATACCAGGTCTGATACTATTATATTTAAAAACAATCGATACAATTGACAAAAAATCTGCAATTAAAAGCAAGGTGTAAGAGAGATATGCGGAACCTTCGTATGTATAACGGAGTCAATGGGAATACATTAACTCCCATGACAGAGTTTTTCTCAAATTTCTCGGGCATTTTTGTTAAGTTAAAGATATTAAACCTGATATATTTATAATCAGAAAAAGAGATCCTTTTGATCGACATATCTTATATATTCAAAACAACGAAGTTTATGCTTATTGGTTAACTTTCCGATTGTCCTTTGATTTTTATATAAATTCTAACAATTTCGGTGAAACCAAAACACTTTTGTATTTAGAGTTTTTAATAACTCATATAACAAAGTCTTTAGGTACCGTTTAATTATAACTAGACATCCTGTACATATATTTTTTTTGAAAGGGGAAGGGCTGTGTGCACGTAGAGGTAAATGAATTGTGAAAATCTTTTCTTTGTATTTCGTGCAAATCAATTTATTAAAAACGTAGCAAAGCGCTTTAGGCTTTCGCCATCATCAGTGCCACTTAGTCAAGTGTGCACAGGAAGTAAATCCATATAGTACCACAAACAGTTAAAAACAGTAAACATTTAAATTGTAAGTTACATGTCAAATATATAACAAATCACATTTAAAACTTTATAAAACAAGGGATCACCCCTTTTTAGCGACCTAAATTATCATTTCGTTCCAGTTAAGACTGAAATGTGGTGGTCTCATTTTTTACTTCCTGTGCACACTTGACTAAGTGGCACTGATGATGGCGAAAGCCGGAAGAGCTTTGCTACGTTTTAAATAAATTGATTTGCATGAAATACAAAGAAAAGATTTTCACAATTCATATATTTTTTTGGCAATATTGTATACACTGTAATATATTTCACTTTTCGTAATAGGTAAGTCCTAGTTACTTTGGTACCACAAATACTAAAGCTCTTTTACCAAAACTTTCCTCGTAATCAATCAAGAAAAGTGGTACATATTAATAATCATATAATGTGTATAAAGTTATTAACAAATAATAATATGCATATATAAATTGTGTTATATGTATGTGTGGTAGCATCCGTTACGAAGGATGTTTCGGGAAATATTCACTTTACCAATTTTTTTTTGTTTGAATTTGTTTAATAACTGACAATTAACTTCTAAAATATGACTAGTGATGACTACGAAACGAGATGAGACGAAACTTTGAAAAATCTCGTCTTGTCTCGCAAGAAAAGTAGAATGTCTTGTCTCGAGTCTCGTCTCACAATAAAAGTCTCGTCTCGCAAAAATCTCGCAAAATGTTGATGTTTCCTGTTTAAATGAACAACACAAACAAAATCAGTTCTAATTTTTATTTTAATGAACAAAAACATAATAGAAATAAAAAAAAGGAAAATCGACCATAGATACATGAAATACAAATAATAAAATCGGTTCTAATTTTCATTTCAACGAACAAAAACAAAATAAAATACAGAGAGAAATGCAATCTGTGCTTCTGGATACAAAAATTGTTTAATTTAAAAAAATATGATAATCATTAAATATTATGTAAATCGAAATATTATGATAGACAAAGTTTTTATAAAGTATAATTCCTAACAAAGTAAAATTTACAGTAAAATGATAATTATTTTAAACTCAATGGCCAAAATCTAAAAAAATATTCCAGTCTTGTCTCGCAATCAAAATTTAAAACACAGAGAGAGACAGTACTGGCATCGGTTCTTTAGAAACGTTTAGTATGCCGTCCTGAGGTACACCCTGTATATGAGGAAATGATGCTATAAAATTAACCACTTGTTTATTGTTATTCAAAGAAAATATAATTGGAAAGACTTAAAATCTTCTAGATGACTTTAAATTTACTCCGATCTACGAAGACTTGAAAGTCATCCTAAGTTATATTAAAAACTTTAAAATCACTTAAAAATCTTATTAAAGACTTAAAATTCACCTAAAATCTACTAAAAAAGACATAATAAGTCTTTTATAAGTCTCTTAAAATCTTATCATTCGTTCAAAAGTAACATATAATTAACAAAGGCTATAAGTCCGTATACAAATTTTTTGGAGTTATCGGCTCTTCGATCTTACCCCATCACAGAGATATGCAAACAACAATGTTCAAATTAGCTAAGAGACCTAATCGCTTCTTGTTGTTTTTTTTCTAGTATGTAGCATGTGTTTCGTATCTTTATTTTATCTTTTAATATGTATTTGAACATTTCACTTTACTAATTTTAAGGTAACTATAGCGAGAGTTAATTGTATGAACATCGATATATTAGGTTTTTCATTTATTGTAGATCCAATGATGCCCGCAGGGGCGAAACGCGCGTGCCTTCTTTTTAATATTTGACTGACATTTTTATCTGCAATACTTCGAGACTTTTGCGAGACTATCGTGCGAGATTTGAGACGAGACTTTTTGAAAGTCTTGTCTTGTCTCGCAAGGAAAATTTAAATATCATCTCGAAAGCGAGACGAGACGAGACAGTAAATATGACAAAATGCGAAAGTCTCTAGATAATAGCTATTTATGGAACCAGTTATGAAAAGTGATATTTTGTGAACTGAGTGATTTTTCTCAAGACGAGAGTTGCGTTTTTCGAAAAATAACACGAGTTACACAACATATCGTTTTATAACGTGCTTCATACAAGACTTATTCTAATTTTAACCATTTAGAAACATTTTTAAGACAATAAAATAAAAAAAGAAAACCTATTAGAATTATATAATTTCATCACCAGTTTCGAAAAAATGTACTTTCCGTAATTACATAGTTACAAAAAGTAAGGCCATTCAAAGCGTTAAGCAGTTTTGAAATGTGACACGTGAAAATCAATAAAAAAAATATAATAAGGCGTCAAATCGTGAAAACATCATTTTTGTTGAATAGCATAGCTTCTCAAAGCAACCTCGCTGCTGTCCATTTTATAATCTGTATATAAAGGTTACTGCAAAACTTACTAAGCCGAATTTACCCGTACTAATACCATTCATAAAAATTGGCGTAGAGCTAGTACTAAATAAAAATACTATAAATGGAACGACAAGCATATTCTGTCGCGGATTTCCTAAATGTGGCCCGTTTCCCTACGCATAAGTCTCTCCGGCATCCAGCTGGTGAAGGGTGCAGTTGTTCACTAATTGCTTATCTTTACCGATCTCTTCACATCTTCCATTCCTAATATAGATAGTTAAAATAGAATACGTTCGTGAGTTTACGTTTGCAGTTACTTGGCATTCCACAGAAATAATCAATGCTCTGTTTTAGATACAGTAAGACTCACAAATGTAGAGGGCTCACGTAATCGTTCTAGAAGTCTGTGACTGCATTGATGAAAATGCACTACAGGTTACGGCGAAGCAGCTTTTCGACAGCTAGATCAGATGTTATATACTTCTTACTTCTGGATCTGGCACCGTAGGGCGTTGAAGCAATTGATGAGTTAGTTTGTTCGATGTTATATTAAATACTTTACCATAGTATAGTTAGGTTCAAATAAGTAACGTATTATACTTTCTGAATAACTACGAAATATTAAAGTTGATACTTAAGTTCTGGGTCCGCAATCAACCCAAGGAACGAAACTATTTAAAAAAAATAGTTTTTAAACGTTCCGGAGAAAAGCCTAACTCCGTCTTCAGCAAGTAGAATATTTAAAAAAAACGAATAGGAACAAATATTTTTTACATCTGAAATAATCAGAAATTGTACTGGCTCCATTATTCCTTCCAGCCTCATGTAGAAAAGTTTAATGAAGTGTGAGTTGATCAGGTCATTGGTCGATAATTCTGTATCATAAACATATCGCCCTCGTTAGAAATAAGAGACAGATTACCTTCGACAAACCAATCCGGAATTAGTTGCTCCTCATTTAGCCAAAGATTAAATGTTTTAGCTAAGGATAAGGAACCTTTTTTTATTTTAACCACAACTTTACATTTTCAGATTTGTATTCGAAATATCAAATAGAGCTGTTCATACAAGATGCGTCTCATAATATTGTTATGAAATTATGCCAACATAAATTTGGAAAAAGGCATAAGTTCGTAATAATATGAAATCCTGAGTTAGATTTTACAATGTTCAGTTAAGTTTTTTGCTAGAAATATAAGTTCAGCATTACTCAGCATATTATATTAAATGGAAAATCTTTTTCCGCAGTAATTTTCTCATCAATGTCATAATATTTTAGAGTTTTATAAACATATATGTTACTTTTCAACCTTTATCCAGCAGAGATGTATTGGATTGATAATATTTACAAAATTCACGTGTCTTTTCATTGTAGAGTAAAGAAATAAAAGTTGCGTTTGCCGTCACAAATATATCAAAAACGTATACGTTTTATTTTGAAGCATCCAAATATTTGGAATAAAGAGTTTTTTATTCTCCTAAATGTCCCTTAATATTTAACTCGGATGAAAATAAAAAACACTTTATTCTAAATATAATACGTTACTTAAACTCATTTATCATTATTCTTAACAATAATAGCCTCAAAACGTTAAGACCGTTAGATAAATTATTTTAAGGGTCTTTTCATAAGTTCTTCCTTACCTAAATAGAAAAATAAAAACATAAGGTCTCTGACCGTATAATGGCGCTGTTTTCGTCGCAGCTATAAAGGGGCAGATTTTTATTGCCTTTTTTCACAGTAGGTACTTGGCCTTGTATTCTTAATCAACTGAAAAAGCACAAAATACATCTAAGAAAGAGTAGTGTCTGTGCTTAATATTGTTTATAATATAATACTTTCTTAATATTCAAACCAGAAATTACTTTTATTTGTAATAAACACTACCATCGTATAGTTTTGTAAATAAAACTATTTAAATAATAGAGAGTCTCTATTCGAACGCGAGAAAGAAAGCTTCGAAAATGCCAAATGTGATTTTGGCGAAACGTCAGCAAAACTGTTCTTTTCAGAACGACAGTAGTGAACGGATGTACACCCGGAATGAAAACACATTATATATATCTATATATATATATATATATATATATATATATATATATATATATATATATATATATATATATATAGGCGGAATAGCCATTTTACAACTTTTATATTTAACATTATTTTTTCTATTCCTTAAAATTAAACCAATACTATGGGTGGTGGCGAAATATGAGGAAAACATCCGCAGCTTTATTAATTAAAAATGATACAAAGACAGTGTATGTTTTGATATAATATTAATACTTAGGCGCAGAATCTAACTTTGATCATTTTACGATACACAACTAATACGTTTATTTACGATAAGATAAAAAAGCTCACAATGTATGTAAAAAGTAAGTATGATCTCTCTTTCTTTGTTCTTAAAGCCCCGAAGAAGGTAATAAACGTATCTATACGTCGGTAATTTAAAAAGTAGTTTTATTTGTATTCACCTCAACCAAACATACCCACATAATTTGCTAGATGCTTATTATCGAATTACTTTTTACTTCTCTTGTAAAAGAGAAGTATGGTAATTGCGAAAAATTCACCCTCTGAGATTTATTCAGATCTTCACGTTTCGGTTCAGGGTCTCTAGATGCCAAAAATTACATTTTCTCAATTGTTTTATAATGTTTTATCAACCCGTCGGACCGTCTGTCGGTCTCGCGGCATAAAAACTGCTTGACAGATTAACTTCAAATTTTAGTCAAACATCAAGTGTTATATGGAGATGACCTGGTTATATTTTGGTACAAATCCAATATGGTGAAACAGTGATAAAAAATTGTTACTAAAAAATAATTATCCAATCTACCTCAACTTTTGCACAAAAACCAACTGGTAACATTTTGATATGAATTCAAGATAGCAAAACAAAATAGTGGCCTAATAAATTAATTTAAAATCACTCTAAAAATACTAGTTATTAAAATAATTTGAATTTTTGTTCAAAAATTAAGTGTGATTTAGAGATAAACAGGTGAAGTTGTGGTACGAATTTAAGATGGCGGAACATATTGAAGGCCAAATAAAATTTTAAAAAAATCACGGTAAATTATTGTTCAATTGACTTTAATTTTTGCAGAAAAATTAATTATGGAAAAATAATGTGAAAATGAGATAAACTGGTACGAATTCAACATGACTTAACAAAATGGCGATATGTGTCAATGTAAAAAATACTTTTACTTATTTTAAATTATGCCCAGAGGTCAATTGTGACATAGGTAGAAAGAAACTGGTAAAATATTGATAGGAATCCAATATGATGGAACAAAATGGCGCGCAATAAAAACGTTTCAAAAGACTCTATATGTAACACATATATACTTTGCACTAAATGGGGCCACTCTTCACTATTCCTAACAAATGGAAAAAAAATATAACGTGGGAAGATCCGGGTAAAGGAAGTTTTCGTGTTTTTAATAAAGTCGGTACCTTCAGGTGGTAAATCGAAACCTTTAGACTAGAAATCATTTTTTCGTTTATAATTTTCCACTAGAATGTTATTTGATATCACTAAGAAAACAGTTAATTAACACATGAACAAAATTAATTTCCATAAAATTAAACACAAATTGACACGCTTCAGTTAAGATCAATATTTATGGGCTGTTTTCCATTTGGGAATAAATCATAAATAATAATGAATTATATATGACGACCGCAACATATATTTCATTCGTATGGGTGAAAAATTAATATATTCGATTTGGCTCCACATAGTTAAAACTTTATCGGACACTAAATATTGTAGTAAGCCAGGGCAATATATTATCCGAATTTAAACGGGAAAATATAAATAAACACGTTGGAGTAATTGCTATTATTAACGCATTTATGTGTGGAATTATTTCCAATAAAATTTTGCTAAAACCTCTGACAGTTTGAGATTAGATGTTCTATATATACTATTCTTAAAAGTATTAATAAAATTGTTAAAACCATAATAATATTTAAATGTTGGTTTAATTGTCCAAATTTAATTTTCACAAAACATCCCTTGGCAAACGCCTTAACCTACTAAACTATGAAGGTGCTATCCTCAACAATTAACTTTAGCAATTTATCTGAAGTGCCGTTACTTTATACAAAATTAAATATAGATAATAAAGCTAATAATTTGAAAACTAGTCCCGCTTTGATTTTATTAATTGGAAATCTGTATGTAAAATGTCATTATAAATGAAATGTCAAACGTCCTCATCGATCCTATTTCAGCTAAAAATGTATTCAAGTTGAAAGCTCAAAATGCTGATTTTTCGGGAATATTTTTTATTATGACAAAATTTGTAGATCATAAAATTCTCTACAATAAAGATATAATTATTGTAAAAATGATAATAGATAAGGAATTTATATATTAAAGTATAATATTTACAGAGTAAAGTATAATATGCAAAATCGAGAGGCATATTACTAAAACAAAGATGCGCGGTGACATTGACAAAGTGATATGACATTACAGAGGGACAGGGTCGGATTAAGGTCTACATAAATAAATTCATGAATGTAAAATTATTTTCCTATTAACCAGACACAAGTATTAAAATATACTAAAATAATCAAAAATAGAAAGTTTAAACAAAACTGACTACTTACCTACTTATAAAACCAATAAAAAATTATGCCACGGTTCCGAAAGAACTTATTATTATTACTTATATTATCTATATCATTATTTTTGGTTCTATCTTCTATTGAATAAGTTTAACACATTATTTTTACTTTTCTGGGGTTCATTAGAAATGAGATTGACATTTGCAAATTTATTTTTTTTGTTCCCACCCACATCAGAACATTTGGGTTCAACTTTCGAATATTAATCAATATTTGAAAGGTGCAACTCACAATGGTAAAGCGGTAGTGTTAAAATTGTTTTATTTTGACCTTTAGCTGTCGACAATATGTTTGTTATAATTTGTTTTTGTTCATTTACGATGGCTAGAAGTTCCGTTTTGATAAATGTTAGTGTTTTAAATGAAGCTAATTGTGAATATCGGTTTTTTTATCCACTGGTTGGAATTTTTTATTCATCAACATAATGGCATTATCTTCAGGTTTAGATAATGTGTCTGAAATAGTTTATTACATAACATTATTAACATAAGTGTTGAAAGTGGTTGTTTTCAAACGAGGCGTTAGCCAAGTGCAGAAATTCTTCGAGTTTCAAAACGATAACTTTGACACGAGGAATGTGCACTATTTTTCCTACGACAACTCAAAATTTTGAGTAGAATTATTATATTTTATATTGTGTATATTTCAACACTAGTGTTGAAAAAATTATTTCAAAAAACTGTTACTGGTTACGTCAACTGTGACATTGACACAAGATTATCGTGTTGAAAAGCATTTTTCAACACTACACATTTCTTCGTGGGAGACGTTTTTTTTTTAAATTTTAATCAATATAAAATGTATTTTCAGTGAACTGAATGCGACAAGCTTCTGCAAAAATAGGAAATAATCGGACGAGTTTGTGTATATAAATTAATAAACCCTTTTACGTCATTAACTCAATAAAATGCATTGAAGTCCGGAGAGAACATGGAGGAGTATTTCCTCTTTTTAAGAACGTAATTAGTCAAACACCAAAAGATGACACGCTGTCAAATCACTTTCGGCCAATTAGCCTATTGTTTGTGATGGCATCACTGGGCAGTGTTGATAGCTGTCACTTATAAACTCATTTTTAGAAATTTTCTCTGTTAAGTGTCAATTTCAATCTGTTTACATTTTAATGATTTATAATTTAGGTCGGTTTACTAAGTTTGATAAGCGTGTTTTGTCCATAGGTTTATAAAATTTAATTTTAACATCTTTGATTTTTATAGAAGGAACATAAAATCGGATTTTGGAAAGTAATTCAGGACAATCAATATAATTATTTACAATTTTATAGCAAAAAAATGCTAATTGGTTTTAAGCATTCAGTGTTAGCTAAAAAACTAATTACCCGATAGACTTTAAATTTTGACTAAAAAATAAGGGTTATATGGGGATGAACTGGTAATATTTTGGTAAAAATCCAATATGGTTAAACAAAATGGCGCCTTAGTGAAATATTAAAAAAATTATTACTATGAAACTGCTTATCCAATTTATCTGAAATTTTGCACAAAAATCAAGTATTATGTAGGAATTAACTGGTAAAAATTTGGTACGAATCCAAGACCGTGGAACAAAATGGCGGGTTAATAAAATATTTGAAAAAACTGCTTAATGAACTGATTTCACTAACTAACTAAAATGGCGGCCAAATAAAATTTTTGTATTGTGAAAAAATCACCCTCGCAGGTTTTATATATATTCGTGTTTTGGCGTCCCTAGAGGCCAAAAATATCAAGTCCGTCGGCCCGTCTGTCGGTTTGTCTGTCAGTTCGCGGCATTCGACAAACATTAAGGTTCTTATGGGGATGACCTGGTAATATTTTGGTAAAAATCCCATATGCTGGAACGAGAAGGCGACTTAGTGAAACGGTAAAAAATTATTAATTAAAAAATTAATTATCCAATTTACCTCAAATTTTGCTAAAAAATCAAGTGTTACGTAAGAATAAACTGGTAACATTTTGGTATGAATATAAGATAGCAAAACAAAATGGTGGCCTAATAAAATATAAAAAAAAACCAGTTTGAAAAAAAAAACAACTTATTAGATTAGAATTCAAGATAGCGGAACAAAATGGCGGCCAAATATCATGTTAAAAAAATTAACGTAAAAAAATCTTCTTATTCAATTTTGGAGAAAAACTAAATATGATATAAGGATAAACTGGTCCGAATTCAACCTGACGTAACAAAATCGCGGTGTGTGTCAATGTAGAAACTACTACTTATTGAATTCATTTTAAATTACGCCCAAAATCAAGTGTGGCATAAGAGAAACTAGCAAAATATTGGTATTATAGGGATCCAATATATTGGAACAAAATGGAGTTTAAAAAAATATTTGAAAAGACAGTATATAATATGTGTTCCTAAACAACTATGTACTGAACTACTTTGGTTCACACTTCACTATTCCTAATAATAGGAAATATTCACAACGAAGGAACTTCCGGGTAAAGAAAATTCACCGATTTCTTCTTTTGAATTTTACTAGACTGCCATTGTGTACGCCCATGCTGAATTCAGACCAATTTCAAACAGTTTATTAGGTCGCCATTTTAGTTGCGCCATATCAGATTCGTACCAATGTTTTACCATCTCTGTATTGCACATGATTTTTTTATGCAAAATTTTAAGTGAATTGAATACGTAATTTTTGACATTGGCTTTTAAACATCTTTATTAGACCGCCATTTTGCTCAGGCTTATGCGAAAATTTTACCAGTTCATCCTCATATTCGACCTGATTTTTTTTTGCAATATTACAAATTAATCGAAAAAGTAGCTTTTTTCGGAATAATTTTTTTAACTATTTTACTATTTTATTAGGCCTCCATTTGGTTCCGCCATCCGGAACTCGTACCAAAATGTTACCAGTTCATTCCAGCTTTACATTTGATCTTTGTTCAAAATTTGAGATCAATTGTATAAAAAACTATTCTTTTACACAAATTTTTGTTAAATTTTATTAGGCCGTTTTGTCCCGCCAGGTTCGATTTTTTTCAAAATATTACTATTCCAATTCCATATGACCCTTAATCTTGACCAAAATTTGAAACTAATCGAGTAAATAGTTTCCTAGATATGCCATGACCAGCAGATATATAGACGGAAACCAGAAATCATATTTTTTGGCATCCAGGGACTCTAAGACTTGAAGATCTGTAAACACCTGGGAGGTTGTTTTTTCTTATCAGAATACTTTCATCTTACGAGAGAAGTTAAAAAAAGTGCTATTGAGAAGTTTTGCGGGAACAATCGGGAATAGAGTTTGAATTATCGTTTAATACCTATTATTAGCCTTTAGGGTTTAATTCGTTACTTAGCCATGCCATACTTCTGCAAAAGTGATGGTTTATCAGTTAATTTTTAGATCACATCCCTGTGAACTTTTATCTATGATAACGTTAAAAATGACCTTCTCCATAAGTATTTAAAACTGATGTATATTAAATTCAGTAACTTTAGAGGCTAAACTACTATCACTTCTTTGAAAATATTTTGCTGCTAATCGACGACTAAAGATGTTTTTGTAATATTTCGTTATTTAAGTTAATCAGATAATTATTTAACATTGTTTGCATTTTCAATTTTGACTTTATTTAGCGTTCTCTAAATTTTATATAAATTTTATTATATATATATATATATATATATATATATATATATATATATACTGTTTTACAATAGAAAGAAACTGTTTTCAAAATATGGTCATTTATTTCTTTTTCTTTTAATTTAGATAAAAGAAAACAATGCATATTTAAAATAGTTAATGGTAACTACTTTCTAATGCTTTATTACAGAAATATTATATTTTATTTAATAATAAGTAAAAAGAAAATGTAAAATTGATAAATATGTAAGCAGTTACCAAAAGTTAAATAAAAAAAATATATGATAAAATAATTGCTAGATCACTTAAAATTGCATTTTTAATAACACCAGAGAATAATATTGGTTAAAAAGTTGAGTCCTATGTTTACTAGGTTTTCTCTTACATTAAAAAAAATGGAATACTTTACACTATCATTAGATTTAAAAAAAAGCTGCCACATTAAAAAATAATTAATATGATTAATTTACAGATTAACGATGCGAAATACGAGTTTTAAATCATGTTAAAATTAATATGGAATGTCCCTATTAATTTTTTGCTGGAATCTTCTAAGAAATAATTTCAAAGCAAACACGGAAAAAAATTAAAACGGTTTTAAAGCTAAAAGCACTGAGGCACACAGACTGGAATTATGAATTCTATATATTAATTATTTTAGCTTCAAGAGCGTTCTTACCCTTATAAAGTTAACTCAAAAGTGTTCTACATCGTAATTAATCTAGTTAGTGCTTTAAGAGAACTACGTTTAGCCTAATTTTTCTCATAAAAATTTACTTCAGTTTGATTTAATATTAAGATCCTATTAATTTCACAAATGAATTTGGGTTAAAAAATAAAAAAATGAACCTTGATTTAAAGTACCAGTATTGTCTCTAGGCACCGTAAAAATATATAAAAATATTATTTATAAATCCAGTAATTTTTATTTCTTCCCAAGAAGTAAATCACTGAAAAATTATTATAAAACTCAATTTCTTTATCATTTTTAAAATTTAAAGTTTTGTGTTCTTTTTGGTTTTCCAGCATTATTTAAATATACTTTATGGGACTTGTTGGCTACTAGTGCAATTTTTTACTTACCTGTATTACATATTTCACAGGTACTTTAAAGTTAATTTGAATTTAATAAAATCTATAAATTCTGAACTATTTGTGATATAACTTCCCTCAAAGTTGACGTCTTCTTCAACTCGCCCGATCTGGCCTATTAAGCACGTCTGGGTTACCACCTTAAACCTCCAATAATTAAGTAGAATACATTAAATATTTACTTTACTAACATGATCTGACGAATAATAAAATATATTCAGTTATTTAATTCAAACTGAAGTATTAAAACTAATTATATTTCACCAAATTGTAGAAAATTAAAGAATACATGTTAAATGTTAATAAAAATTGTTATTCAAATATGTATGGTTTTGATCAATAATACTTTTATTATCTACATATATACCATTTGGGCAAAACAGACGACTTAAGAATCGGTAAATTTTCTTTACCCTGAACTTCCCCTTTCCTTTTATTACGAATAATGAAGTGTGATCCAATTTAGTTCAGTATATAGTCATTTAGTAACACATATATACTGTCTTTTTAAACATTTTTATTGGGCGCCATTTTGTTCCATTAAATTGGATTCCTACCAATATTTTCTGACACTTGATTTTTGGACATAATTTAAAATAAATTCAATAAGTAGTATTTACATTGTGGCACACCGCCATTTTGTTACGGCATGTTGAATTCATACCAGTTTTTCACTATATCATATTTAATTTTACTGCAAACCTTAAAGTCAGTTTAAGATTCTTTTACGACGGATTTGATAAAACATACCTTTTTGCATCTGGGGACGCTAAAACTTGAAGATACGGAGAACCTGAAAGGGGTGACTTTTCTCGTTTACAAACATTTTATTTGGTCACCATTTTGTTCCAGCTAGATATCAGTCCATTAAGTTGTTCTTCAGCCTGAATTTTTAAAGATTTTGTTAAGCCGCCATTTTGGTCCGCTGTCTTGGATTCATAGATTTGTACCAAAATTTCACCAGCTGATTCCTACGTAATACTTGTTTTTTTTTGTGCAAAATTTGAGATAAATTGGTTTAGCAGTTCTTTAGTAATAATTTTTTTAACATCTGACTAGCTATTTTGTTTTGCCATCTTAGATTTTTACCAAAATGTTACTAGATCATTCCCATATGACCCTTAAGTTTTGACCAAAATTTGAAATTAATCGGGGAAGTAGTTTTATAGCTATGCTGCGAACAGACAGAGCGACAGACAGATTGACGGGATTGAGAAAACATATTTTTTGGCATCTAGGGACCCAGAAACGTAAAGAGCTGAAAAACTCTCGGAGGGTGATTTTTTTACGATTACAATATTTCCCTTTTACGAGGGAAGTAAAAAACGTTATTTGCTGGTTTTAAATTCCACTTTATTTGAACTTCCAGAACGTCTAATAATTAATAAATGCTCAAAAAAATGTATTCGGAATGTCGTATTTTTTTTCAGAATAACTATTTTGAAACTAAAACGTTTTTGTAGTTTTATTCTTGAAACATAAAAATATTTCAAATTTAATGAAAGAGTATAAATTTATTCTCTTATTTTTAAGAATGTAGATATTTTGGTTTTCTAACAGTATACGACAATGTGTTTTTCTCAAAAATTTTAGACCCAAAAACCAGTGATATAAAATACCGCTGAATTACGTTATCGAAAAAAATGATATCTTGCATTATTTTCAAAACAAAAAGTTTCAATTCTTATGGCTCCCTGGGTGACTATAATATTTTTTCAAGAATAAAATTAAGAAATGAAGTATTTTATAAATCGAATTAAATTTTGGTGACAATGTGTTAAAGAGAGACAGATAATCAGAATTCTTTTAAATTCACCAAGGATAATTTTAAATACTCTTAATGTGTGAGTGTAATATATCATTGGTTTCGAGAGGTCAAGGGCTTGTTAAACATGAAATAAAAAGAAGAGAAGTCGGATATTTAATCTGAGAGCACTATCTTGATAAAGATGTAAAATGTATTTTGTAATATCTCCTCAAATGTAGCCTGAAAAAAAAAAGAAAAATGAGGATTTTCCTTTTTTCACTCAACTTTTTCAACGATATATTATTCGACATCAAATTTCGCAACTTTGTTCTAATTATACCAATCTCATATCTATTACGATTTTTAAAATGAGATTAATATATTATATCAATAAAAGAAGGCTCATAAATCCTCCTCCAGCTGACCTAGAATGGTATAGAGTTGGTCATTACTTTAAACTTGTTATCTGTAATTACCTTGAATTCCATAACTCCTACTCAAACTCTGCCGTTGTAAATTCTCAAAGAGAAAATGTTCTCCTCGTACATAGTGTAGCAAATTTCTTATGTCACAAAAATGTGCAGATGAAAAGTACATCTAGATATAATGATAGAGCAGAAAATGAAAATAGCTTTGTATTTGAGACAATTTGAGCAAGTAAAGACACAATGAGACCTAATTGCTATGACATTTTCCCCTAAAGTTTAAAGCATGCAGAGTGAAACTTGTCAGTTTTAAAGAGACAGGGACGGAAATATTAATTAACGGTTAAATATTGTAGATCTTACTTTTATTTTTACTATAAAAATATAATGACTTTATTTAGTTTAACATATTGATTGGTAATCCAAAACTGGTAAAAATATTTTACTGTTTTGTGTTTTATAATGTTGGTTAATATATTTTTAAAATATCATAGATAATTTCATAAATGTTCTAGATGTAAGAGAAAGTGTGAGAGTTTCAAAACGTAATAACAAGTTCCTCTTATCAATTAACTATATATTACGCCCTTCAACCTAATAACTGAAACCACATGGTCTTGCATGCTCTTCCTTTTAAGGTGGGTATTAAATTGGGGTAATTTTCTCTTATTACTTCAGCCCTCAGAGCTATATATTAGAACGTATTTTAGGTGCTGCTTTGATTCAAGAAAAACTTTTAAATGAATAAACATTATTTTACCACCTTATAAATTTCATTCGTCATTCGTCAAGTCAGGAGATTTAATTCAAAATACTGTTTTGCAAAAAAAAATATCAATAAAACATTGTATATTTTTTAAATTCCATTAAAATATGCTTTTCTGTGTATATTCACCGTTGAAAAATTCATAAAAATACATAGTTATAATAACAGCGGAAATTTAACAAATACTAAATTTCTAGTAGGCTTTATTTTTAGTTAACAACTAGTAGGGTGGGAGTCGAAGTGATAGCTACGTGTATTACTATCGCGTGTCTCTAAGACTGAAAATATAGTATTTTAACATTTTAATTTTAAAATTCAAATATTTATTTATATTCCAGTTTCCGTAGTGAGAAGTTAAAATGTTGATTTTAGTTTGCTTTTCGACACTTTTACACAACAGTCACAACCCCGAGGCAGGAATATCACTATATTTAGTGTCTACCAAAAACACCTACCGATCCATAAATCAGAGTTTCAAATGACATTTATGGACAATGTTGCCAATTCTCCCGCTTATCTTGTGAGATTCATGATTTTCGTAGATTGTCATTATTGATTATATAGTTTTTTTCTATATAATATGGATTCTCCCTAATTCAATCAGCTGTTACGATTAATCGCTAAAAGAAAGGTCAAAAGCATTTTTAAATAGGTCATTTTTTCCTCGGGATCTCGTGGTCGAAAGACTGCCTTTGCCTGGAGCAGCATATTTGCACCTCGAAATAATTTGTATGGATTACGTCCTCTTTGTTTCCCTTACCTTTTTGGTATAATTGGGGCCATATTTTTGAGAATTTGCTGATCCCTTTAAGGTAAGGGTCCTCCCTCCGGCTGGGTAGACGAAAATCTTTCTTTCTCCTTCATATTTTTTATTTTTGAAGAAAAAATGTAACATAACCTGTATTCCTGGAAATCTCTGATTGAACACGTGCTAATGCTTAGCTGTCCTGGGATGAGCTAACCCTCTACAGTTCCCCTTCAGCTTTTTTGATTAAAGATCAGTTCTTTCCGTATAACCTTATGAAATTTAAGCCCTTCAGGCAAATTTCATGTTATACATTTGTTTTTTGTATTCAAAACTCCATATAGATTCTTTTAATTATTTAAATGTATGTAACTACATATATCTGATTAGCAATTATAAACCTAATCTGATTATTACGGTTTCGAGCAGTACCTACTAATCGATTAGATAATACATAGATATACATATTCATATAAACATAGATTTTTGATCAAGGAATTAAAATTTAAGAGAGTTAGTCATTCGGGTCTTCTTTTTTAAGAAAGTTCCAATGCGTAAAATTTAATTTATCTGAGTTGGTTGTAAAGTGTAATTTTCAATAAATTGTTATGCGATTCTTAATGTCAAGATTGAATTCTAATACGTATCATATGGATGACAATATACATTTTTAAAAAAATACAGTAAGGTAAAGTAAACAGACTGGAACATATTTCAAGTGTTTCATTTTTATTACTTATTTTTAGAGCAGAATCTCACAGTTTTATGGCTCTGTAGACAATGTGATAATTTAACTCTGTGCATGGCGTCCAACATAAAGTGTAAGTATTCCTTGCTCACTTTCCACAATGGCCACCTGACGAACACGAAAATTCATTTTCCCTACAATAGCATAAATTATATATTAAATACCGTTGCGTTTATTTGATACCAATATCACAATAAACTAGCAAAGGCTCCTCATAAATAAGGGCATTATATCATCCAGCTGTATGTGGCTGAGAAATTATGCAAATTAAGGCCGAATCATTTTTCAATTTTTTGGGTCCTTTCATTTATTGTTTTTAAATCATAGTTAGAAATAATACGGTTACTATTTGTTTATAAATGTCTTTAGCACTTACGGCATATATGGTTAAAGTTACATGTTGTTAGGTATTCAATTATTTAAGATAGATACTGATAATAGTTAGTATTTTAGTTAGTAAAAATTATGTAGGCACGTTAATTAATATTCAAACTACCGTACACTAATTCCTCAAATATTTAATTACAAATATGTATCCTATAACAAGGAGATTTAGTGTTAATATATTGTTTTAGTATTCTATACACATAACAAATAAAATTAAAGAAAGTTATGCCGAATAATTAACAGGTGAAAATGTTAATACTTATTTCTAACACTTTTTACTTCCCTTACTTAAAAGGGAAGTATTGTAATCGTGAAAAGATCACCCTCGGAGATTTTTTCAGATCTTCAAATTTCAGTGTCCCTAGATAACGAAAAACATGTTTTCTCAATTCCGTCGGTCGGTCTGTCTGTCTGTCTGTCTGTTCGCGGCGTAGCTAAAAAACTACTTATCCGATTGACTTGAAATTTTCGTCAAAAATTAAGGGTCATATGGGGATCACCTGGTAATATTTTGGTAAAAATCCAATATGGCTGAACAATGTTAAAAAAATTTTGTTAGAGTGGTGTATTATTTGGGGTTAAGATCCAGTAAAAAAAAACAAGTCTTTTTTTTAAATTGTTGACGTTTCGGAACTTAATTTGTGCATCCTTAGGACACATATATAGATCCTCTATCCTGCATGAAATCCATATTAATCAGTCTTTACCTACTCCGTTGGTCCGCAGATTTCTCATGGATATTAAGTTTCTAAATGGTTTTCGTTAACAATCCTCTTGTTGATATGTTAGAGTGGTGTATTATTTGGAGTTAGGGTCCAGTAAAGAAACACAAGACTTTTTTAAATTATCGACGTTTCGCAACTCTATTGTTGCATCCCCAGGACACATATATCAATGCTATATCCTGCATGAAACCAATATTATCAGTCTTTACCTATTACCTAATCCGCAGATATTTTCCAGATATAGTTTTTCGGTAACGATCCTCTTGTTTTTATGTTAGAGTGGTGTATTATTTGGGGTTAAGATCCAGTAAAAAAAACTAAAGTTTTTTTTTTAAATTGTAGACGTTTCTCAACTTTATTGTTGCATTCTCAGGTCACATATAGTTTTTATATCCTGCATAAAACCCATATTATCAGTCTCTACCTATTCCGTTGGTTCGCAAATATTTCCCAGATATTAAGTTTCTAAATAATTTTCGCTAACGATCTTCTTGTTAGAGTGGTGTATTATTTGTGATTAGGAAATATCTGCAGACAAACGGAGTAGGTAAAAACTGATAATATGGGATTCATGTAGGATATAAAATCTGTGTCCTGAGGATGCAACAATAAAGTTGCCAAACGTCGACATTTTAAAAAAGTTTTTTTTTACTGGAACCTAACGTCAAATAATACACCACTTTAACATAACAACAAGAGGATCGTTAACGAAAACCAGTTAGTAACTTAATATCTGAGAAGTATCTGCGGAACAACGGAGTAGGTAAAGGATGATAGCATGGGTTTCAATTTAAGACTGCGAAACAAAATGGCGGTTCAATAAAATTTTTAAAAAATCAACGTAAAAAAGGTTTGTTGTTGATTTTGCAGAAAAATTAGATGTGCAAATGGTATAAACTGGTACGAATTCAACATGACGTAGCCAAATGGCGGTATGTGTCAATGTAAAAACTACTTATTGAATTTATTTTATGCCCAAAAGTCAAGTGTGGCATAGGTAGAAAGAAAATGGTAAAATATTGGTGGGAATCCAATATGATGGAACAAATAAAAATGAAAAGTACATACGTGACTATGTACTGAACTGAATTGGGTCACACTTCACTATTCCTAACAAATGGAAAAAAAATCATAACGAACGAAGTTAAGAAATTTACCGATTTTTTATTTTTTTTCAAGCTGTTTGTCTTTAGCTCCAGCTCTCTTCGCAATTTTAGGTCCAACATTTACTTTAACATTAATATATCAAAATAAATACTTACGAAAATTTACTTCTGGATGGAAAATTAGTGATTGTTTTATCCCCAATCTTTCACAGTCTAGATGCTATATAAGTGAAATTTCGATTATCTTAATTTCCTAACTGTCAAATTGTTGTAAAAAGCGCATTCACGTCCTAACTATTTAGTTGTACAAACACTATACATGTTAAACATGCTATACTGTCATCGATGCAATCTATTTAGTTGTAAAACTTTCCGTACGTCAACTGCACCGATGATAGTTCAATAAGTGAATTTATTAAATCCCTCGAATTATCATACAATTTATCGACGCATCTGTAAGACTTTTCTTCATAATGCAGGTTTTTATGTCTTAGTTATTTTACTAATTTAATATACGTTAATTACATATTTTGTAGTGTAAATCGCGCTTATGAACTGCCTTAAAAACTCCAAATAAACATTAATTTAAACAATTATTGCTCGTTCAGTTACCCAGGGCAATATTTCAATTTAAATTCACGACCTAAAAATAGGGGATTTAAAATTTGATAGAGAATATTTGCCTATTTTGGACAAATATTTATTAATCCCAGTGGAATACTAAAACATAAACTGATATTGTTAAATGGCAGTTTACAATAAGTACAGGGAAAAGCAAACATTTTTAACGAAATAATTAGTACTTGTGGTTCAAATAATGGATCCATAATGTACTAGACCAAATTTATTAAGTATACGCTACTTAAAAAAAATTGATTCCTTTTACCCGTTTTACCCCGTTATGAATCTTTCCTTTTATTCGAAATAGTAAAGTATGACTCTACTCAGGTTCGCATATTGTCGGTTGTTTATTAATTGTTGGCTAAAAAATGAAGGATATAATTTTTTGCCTTAGTTTAGGACTGAAAGTTCATATAAACATGTGTCCACTTTTGAGATACAGGGTATCAAAATTTTATTTTATTTTTTTTAGTTTTAACCTCGTACATTTCTAGAGATAAATCATTCTAATTTGACACACACCACCAAATCGAAATAATACGTTTTACAAAAATCTACTGGTTGTTACTTTTATCTAGTTCGCAACACAAACACTTTTTCTTCCCCGAAAATTTTACTGCGACGTAACTGGCTATTTTAATTTCAAATATCAGATTCCTTATTTTGTTTTCTAACTTCTTGGTTTTTTACTTTAATTTTGAAACGTGTAGACATTTCTTAGCAAAATGCTAAGGTTTACATATTTAAAATTTTGTGTTATTTTTTTTTTTTTTGATTTTATTTTAATTGCTAGAAGTATAGGATTTTAATTTTTGGTTCATTTTAGAACCAAAAGTTCAGATAAAGATGTGTTCGGAAATCCTCAGTTTTTAAGATACATGGAGTTAAAGTTTAATTTTCTTTAGTTTTTTTTTATTTTAACACTTTGTATCTCAAAAACTAAAACCTTTCGAACACTTACAAAACTTACATTCTCCATTTTTAGTAATCAAAATAAATACTGAAAAAATTAACATACATTTTAAACCGTTGAAAATATCGGATTAAAGTAAAAAATCGAGAAGTTGGAAAACTAAATAAGAAATTAGATCTTCTAAATAAAAACAGATCACTCTGTAAATATCGGGTAGCGATCTGGAAAAAAGTAACACCCAGTAGATTTTTGTCAAATGTATTATAGCTGTTTCGTAGACATTGCTCATAGTACAGAGTGTCTCAAATTTGAATCATTTACCTCCGGAAATGTATGAAGTTCATGAAAAAATAAAAAAAAACCCTTCAACTCAAAAATGAGACGTTGCGGAAACATGTTTATATGAAAATTTAGTCTAAAATAAGGCCAGAAATTACGTATTTCATTTATTTTGTAGTTATCAATTAAAAAACACCCTGTTTAAACTGTGTTTTTTTTCATTTTTGTAAACAAAGGGAACGATTCAGGAGAGAATTTCCGGTTATGTTTCTTTACAGATTCATTAGTGAAAGATAACAAATTTTATATATTCTTTCACTACTAAATGGCTTTATGCCAAACTAAATAGGATCAAACTTTACTGTTCCTAATAAAAGGAATTAATATAGGGGAAGTTACGGGTTGTCACGTTCTCTATTTTATAGCACGCACATTAATTCCCTCTAGGCGATCTCCTAAAAACGTAATTAAACATTTATTTATCCCTGCAATATTTCGTTGTAAATTCTTGTTTACAGAACGGGATATTTGATACGGCCACTGCAAAAACAGGGTTCGGTATTAAATTTAATCGATTTTGTTTACTAATTCATGAGAACTACCTATTTTTAATTTAAAACAGATACAATATTTAATGCTTGTAATTAATAATTTAAAAAGCAAGGCTCCTGTCAATTTTTACCTCTCCATGAAATAAATAATCTGGTTAATTTTACCTTTAAAGACCAGTCAGAGTCAGTTAACAAAATGAAGCCCCATGATGAACATGTTTTTAAAAGTTTTTAATTCTTTTTTCGCTATTAACCTTTCAATTTTTAAAATTTTTAAATAAACAGAATGATGATTTGATGCAACTAAATGTGTATCCCGAAAGCTTGACAAAACAATAAAGGGCTCCACACCTTTATTTGGCCTTTTATATACATAAACTGCATCCCCACTAACTTAAGGTTTCATTGTATATATATATATATATATATATATATATATATATATATATATATATATATATATATATATATATATATATATATATATATATTTATATACATATGTATATATATATATTATATATATATATATATATATATATATATATATATATATATATATATATATATACATATATATATATATATATATATATATATATATATATATATATATATATATATATATATATATATATATATATATATATATTTTCTTAGTTAGTTCTTCACGGATGGAAAAATACAATGTTTTCATTTCGGGTGTACATCCATTCACTACTGTAAGAATAGTTTTGCTGACGTTTCGACAAATTCACATTTGGCATTTTCGAAGCTTTCTTTCTCGCGTCCGAATAGAGACAGTCCATACAGTTTCTTGTTCAAGATAGAAGAAAATGTTGAATATTTTATCTGAACCATCAAGACCTGTCAACAAAATAAAAAAAAATGATGGAAAGTAAAAATTGAGCATCGGCGTTATTTTAAATGCAACAAATACTGTATAATGTTATTTCATTTGCTGATTATAAAAATACTAGGTTTGATACCTTTATATTTAAAGACAACAAAGAAAATTGACAAGAATCATGCCATAAGAGAAAGTGTATTCCTTTATAATTACTTTACTTATGTGTATGTTCTCTCTTTTTCTATCAAATTGCCCCTATGGCAGTGTCTATCAATTTTCTTGGTTTTCTTTAAAGATAGAGGTATCAACCTGCTAGTTTTATAATCAGGATGAAGATGCCCATTTATTGAAATAATATTATTTAAGGTAAAACCAAATAAATTTATATCCAAAATTTTCTCCTATCTTGATTAATAAACCCTGCAAGTGGGTTTTAAAATGTACGGGAACATCTTGTACTTGTCGAAAACTAACTGCATTAAGTTAATTGTTGACTTAGTAAGCATTACTTATAAATATTGGTATTAATATGCACACATTAAGGGGAACTGCACGCAGTATTATAGATCATTTGCAAGCCTTCCGCCGGCCCTTGCTATATTAGGTTAATGCTGTGAGAGATATTTATTAGCTTCAATATGATTTAAATAGGGAAATATGTATAGTTGTGCCCTACATTCGAATTTTTATGAAAAAATTTAATATAGAATGATAAAATAGAAGTAGATTTATCCATTTTCCACCATTTTTGACCACTTTTTGACGCAAATGCCGTCGCATATAATTTTTTTCTACAAAATATCTCTGTACCGCCTTGCATTGTTCCTTCGTGCACATAACTGCAAAATTTAAAATGTTAAATCGTACTCATGTTTTTGTATTTCTGCAGCGCGTGAACTTTTTTGAACCCATTTTTAAGCGAAATGTAATTTAAATTGCCTTTATATGATTTTTCATTTTTTGTGTGCAGTTCTCCCTTAAAACAGAATCAAACGAAAATCATTATACTAACTCATAAAACAATGTTGAACTCTCTTTATTCGTAAAATATATCGTAAAACAAGCTTAGAATCTAAAATCTATAAAATATTCGACTAAAATTGAGCAGATTATGAATACTTAAAATTAGACAACACTGTGCATTATTTAACTGTTAGTAAATCAGAGCCATCCGCAATGAAAGATATAAAGACATTATCCCGAAAATTATCTGGGCAAATGGGCAGAATAAAATATGGCTGTTTAAAGTTTTAATTGGATTAATTACTACGGTGACTATTTGCATTCAGCTTTATTAGGGCGAGAGGCGTGCTGAAACTCGGTTAATTAACATTTAACTTTTGAATATCCAACATCTAATTTTATTACTTTTAATTATTTTTAGATCGTAAAAAAATCCAATGACATAGATGCCTATTTTGACTAATAATATGTTACGAGGAAAATATGAATTGTCATCTGATTGACCATATTGCATTCAAATTAACATTAAATGGTAAACCAAATTTAAACTTAAAGCTAGGTTATTGCCTGATAAAAATAATAATTACTTTTACTAGGCATTTTTGGGATTTTTCACAAAAATTTAATAAAAAAGTGCCATCCTACGAATATAAAACCGGTTCGCAGATATATTAATATATGTGAGTGACGGTAGAGTGTAATAGATGATAGTATAAAAAACGTGTTTCTAAGTAAAAGTCTACAGAGTCGCAAAAACACGCGGTTTGCTGTAAGAAGAAATGGACAAGGAAACGCGTAAACGTGTAAAAAATTATATATATATATATATATATATATATATATATATATATATATATATATATATATATATATATATATATATATATATATATATATATATATATATATATATATATATATATATATATATATATATATATATATATATATATATATATATATATATATATATATATATATATATATATATATATATATACATATATATAAATTCGTTTTTACAATTAAAAGGTACTCATACTAATTAAAATGTAAATGAATAAATAAATAAAACTAGGTAGATTCTGCCTACTGAAATTTTGATATTACTTGACGAGAAATAAACAGTTTAAAACCAATTGTTTTTCTATCAAATAATCTCAAAAATAAGTGAAATATGTCGAATGCATAATATAAAAAGGGTGTTTTTTAATTTTTTTTAAAACTAGATATAACCTTATACAGTATATGGAGCAAAATATTAAAGGTAATTTGAAAAAAAAATATTATTTTTAAGCAATAATTCGTCGTCTAAATTTAAAATATAAGAATAAATGGAACTTATTATTATTCCATTTATTTTTATATTTTAAATTTAGGCGAAAGTGCGAAATACACCGGTAAATAAAAGAGGCGAAAGAAGGTGGTTGGTATAGCTGCAGTATTAACGAGCTCGGTTCTTTTAAAACAAGCTGATAAAACACAAAGCACATCAATTATAAAGAAGTGTTTAACTAAAGTTCAAGTGATGGATAACGATAGCAAATTCTGATGATTCTTGTTATACTTCACACGATATCATTCTCAGTTCAGTCAGCGATATTGAAAACCGAGATTCAGAATATTTGGCCACAGGAGACTTCTGTTCAGTGAAATTCGCTACAAAAAAAAAACAACTAAAATTTTTTTTTGCCAAAATTATAAAAGAACAAGATCACGTATGGGACATGAAGTTTTTGCGATCCAGAACAGCGATGACAATTTCGGTGAACGATTATTAACGATATTTCTGACATCTCTACAGAAGACATAGAAAGAAAATTGCCAATTCCAAGTGAAAAATGGAAATTCTCACTTTAAATATTAATTTTAGTAATTATAATGTCTCCTAAGTGGAATTTTTCATCTGCGTTTTTTCGTACTCGCATAGATTTAGAAAAAGAATTAAGAAACTGAATTTTCAACTAATTTTCTAGTAGACACATGAAAAAGTTCGAGGTAGTTTTCATTTTTAACATAATCTCAAATATTGCGGCATTAACCCCAGTGCCTAACAGTTGTGCCACACATGCAGGTAAAACTGGTATTTGTGCATTTACCCCAAGGTGCTGTGGAAAATGTGCACCCCAGCTCTCAAATAAAAAATATATGGGTATAAAAATTGAAAAGGTCATACGCAGGATAATAATTTTGTTTCAGATATGTTTAGTAGGGGTTGATAATATTGTTATATTATGTTATATTAACATTAATTGAAACATTACACTTCCTATCAAACGACGTATCCTAATAGTCAAATTATGTAAATTCAGTGGTGCATTTACCCCACTTCATCCTAATGCGACAAGAACGGTTACTTAAAAATCAATGTTTTTATTTGAATATGCATTATTATTTTATAATAATTTATTGTCATCAATAGAACATGAAGAAGTGTATCAGTGTTCAGATTTACAAGATTTGATCGTAAAAATAACTTACTGTAATATCAACATTTAACTTTGTTGCTGTATATATCATTTTTAATAGTATCTGAAGTAACAATTTCTGTTTTTTGCTTTGTCAGAAGTATTACACGGCCATTTGAACTCTGCGAAGTTTTTTTTTAATTTGAAGGATAAATTTACCATATGATTTATTCTGACGTACTACTAGCGCGAAACTTTCTTATCCAGTCATCACAATATTTTTTATAATAATAAAACTGATTTAAGTTTTTTTAAAACTTTCAACACTGAATGGCGGTTGTGAAATGAGTGTTTGAAGCATACCCTTGTTCCTGCGTCAGCTAGACCAAAGTAAAGTTTACTCTTAAATAACGCGGGTTAATATTTGAGAAAGGATACTTTACTACAGAAGAAATTTTTATATTATATTTCTAAACAAAGAGAAGCTTCTGGTAATATCGAACCATATATTGTTGCGCGCGTTTTATATAAACTGCAACAGGAGTAGTTGATGTGTTTAATTTATTTGTATTATTTTTGTTGTATACTTTTTGAAAGTATTTGGTAATTCTTTTTTCGGAGTGATGGAAATTTCTAATTATTTTTTTAATTTTCTTTGAAAGTATTAAGTAATTAAAATTGTATTATATTTTGAACCATTCATATATCTCATAAACGGAAAAGAGAGATATATGAATCTATTGAAATCGGGAAAAATAAAAATGCCATTAATGACAAAAAGGATGTTAATTTAGTAAACAAAATTTTTTTCAACATCATCTAGTTCCCCAAATCTGTTTAAAATAAATAAATATTTAAATAATAAAAACTCTCCGGTAACCACTAAAAAAGTTCTGTGTTTGTATTTGTTTGACAAAATGACAATGTGCTATGTGTATTTTATTTTGCTTAAATGTTAATTGGTGTTATTGACCTTTTGATTTACGTCTTATGGTAAGATAATTTTTGATTTTTTAAAATCTTAGATTGTTTATTTTTTGCAATATGTTTTAGGAAAAATAAAATAAAAACATTTTTGAAAAAAACATGGAACTACCTGTCAATGAAACCTCAAATTGAATTAAATATGACAAATAATTAAAAAATCGTTTTAACTTTATGAACACGCATCCCAAGAAAAGAAGTACCTAATATATATATATATATATATATATATATATATATATATATATATATATATATATATATTCAATTTGTTTGTTAAACCCGGTATATATTAATTGGACTTCTTTCTTGGGTACAGGTTAACTTGACGTTTCACCTATCATAGTAGGCTTTCTCAAAAATTGCTCATTCCTTTATTTTTTGGTATATAAGGCTTTCCTTTCCTATCTACAATTAATTTAAAAAACATTTAGTGGTCTAATTATAAAAAGACATTTACAATTTTTCTAAAACTGATTTAAAATTTTATACTATTGACAAATAATTATTACAAAAATTAATAAAATAAGGTTACATTTTTTCGAGGTATGTCCTCATCTACGTTCGTGTCTGTTGAAAATATGAGTGTCAAATTACTGTTGAAATTAAATTCCGTTTTACGTCCTTCTTCTTGTTTTCTAAATATTACGAAAAAAACAAAAAATTTAACTATTTATTTATCTTAATAAAGAGGGTTTATTAAAGTGTTTTTATAACTTTTAAGTTTTAGGGCATCTCACACAAGCTAGATGCAACATTTTTATTTTTCCAAACCAAGGGTTTTGAGTCTTAATAATCATAAGCTCGATAGAAAGATTTTATTACTTGCACTGTCGAATGTACCGAATAATAACTATATCTAGCCAAAAAGCATATATAATATATTATCATCGAATATTGTATTTAAACTTTTCGTCTTAATTTGAAATATTTTACTTCAAATTTAAAATGTGTGAAATAAACAACTGCAATATTATCCGTGCTTTTATCATTTTGTAGTTACGTAGTTTTAAACATACATAGTTTGGGTTAAAAATTATTGCTGGATAAAGGGTAGAACACAGTGCATTAAGTATAGGTTTACTTCAAATATTATTTATTTTTCTTTGCATGTTTTATGGTTTTTTGTTGCATACTTAAATAATGCGAAATATCGGTCACATTTAATTCAAACGACGAAATTATTACACAGTTATGTATTACAACATAGCATGCGTACTTCTTTTTTAAGTTTTGATTTTGTAGCTTAGCTTTTACGTTAAACGTATACAAAACGTACACTATGTTCCAGGCTTTTGTAGTCAATTCAAATTGTGGTTAAGTTTTTGTTGACTTTTTCGAAACAATTACGCTTTGAATAAATAAATGTATTCAAAGAAATTACGAATTTATTTCGGGATAATGTCGTTCTCGATTTCTTCATTTCCAGGTTCCAAAACTTTACGGTTTCTGACGTCACGCGCGCTATGTTCCCGCTTTCTGTGGCGACAAAATACTTACCGTAAAGTGGGGCGAAATTGATAGTTTTTTAAAATAAAATGGTTCCCCAACAGATTTTATATATAATAAAAAATAATAAACTACGTGGATTTATAATGGGAAATTATTGGCTTCACTACAGGTGGAAAAAAAAATAAAAAATAGCAGTACAACAAATAAAAAAAACTCCATATCAAACTTATACTCCAGATTTTAAGAGGGGATCCTCTAGTATTGTGCTAATTTATACATATTGGGAAGTATAGTATAATTTCTATTTCGCGCCATTTGCAATTTTACTAGGCAGATATTTGAACATTCTATATTTATCTAATGAGGCGAGATTGATAGGCGGGGCCAAATTGACATAATAAGATAGTGTTTTTAGATTAGGCAAATATGGATTTTGAAATAAACTCGGAAATAAACATGGAAACAAATGCAAATAAAAACATTAATCGAAAAATATTAAATGATCATTTATAGTTCCTTAAAATCAACTTTTCTAGAAAATTCGAATTCGTTATTATCAAGCTCAATAAGGAATGGAAGAAGAGCAATTATATCCGAGTCCCATATTGTGCTAAGATCATTCTCTACTATTTTTAATTTAATTTTTTTCTGGATTTCTTGACTGTGTTGAATTCGTTGACAGAAAAGATAAAAATTTTGCAGACGTACTTAGAAATTTTATTTTTTTTTTCGCCCAGAAACAAGTTTAACAAGAGCGAATGTTCTCGGTCTTAGTAATTGTAGACTTGGTGCAATATATTCAACTCCATTTTTTATATTTCCGTTCTCAATTTCGTTGTCTTCTCCCTCCTTTTCACTCTCTTCTTCCTCGGAATCAAAAGTATTCCTGGTTCCTACCCTTTTTCCTGGAATAACTTCAACCTTTGCTTTTTGCACCATGCTACCTTAAATGGTTTAAAAAATGCCACATCGAGTGGTTGGCAAATATGTGTAGAATGTAGTACTAGGAATACGAATGATATATTGTCTTCCTCACATTGGACGTGAACTCGTTCATTAAAATGAAAAGCTATGTTGTCACCGATAAGCACTGTTCTACCTTACAGTCGCTTAGTGTGCAGATGAAATGATGTGCTGAACGAATGTTCAAACGTTACAGCATCCATCCAACCATACGAGGTTCTGTTAAACCGGCAACCCTGAAAACACCAACGCTTGATACAGCAAGGGTATACATTAATTTCACCTTCTTTCCATGTCTTTATAGGTGTTCGCTTTTGTAGATCACATAGGGAGGTAGTAGAATTCCGTTCGCACACCTACAAATCGTTATTAATATGCAGCTATTGAAAAAATGACAATGTTTTGCAGTACATTTAATACCACGCCTATAAAGAAGCTTTCTACTCCCTAACATTGGTCTCATCATAACTAAATGTTACCTGAGGGAATATCTCGTAAAGTTTCCTCTAAATTGTTGAAATACGCTGTCTCTAGAAATGTTCGTTCTGGCAATTTTAATATATCCAGCAACACGTTGTGAGGCTTCAATCTTATGACTTAATAAATAAACTTCCAATAAACTTAAAAGCACAGTCTTTTCCAGGCATTTTGAAATTTGTCTACCTCCCTACTCTTTCCATCGAGGTACTTCTTTGCAAGTATTCTAATCTCTAGGAGATTAAGAGAAAATCCCCAATCTGCACACCTTAAGGCTGAATTTAGTATAGCTTTTCTTTTTAAATTTGTAAAAACTATTTTTTACATTGCCTCATTCAACTGGTCGTCCGTGTAATCTCTACAAGCTCATGAGTCTGGCGTACGCACATAGTTTCTCACCATCTCACACACAAAAAATGTATTAGCAATATTGGGAAATATTAAGAAAATGTAATCATAATAATCAGAAAAACATCTAGATTTCGACCCGCGGGGCGTGTTTGATATGTATCAATCACACCCAGCTGGCTGTATCAAACTCGTCCCACGAGAAACACCCCGCTGGCTGTATCAAACTCCCCCACGAGAAACAAACGGCATATTTAACCTCATTGTTTAAACAATTTTAAGTGAAAGAGTAAGGACTTTACAATGTGTAAAACTCAAAACTACTGTATCAACAATACTTACCTCAAGCTACACAGACTACAATTTTGCCACGAAACGTAGATTTTTAGAAAAGAGCTCGAAAAAATTACTTATTATTTAGAATTCGAACCCGGATCATGCGGTCAGATGTAGATTCATCCGTTGACTGAGCATCCCTTCTAATTCTACGTTTGGCATCTATCTTCATTTTTCAATATTAAAAAAGTAGGTTATAACCGGATTAACTCACTGAAAAATTACAAAACAAAATTAGTGGTTACTTTTGAAATAAATTATGCTCAACTAGAAAAAGAACTAACTTCGCCCCCCTCGAAGGCAAACGAGAATATATTATTTATTTAAAATATACCCACAAATTTAATTAGTTTTTTGTTCTGAACATTTACCCATGGCACGCACATATGTTTTGTAATTTATATACATTATATCCATTTTAATGAATATCAGTTTTTATTAAAATGGAAAGGTCTATTAAATTCTATTCAAAACAATGCTTATAAATTTAATTATTAAAATCAGATCACCTTTTAATAAATTTTCAATTAAATATACGAATTGTCGGTACAGTTTTCATGCTGGAAATTCTATATATACTATTTTAATCATTTTAAGGTTGTGTATTATTCAATTAAATATTTTATTTAATTAAGGCAATCGTGTCAAATCGAGCTTGCCTTCCGCTGCCTAATGACAGGTAGACGTCAACTAAAAACGTAAAATTCAAACTAATTCTTAATACAGTTTAATGGACATAAAATATAGTAAACTGTAATCAAAACTTGACTTTTGCTGCAGAAATTATGTTTTGTACTGTCATCCGCTCCAGTATTGAAATAATTCAATAAACTAACAACTGCTAAACTCAGTTCCAAAAAAGTGACGCACTTGATTTTTGGCCCAAATTCAATGTCCTATGTCTTTTAAACCAGTGCACCGATTTTGAAAATTTTTTTTTTTAGGTAGATAATACTTTAGTCCTCGAGCACATTTTGAAAATATTCTTAAAGATTTTTGGATAATAATGAAAAAGCTCGAACCATACTTTTTTGCTATTTTTTGACTTGCCCTGTGTATTAGTTGAGAATTCGTATAGAAACTTTTTACACCCTATATAAAAGACCCTTTTTTTGTGAGGATTTTGTTTTTTATTCATCGACTTATCTCTGAAATTGACCGAATTACAAATAACTGGATAAAAAGAACTTCAAGAATGTGCTTAGTACATAGTATTGCCTCCTCTAGCAAATCTGAGAGCTTCTAATCTGCGTGGCATACTTGAAATTAGGTGGACTTAAAAATTCTTTCCCATTTTGGCCTTATTTTGCTATTGTTTTGATAATTAATCGATTTACAACTATTACAGGGGTAACTATCATAAATTTAAGGTTTTTTGTGACTTTTCACATTTATCCCTTTAATTAATTATCATTATATAATAAGTATATTGCTCTGTATACATTTTTACAAATAAGATCGAATTAGGTTGAGCATTGTATACACACCACTGTAAGATAGACAACCTGTCATCTTTCTGTGTTGTGCCTTCAAACTATTAATCAGTATACCCTCTCTCTGTCTTTCTTCATGTTAAAAATAATATTTATATCTTTTTCACTCACTTTCTTGTTCAAAGATTCTCGAAAAAAACGTGGTTGCCAGTTAACAAAATGAAGTCCCATCATGGACATCTTTTTAAAAGTTTTTAATTTCAGTTTTCGTTATTAAGTGTGTAATTTTTAAAATTTTAAATAAACAGAATGATGATTTGGTGGAACTAAACGTGTGTCACGTTTATAGTACGTTTTTGTTTTAATAGCAAACCCACATAGGTGAATTCAAACTTATTATACTTTTAGTTATGTTTTAACTTGTTTCCTAAACTGTTTTTAAACTATTTGTAGAAATATCCCGAAAGCTGGACAAAACAATAAAGGGTTCCACTCTTTTATTTGGCCTTTTATATACATATATATATATATATATATATATATATATATATATATATATATATATATATATATATATATATATATATATATATATATATATATATATATATATATATATATATATATATATATATATATATATATATATATATATATATATATATATATATATATATATATGTGTCCCACTTAAGATGGATACAAGCCAATATATCGGTCGTTTCTGAGCGGATTTTTTTCATTTTTGGTACGAGAGTGTAGGATTATAGCGTGTACATTTTCCTCAGGCTAAGAAGTACGGGACCTCATAGGCGTACGTTTTAACGGGGATTGAATTTTCTTCTTTCAAGAGTAATCTACATTTAGGATCTGATTTAAATCAAATCTAATTGATGCTATCAAATAGTCATCATCCAAAATACTTAAGTTCCAACTTTTATAAATATTGATATAGGGTGTCATTAAAAATTCTTAACTTTGTTTAAATAGTTTAAGAATCATAATGAAACATTCTACGACGCGACGCCACCATATTAATAACTAGATTATAACAACTTTCCTCATTAATAGTCCCTTTTTTACGTCTTAGACAGCTTCAATCTCAACTAAGATAAGGCAAAAATAATTATTTTTAATTTTATTATATTTATCTACAAAAGAAATATTATTTAAGCCAATATATCGATTGTTTCTTAACTGATTTTTTTCATTTTTGGTGCGAGAGTGTAGCAGTCATAATCCAAAATACTTAAGTTCTGATTTTTATAAAGATTGATACATCAAAATTCTTAACTTTCTTTAATTATTTTGAGACCCATAATGAAACATTTTACGACGCCACTGAACTATAAACTAGATTATACCAACCTTATTAATAATCCATTTATTACATTTTAGATAGCTTCCATCTAAACTAAGAAGCGAGGGCTAATAAAAAAATAATTATTTTGAATTATATACCAAAAATATTATTTTCCAGTTTGTTTATAATGAATAATATTATCATATACTGCATTTTAAACCTGGATATTCACTAGATGAGTACACTTTTTTCGTTGGGAAGTGTTAATTTAAGAAATAATTCTTACGATTTTGAACTAATGGAATATTTGATGTCGTTTTATTAAGGAATAATTAAAATATCGAAACAATTATGAATAAAAAACACTAGCAACTTTAAAAACTATTAACTAAACATTGAACTAAGAACTAAGAAAACTACAATAAACTAAAAGTCAATAACCAAACCACCGTAATTCCTAATGCATTTTTCATAAATTTTTTCTATTCTTGAGCAAACTTTACGAATTTCTTGCCGAGAAATTGGTCTACATGCTTGTCTTATTCGATGTTTCAATTCTTCCAGGGGCCCAGGACGAGTTTTGTACACCTTATTTTTGATGGTTCCCCATAAATAAAAATCCAGCGGCGTCAAGTCTGGAGACCTAGGAGGCCATGCTACAAAAGGACTATTACGACCAATACATTTATTTTGATAATTTTCATTCAATAATTCTCTTGCAAATGCAATGGATTGGAGCGCCATCTAGCTGAATATAGAAGTGTTCTCTATATTCTAACAGCAAAAAATCATGAACAGCATCCCAAAGTTCATTTTGCAAGAAGGCTAAAAATTCTGCACCATTTAAGGTTGTATTAAAGAAGAAAAGTCCAATAATACAGTCTTTTAAAATACCGCACCAGACATTTACTTTTTCAGAATATTGACTTTTACTATTGATTGCAGTAAATACAATTTTTTCAAATATGCTAGGGTCTTCGTAAAATTTGGCTTGCATGGTTAGGCAGTACTCCATTCTTCTCTCGTCATCACCTGGTTGTAAAGCGTGCAAAAATTTTGATTTAAATGGCTTAATACCATTTCTTCGTAAACATTTTGAAACAGAACTCTTTCTCCTAATATCAAAGCCTCTTAAACTGGAATTTAGATTCAGGCGGAAATTATTTAAAATCCTTTCATCTTATGGATGATTTCTACGCCGTCTGACTTTTTCTTTCACCACAGAACCCCGTTGATTAAACGTTTGATTGATTTTAGAAACCGTGGTGTACGATATTAAATGATTAGGGTGTCTTCGATTGAATTCTTCTGAGCTTCTCGATAAGTTCGCGCATTGTTTCCCACTAATCTCACTAGTTCTACTTTTTGTGCCAAACTCAAACGCATTTTAATTTTGTTGTCTACTACACAAATTTTATAAATAGTAATAATGTGACTGACATGTCAACAATTTTTTCGTTGATAACATAATATTTTGTTCTATGGCCAACTAGTATTAAGTCTTTTTGTAACTATAGGGATTTAATGAAATATTCCTTTAGTTAAAAATCGTAGAAATTATTTCTTAAATTAACCTGTCCTTTTTTAGAATGCTGTATACAGGGTGTTACAAATTGTAAAGTATGCATGGGGATCTCGGAAACCGTAAGAGGTACGAAGTTGGTTGAATGGAGGCAAAAATGTGAAATTAGATGGTAATTAACAGCCCGTTTACAAATTTATAAATTTCCAATCCACTTCGGAGGTAATGGCGTAAATTCGATTTTTCCCGATTTTGTATTTATTTTCTCCTGACTTTATTTCAATAGGTATTCAAAAATAAATTTAACATCTCCATTGGCATTTTTGCTCCTCTACAAGATAGTATTATCAAATTTTAAAGCGACGTTTCGTATTCGGGCCACCATCTTCGATCTAATTTTTTTAAAGCTTGGGACCTCCCTCCCCACACTTGCCT
The DNA here is from genome assembly GCA_030620095.1 of Kuschelorhynchus macadamiae. NCBI lineage: Eukaryota > Metazoa > Arthropoda > Insecta > Coleoptera > Curculionidae > Kuschelorhynchus > Kuschelorhynchus macadamiae. The sequence goes on along the minus strand of JAUTXW010004699.1, from coordinate 530,500 downwards.
AAAAAATGTTGTTTGCTTTTTGTTACACACATAAATTCAAAAAATTGCACATTACTTCTTATGGGAGTTTTATTTATTTTACATTTTTTTGTGCAAGTGTGATACGTCATTGTATTTGGGAGGCTCAATGCTCCAAGCAAGTGAAAAATTTCAGGCCCGTATTTAAAAAAAAAGGTGATGAAGATGGAGAAGAAAAGGTGGCAATATAAATGTAAAATTTATTTTTAAACACCCATTGAAAAAAGCTGGAAAGAAAATAAATCAAAATCGGGAAATATCGTATTTATGCGAATATTTCCGAAGTGGTTTGGAATTTTGTCGATTTGTAAAGAGATCCCCATGTATATACTCGAATTGTAACACCCTGTATGATCGTATTATTCATTACAAGTAAACTTTAAATATTTTTTTTTAAGTCAAAGATATAATTAATATAAATAATTAAAATAAAATTAAGAATTTTTGATAACATCATGTCTCAATATTTATAAAAATCGAAACAAGAATTTTAAATGATCACTATTCAATATCATCTATTAGATTTCACTAAAATTAGATCTCAAAGATAGATAAATCTTTAAAAAAAAAAATTTACACCCCATTAAACCTTAGGCCTATAACATCCCGTACTTTATATCCAGAGGAAAAGGGGTGGTCTATAGTCCTACACTCTCGTACCAAAAATGAAAAAATCTGTTAAAAAACATCCCCAAGATATTGGCTTCAATTTTTTTTTAGTTTAACATAATAAAATTGAAATTATTTTTTTCGATCAGCCCTCGTATCTTAGTTAAGACGAAAGCTGTCTAAAACGTAATAAAGGAATTATTAATAAGCAAGGTTGTTATAATCTAGTTGATAGTTCAGTGGCGTCGTGTCATAGAACGTTTCATTATGGATCTCAAAATAATTAAAGAAAGTTAAGAATTTTTAATGACACCCTGTTGCATCATCTTAAGTGGGACACCCTATATATATATATATATATATATATATATATATATATATATATATATATATATATATATATATATTTTATTTTTACTTCACGGATGGAAAAATACAATGTGTTTTCATTCCGGGTGTACATCCGTTCACTACTGTCGTTCTGAAAAGAACAGTTGCTGACGTTTGGCCAAAATCACATTTGGCATTTTCGAAGCTTTCTTTCTCGCGTCCGAATAGAGACTGCATATATATGCTATATATATATATATATATATACATATATATATATATATATATATATATATATATCTATATATATATATTTATATATATATATATATATATTATATATTTATACATATATATATATATATATATATATATATATATATATATATACATATATATATATATATATATATATAATATATATATATATATATATATATATATATATATATATATATATATATATATATATATATATATATATATATATATATATATATATATAACGTTTATTTTTCTTGGATATAGGTTTATGTTTTATAATGAAACTTGCTATTTCCTTGACGTTTCGCCCATCTTAGTAGGCTTTTTCAAAAGGTCTTATTTATTATTTAAGTGCTTTTTTTATATTTAATTACCTGTTAAACCTAAAATAATTTTAAAATTTTACAAATTACTAACATCGATATAAAACTTGCATTTAAAATATAGTAGATCTTAGAATAAAAAAGCACAATACATTTTAAAATTTAAACAAAAATGGGACAAAAACCGGAACAGAAATTGGTACCTACCTAGAAAAATGTTTATTATTTACTTCTTGGTTGCTAATCTGCTTGCCAACTAATTTGTTTAAAATTCAACAAATTTTTTTCCCTTTTTTTTGTATGGCAAGGTAGAATCAGTAGTTCGAGTTAACGATTTAAATCCATTGTAAATTAATAAATATAGGTGATGGAGAAATTATTTATATTTTGTTATAATGCATGTATTAAGTTGTGGTAAATTTGACTTGATTTTTTACGTTTTGCTTGTCATTAACAGGGTATTTTTCTTTTCTTATATGAAGAATTTCTGTTATAATAAGTTTATGATATTTATTGTCAGTATGTAATATTTTGGTATTGGCGTAATCAAATTCATGTTTTTCTGTTTTTTCGTGTTTGTGTAAGGCTGTCGATGCATTTTTTGTATACTTGTGTCACTTCAACCTATTCTCCAATGAGAATGTTGATGCTTATATATTTCGCTGGACAGTTTAAACAGGGTACTGAGTAGTTTTTTTATTTTTTGGTACTTTACTCTTTAGTGTAGCAAGCAAAGAACAGATTAAGTTGTGTGCTTTGTAAAATATATATATATATATATATATATATATATATATATATATAAAGAATCTACAAATATTATAACCAAGCTAATCAATTAAAACAAAATAAAGTTAAAAAAATATGTAGCAATACCTTACACAAATCAGTTATCAGAGAAAATAAAGTACATATTAGGAAAACATAATATAATTACATGTCACAAAGCACTCTACTTAATCTGTGCTTTGTTTACTACACTAAAAAGTGAAGTACCAAAAAATAAAAAATCTAATTCAATCTACTCAGTACCCCGTTTAAACTGTCCAGCGAAATATACAAGCATCAACATTCCTCATCAACAACATTGGATAGGTTGAAGGGACATATATATATATATATATATATATATATATATATATATATATATATACTTTGGTGAAAACTTTTTATTATAAGAGATAACAACACTCATGACTATCACGTAAAATTTCTTATAAACCTACCTACCTATAAAATCTTTAACATGGCCTTAGAGATTTAACAATTTTTGCGGCTTAAGCGATTTCATATTTTGAGCACAGTTTGTGGCAAACTGGTAAAGAAAATCGGGATTCCCTTGTCAACAGGTCTTAGGTTGAATTTTATGGCTGGAATATTACAGAATTTATGACTGTCTTCTAGTTGCAAAACGATATTTCTTACTCTCAGGATGTAGGATGAAACGAAATACAATTTACCTAGGTAAATAAGATATATTTCATACTTTATTTGTATTTAACCAAAGTGTTATATTATTATTATTATGTCGTGATGGTAATAGTTTTTAAGAATTATATTATCCACTTAAGAGAGTAACAAATAGTTGTCTAATAATATATCACCGACACAGACATCGAAAGGTAAAAGATATTTCACGAATCCTGCCTAAAATTTGTAAAAATCACATATATTTCACGCTGAATTATGTATAGCGAATGGATCTAATTATTCTATGTATTAACTAAACTTGCTATGTATAGCAAATGGATCTAATTATTCTAAAAAAAATTTGTAAATTTCCTTTAGCCGGAACTTCGCTTGCTAAGAATCTTTCCTTCTGTTATGAAGTGTGTGAAAAGGAAACCAATTTTGTTCTGCACATAGTAGTGGGCGGCATTTTGTTCCACCGTACTGGATCCGAACCAATAATCTACCAGTTTCTACTTATTCCACACTTGGATTTTAGATATAAGTTATAACAAACTGTATAAGCAGTTAAGCTTATTTGTAAAGACCGCTATTTTGTTCCGTCATGTTGAATTCGTATTGGTTTATTTTTTTGTGAATAATTTGTCAGTTGAATAATAAGTTTTATTTACGTTCAATTTTTAAACATTTTATTTAGTCATTATTTTGTTGTGCCATCTTGAATTTGTACCAAAATTTTACTGTATGTCACACTTGCATAAAATTTGAAAGTAATCTAATAAGTAGTTTTTCGGGCTGATTTTTTTAAACCGCCATTTTGGACTCGCATCAAAATGTCAACAGTTCATATATTCATAAAACACTTGTGGTGTGTGCAAAATTTGGGATAAAAAATATTTTTTTCACCCTTAACAGGCCAGCATTTTGTTCCGCCATATTGGATTTTTACCAAAATGTTAACAGGTCATCTCCATACGATCCATTATTTTTTATCAATTTGAGTTAAATCAAATAAGTAATTTTTTAGCTTTGCCGCGAACTGACAGACAGACAGACAATCCGAGGGAATTGAAAAAACAACTAGAGACGCTAAAGCGTGAAGATATGTAAAATCTGGGAAGGTGATTTTTTGCGTTTGCAAAGATTTTATTTGGCTGCCAGTTTGCTCGGTTATTTTGAATTCGTATCACAGTTTTACTAGTTCATTTTTATGTCATACTTCATTCTTATACAAAATTTTAAATCAATCTCAGTCAAATTAAGCCTCCATTTTGTTTCGACATCTTACATTCGTACCAAAATCTTACCAGTTTATTCCCGCGTAATATTTGATTTTTGTACAAAATTTCAGGTAAATTGGACAAGTAGTTTTTTGGTAATAATTTAGTAGTGTTTTTTGGTATCTAAGAACCCTAATCCGCGAAGATCTTTAAAAACCTATTTTTATGCTTCTTTCATGATCACGATACTTTCCTTTTACGAGGGAAATATTGATAAATAGGTGAGTCGTGTGACACACGATATCGGACTAGGTGTTTTCTTTTGGTAGACGGAGGTTTAGACGTCGTTTTACATTAATGTTTTATTTCCCTCGTAAAGGGGAGTAATGTAATCGTGAAATAAATCACCCTGCGAGACTTTTCAGATCTTCACGTTTCAGGGTCCCTGACCGAAAAACATATTTTCTCAATTTTGTCGGTCTGTCGGTTGGTCGGTCTGTTGTCGATATAGCTAAGATATTACTAAACTGATAGACTTCAATATGGCGAAACAAAATGGCGGCCTAGTGAAATATATGTTAAAAAATTATTACTAAAAACTACTTATCCGATGTACCTCAAGTTTTGTACAAAAATCAAGTATTATGAGAAAATCAAGTGGTAAAATTTTGGTACGAATCCAAGATGACAGAACAAAATGGCCGCTTAATAAAATATTTTAAAATTCAGTCTGAAAAACTACTTAATGGATTGGTTTTAAGTTCTGTGCAAAAATAATCATGGTTCAGAAATAAACTCGCAAAACTGTGGTATAAATTCAAGATGGCGGAATAACATTGCGGCTAGGTAAATTTTTTTTTATCGTGAAAATATTACCAGGTTTTACATATCTCTTCTTAGATGCCAAAAAATATATGTTTTATGAATTCCGTCTGTCTGTCTGTTTGTCAGTCTGTTGGCAGTATGCTTAAAAACTACTAAAAAAAACTAAATTTTAGGCCCCCTGTTTTATTTAGTATTTGCTAAAGACCTAACTCTACACCTCAGTAAACACACACCACAAATTGTTCCTGTTTGTTATGCGGACGAAACAAACATTCTGATGGTTGGGCCAGATCTGCCATCTCTTCGAAGTATTGCGGAGAATGTTTACAGAAAAGTAATATACTGGTCGGACAAAAACAATTTAATTCTAGACAAAACTAAAACAAATGTTCTTTCTTTAACTCATTCTAGACAGCAAACTGTCAATAAATTTACATTATTCGAAAATTCACCTGGCACCCTAGCGCCCATAAGCGAAATGAAGATGTTAGGTATGGTAGCTTACATGGATTGCTCATATTGAGGCATTATGTGGTAGGCTTCAGAGAACCTGTTGTGCATTAAACTATCTTAGTAATGACTGCGGTCAGGACACTTTGTTGAGTTTATACTATACAAATTTTCGCTGTCATATCTTGATCTTGATCTTCGATCTGGCGCATAAGTAAAGATAGCAGACAGGTTTGATTATTGCAAAAAAGGATCTTTCAGATAGAGATTCATGTAAGCCACTGTTCAAGACTTAGTTTAGACAGTTTTTGGCATACTCCAGTACGTCTGTATGCATTCAAAAAGAAATTACTTCTTTAGTCGGACAGACCATCACACAAGCATGATACGCGGGCTAACGAATTGTTGCCGGATATACATCGTACAACTATTTGTCAAAAAGGCACCTTGTATGCTGCTTGTGAGTTTTTTAAGGCACTTGGCGATGATATTTAAAAATCCCCTAGTGTTCGTATTTTCAAATATGGAGTCAGCGACGTGCTTTTGAGAAAAAAATTGCTACTCTCGCCAGGATTTTTTTTATAATTTAGACTCATATGTTTTTGCTTTGTTTTTCTTACCGTTTACTTTTTCTCCAATCATTGTACACTATATATTTTTCGTATATTGCACATTTTAATTGAAGAAATAAAAATTATTATTATTATTACTTACCCGATTGACTTCAAATTTTAGTCAAACGTTAAGTAAACTTTAGTATTACAGAACAAGATGGCGGCCTAGTGAAACATTATTACTAAAAACTAATTAGCCAATTTACCTCACATTTTACACAAAAAGCAAGTGTCATGTAGGAATCAACTGGTAACATTTTGGTACGAATCCAAGACAGCACAGCAAAATGGTAATCTAACAAAATATTGAAAAATTTAGCCTGAGAAAACTACTTATTAAAATAATTTCAAATTTTGTGCAAGCGTTAAGTTTGATATTGAGATAAAGTCGTGGTACAAATTCAAGACAGCGAAACAAAATGGTGGCCAAATAAAATGTTTAAAAAACTAATGTAAAAAATCTTATTCAATCGACTTTATATTTTGTAGGAAAACTAAATGTGATATAGTGATAAATTGGTACGAATTCAACATGATGGAACAAAATGGCGGTGTATGTAAACGTAAAAATTACTTATTCAATTTATTTTAATATATTTACCCAAAAATCAAATGTGGCATAGTTGAAAAAATGGTAAAATATTGGTAGGAATCCAATATAGTGAAACAACACGGTGCCAAATATAAATATTTGAAAGGAAAACATATACCAAGTGACCACGAAATTACTAACAGGGCTGTAACTTTTTTAAAATAAGTACTATTATCATGAAATTTTACAGTGATATATGGTTACTTATAAGAAAGATTTTCGCTGTATAAACAATCGACTGCCATTTCCGGTTTAACCGCAAATGCTATCAATTTTAATATTTTAAATAGAACATCCTCTATATTGATTTATTTTCGAATTCTACACTAAATTCTAAACATAAAACATGCATCATACCCTCTGTCAATTCCTGATAGTTTTCGAGAAAATGGCGAATGAAACTTTAAAAACTTCAATGAATAATTCTGTTTTTTGGAAAAACAAATGAAGATAGTTCGAATTTAATACTGTAAATAGTGTTTGTTATGCAACTTATTGCATCTAATGTGACAATTAGAATACTTCCGGTTTACCCGGAAACGTAGTTAAAAATCTCTTTCAAACGATATTTTCTCGTTTTATTTTAATTGGACGACCTATAAACCTACTCAACATCTAAATCTTCAAAGAATTTTAAATACTTTTGTGTATCGTACCTTATACCTATATCAAGTACTTTTCGAGATATTTCCAATTGAACTACGCAATTACCTTTTTAACGCTTAGGCTGATAAATGATAAATATTCAATTTCTGATCTAAGGCGGTTTTGAAACAATACATAAGTATATGGCCATCGTTCTTATAATATGCAGATAGTTCACTTTGAGAGTTAAACGGTAATTATAAGTACTAAGTTTTTCGAGATTTTCTTCTAAATTTTAATTATTGACAATGTATTTTACTCGTGAAGAACAAATTGATATGATAATGATATACGGAGAAACTAGAAAAAATTGCAAGGAAGTTCAGAGCATTATACGTACAGCGATTTCCGAATCGCCGATATCCATCAGAGTCATATTTTCCTTGGTTGGAAAAGTATTTAAAATCGGAAGGGAATCCTCTAGGTGAGAATTTCATAGTTAGTGAAAAGGCTGAAAAAAATAAGCAGTGAAATAGGAATTGGCCGCGAAAGTGCACGAAAAATTTTACGTAAGCATTAGATCATTCAAATACCAAATCCATCACCACTTATATGAAGCGGATTATCAAAGAAGACTGGAATTTTCCAACTGGTATTTTGATATGCAACAAAGACAGACCAATTTCCGGACAGTAATTCTTTTTTCAGACGAATCCCTATTTTCCAATATGGGAATGTTTAACCGCAATAACACTAGACACTGGGCAACCGAAAATCCGCATTTGGTAAGGGAAGGGGCATTTCAAGAAATATTTGGTGTTAACGTCTGGTTTGGACTACCAGGAACTCGAAAAATAGGTCCCATTTTTTTTATGAACCCTTGGATGTAGAACATTATTTGCAATTCCTCCAAAATACAATAGAGGATTTTATGGACAATTTTCCCATTGTTTATTACAATCAAGTATATTTTCAGCAAGATGGGGCACTTGCACACAATTCCAGAGTAGTAACTAACTCTACCTGAGAGAAAAATTCGACGACAATTAGATAGGTACAAATGGGCCAGTCAAATGGCCGATGAGATCGCCTGACCTCACAACGTTAGATTTTTCATATTGGAGCTACATTAACTCTATTAGAAAATCGTGCAGATCTTATTAATCAAATTACAAGGGCGATAGAAGAAATAATTCCAAGGCAGATGAAAAACATTTTACAAGAGTTTCATAAGAGAATTCGTATGTGCCATGAAGTTAATGGATAACGTTTTGAAGACCTTGTCTATGGATGACCATTTTTCTTGGTTTTTTTTTATTACTCATGTAGCTTTAATTCTTTTTCGTGTTTTTCCTTGAGATAAGAGGATTTTTTATGTTTGAATAGTATTTAAATTAGTGTTTTGTGGAGTAATGACAGTTGAAGTTACTCAGTAGTGCCCTTAATAAATGCGTATTTAAGTAGACTAGCAATATTTCTTATAGTAAATAATAAACAATGATTAGCGCGTGAAAACATCACAAAACAGTCATTTTGAAATAACTTTTTGTAGGTAAGTTTATTTATATTTATAAGGTTAACTAATTTTTCGTTTTTACTCAATTTCCACTGCTGCAAGTACAAAATATCTTTAGCCTTACAGATAACATATCATATGCATTTTATTCCTATTTTATATGTTAAGAATTCAATTTAGTATCATGTCAAATTCAAAAACCCACTCCTTCCTTAAAACCTATATTTGATGAGACCGCAAAACGTTAAATACACCATTTGCAAAAACAGTAATGAGCAGTATGTTTGCAAATTCAAATAGCTTGTTTTTTTTATTCGTACATTGAACAAAACAATAATTCTGACCTAAGGTACCTACTTTAAAAATTAGAGGCTGAATAAAAGAATGCCAGCTGTGTTGTTTCCTTATTTCATAGCCACTTTGGATCAGAAATTTAATATTTGTCATTTATCAGCCTAAGCCTTAAAAAGGTAATTGCACAGTGCAATTGGAAGTATGTCGAAAAGTACTTGAAATAGGTATCGGGTCGTCCCAATAAAATAAAACGAGAAAATATCGTTAGAAAGTGATTTTTCACTACGTTTCCGGGTAAACCGGAAGTATCTTAATTGTCACATTAGATGCAGTGAGTTGCATAACAAAGACTATTTAGAGTATTAAATTGGAAGTATCTTCATTTGTTTTTCCAAAAAACGGAATTATTCATTGAAATTTTTAAAGTTTCATTCGCCATTTTCTCGAAAACTATCAGGAATTGACAAAGGGTATAATACAAGTTTAATGTTTAAAATTTAGTGTAGAATTAAAAAATAAATCAATGTACAGGGTGTACCATTTAAAATATTAAAGTTGATAGCATTTCCGGTTAAACCTGAAACGACAGTCGATTGTTTATACAGCGAAAATCTTCCTCATAAGTAACCATATACACCTGTAAAATTTCATATTGATAGTACTTATCTTAAAAAAGTTACAGCCCTGTTAGTAATTTCGTAGTCACCCGGTATGTGTTACTAAATGACTAGGTCCCGAACTAAATTGGGTTACATTATTCATAACTAATGGAAAGATCCATCATGAGGGTTAAGGAAATTTACCGACTTTTGCTTTATTATGATACTAGGTGTTATATATATAATAGTAAACTGACTTTAATAATTTAATTTTTTTGCATTAACTACTAAAAATGTGCATAACAACGTGGGCAAAATTCATATAATTGATATTAAAAATATCTAAATTTTGATAATACATTAGTAAGAAGCAAAGGAGAAACCAGGTTATATGTTGTTTATGTTAATAAACGAATTTTTATTAACAATTTTTTTAATATTATATAATATATTGCTGATTATATTAAAAAAGGGATAATAGTGAGCCATTTATATGTAGATACCTTTTGAATTAATGTCAGTTTGAGCATAATAATTAAAATTCGGTAGAAAAAACACTTTAATTAAAGGGGTCCTGTTTTGGGCATTAAGACCGGCTAATGAATTTTCAAATGAAATGAGAATAATGAGATATCATGAAATATTTTTTATTATTATTGAAACTAAAACCGGCATGTTTAAGGACCTTTCACAAAAACTAGAATAACGAAATCGCCTCTCTTTGTAGTAATATAAAATATTCGGAGGAGTAGGATTTTTTAATAGACCTTGTTATGTAGGTAGCTTTCACCCTTCGGAAGTGGGATTTATGCGTGGATTTATGTATGTGTTCGTTAGTAGGAATTTTCAACAAACCGTCTGATGCAAGAGATAACACGGATTTTTGTTTATTTTTGATGCAGATTTGGTATATACACAAGTTTTTGGAAAAGGCAACAGAAAACTTATTTTCTATATTTTGGTATTTCCTTAGTTTCAATTTTATATATTCGAGAAACAAGTCAGTACATTCTTCATAACGGATCCCTCCTTATTTCAATAAAAATAGAACTTCTCTACTCTGAAATAACGTAAAGGTGAAAATCAATCTCTACCTACTATATATAATAGTTCTTATTGTGGGTGTTAAGACGAATCAAATAAAATGAGATATCTTAAAATAGCCCTTTATAATCAAATTTCAAAATCACTTTATTAGTTCTTAAGATCTCAAAAAATGATATAGAGCAGGTCAAAGTTTTAAAAATAACTAAATACTAATTTAAAATTAATAACACAAATTTGTCATTGAAATACTTCACCATCACAAATATAAAAGATTTACAGCCTTACATACACTAAAATTTTCACAATGGGTATACATACATTATTTAGGTCAGGTCCCAGAAATCTTTTAAGGAGTAGAAAGCCTTTTCAGACAGATAGTTTGTGGGAGTTTCTCTAAATTGGCACACAGATTTGTGGCGTTTTATAGCTTCAGGGATCCAGTTAGATCCTTACAAATGCGTAGTATGGTGATTACTCAAAAAACGTTGTTGTGTGGTTTGGCACTATCAGCGCAGATGCATTGCGAGTCTGGTAACTATAGTAGTACCGGTTTTCAGGGAATCTATCCTTGTTGCAAAAACGTATAGAGCACATTAGGATTTCCACCTTTGAAATGTGTCTTTACACATTTAGAGTGGCTTTAACTCAGGTATTAACCTGATAATTTGCTTCTGCGACACGAAAACCCTACTCACGTCAGAGGCTTGGATCTAAAGCATGATGTTATATGTGTAAGCGTGTCCGCGGGGACAGTTTGTTTTGATGATGTAATCTATTGATGTGATCTATTTGGATTCTGGAGTCTAGGTAAGAACCCAAAAATTTAACCACTTCAGCACTGTCCTCTATATTTGCTTTTGGTTTGAGATTGTAGAAGTGAACTGTCACGGTCTTTTCTTTATTAAAGATCAGCTTATTTTGAGTACACCACTGGGACAAGCTGTTGTATACCAGAGATATATTTCGCAAAAGAGACTTCTCATCCACTTTTGATACTCCCACATCATCAGCAGACCTGATAGTTGTTCCCGAAAGGGACAAATCATGATGAATAAGATGAAAATAAGTGGTGCCAAAATCGAGCCCTGTGCTGGTCAAATATTGATTTCATATCGTTCAGATCTGCAACTGCCGAGTTGTACCATTATCTGCTGCTCGTCCAAGGATGACATCAGAAGTGCAAGAGCAATCCCTCTTATCCTCAGTTGATAGAACTTATGATGAAGAGTTTTGAGGTTGTGGGTATCAAATGCTTTTGTTAAGTCAAAAAATAGTCCGGTCACAGTGTGTCCTGATTCGATTTCTTGGTGTATGAACTCTACCAGTTTGATTGCTGCTGTCTCAGTGGACCTTCCGCTTCTAAAACCGTGTTGATGTTTGCAGAAAAGCTGAAATTTATTTAGAAAATTTACAAGTCTGTTGTAAATAAGTCTTTCAAATATCTTCGAGAAAATTGACACTGATCTAGAGTTGTGTATGTGAGTTGTGTTTCTTGTATAGCGGAATCACTTTGGCCGTTTTAAGTAGTTTTGGAAATTTGTCTGTTTCCATTGACTGATTTCTCAACATCTGAAGTGGCTGAGTAATTTCACTGCAAACTGCTTTTAGTGCTTTGATGGGAATGTCGTCGATTTTTTGTTTTTCAGATTTTTGATAATCTTCTCCACTGCAGGTTTTATCACAGGTTCCAGGAATATACTACCTGGTTTCAGCTCAGACGTAGAAACTGTTGTCGCAGTTGCATCGTTCATGCTTCCGAAGTAATGCTTTATTTTGTTTTCAGTCACAGTCTAAAAGAACATTCCAAATTCTTTAGCCACTTTGCTTTATTCGGTAATCCCTTTCTCGTTGATGTTGAGATGTATTGGCTTCGCTTGCTTGGTTCTTCCTAGTTCTTCATTGACTATAGCCCACATTTGCCTCGTTGTGTTTTCCGAGTCCATTATGCGTTCTAACTTAACAGAACCTAACAGAAACTGACATCTACAAGGAAATACCACAGTAACTAGAATGACACTTAAAGTATAATATACTTTATCTTCTGGTGTGTCCTAATGACATCATTTTGATCGTCATTTTTGGTGTCAAAATAACAGATTTTTTGGACTAGATTCAATATAGTCCTGAAACAATTAACTTAGCCACTAGAAAACAATTGTCTTTCGGGAATATTTTCTAACAAAATTTGTCAAAAAATGTCATTTTGAGCGAAAACAACCATTATGAAACGCGCCATTGTATCAGCCTTGGTTGACACCTCGTACGATAATTTTCACGGCTAGTTTCATGATAATCGTTGTAACGATCGTTATAAAATAAATAACTATTATAAGAATATTCCTGTGCACATTTTCTCTAAGCTAGATTAGCCTAGAGTCAAATGTTGACCAGAGATTATTTATCTGTTCTGGTTTCTTTTGTCAACAGATATTTTATACAGGTTAGGAATAATTAACATATGAATACAAGTGCTGGTAAAGTAGTGTCATCCATAAAAATCCATTTAATTCTATAGATGTTTCTAAACTCTATAGTTATTTATATTTTCACCCCTGAGTAATATCGGCAAAATTATTCAGGCGTTAAAAGATTTGCTAGGAAGAACGCTAATAATACTCTACTACATAACTCAATCTCACGTTTAATTACGGAGAGACGTAATATTCCCATTAACGATAAAGACGAAGCCCTGCCTCTTTGTAGTATTATAAAATATTCGGAGTAAATGCGTGGAATTCTTTAACAATAGACTTTGTTAGGTACATAAGCTCTCACCCTAACAAATAACTTCGGAGGTGAGATTTATGCGGGGCTTTACGAAAGTGGGAATTTTCTATAAACCAACTAATTTAAGAGGTGACACGATTTTATGTTTATTCTTGATGCAAATTTGGTAGAGATGCAGATGTTGTTGTATTTTGGGTTTTCCTTTGTTTCTAACTTAAATACCGAATTGGAACTAAGATATATGACTCTAAGTAAATTAAAAACCAATATTTACTTAAAACTTCCACTACATTAAAGAATCACAAAATATCACCAAAAATATATTAAACTAGCTATTCAAAATTGCAAAAGTTTGTTGAGTGATAAAGAAATAATGAATTTACCTTTCGCCTGTTTAGAACGAACCTATTTTGATTTTATTAATAATATATTTTGATTTTTGGTTTTATTATTAATATATGTATATATTTATATATATATATATATATATATATATATATATATATATATATATATATATATATATATATATATATATAATCTAATAGATTAACATTAATGAACTCCCAATCTCGTAAACTTTACTCTCTAATTAAGCTTCATAAGACCGCTTAGACCTGTCGCGTCCCATCAGTATCTTCTTACAAGCTTTCAAAAACTTATAGATATTATTGTAGACAGCACAATATATATTTTAGTTTTATTTTTCTTGGTTTACGGTCAGTGGTTTACTTGAAAATAATTAGAAAATTACTTCTTTTTTTAAAACATACATATATTATAGTCTGATGACGTTTCAACCAGTTTTGGTCTTTTTCAAATCTAAAATTATATGAAAAATTGTTGGTACGACAATAATAAAATACGTCAAAAAACAATCATCTTACCCTAGAACGTAATGATAACAGTATACAATACATAACGAAGTAACAGCTATGACGATCACATGTATTAAAATTTTATTTTCTCAATTAAGAAAATGTTAACAGGACACAACATTTTGCACATTGTTACAAAGGACTAACACAACGAACTGTGGAGTATCAATTATTGCAATATAGATGTATATATTTTGCTAAGATTGTTTACATCTTTTTTGTCATTCACACAGTTTTTGTTTTTGTGGATTAAAGCCATTTCATAAAATTCCCTTTTTTTTAACTGACACTCGATTTTTAAGATTTTAGTTTCAGAATAATTAAAACTGTGGTTTTTCGACTTTTCATGGTTGGTTAATGCCGTTGAGTTTTTTTTGTCGTATTTATGGCTTTTTATACGGTTTTCCAAATATTGACTTGTTTGACCGTTGTAAACCCCTTCACAATTACAACAAGGAATTTCATAAACTATATTGCTCCTTTTGTTTTTTAAAGTCTTCGCCTTTAGTTTACTAAAATTATTAGATAGTAGATTAACGGTTTTATGACAAATTTGGATGTTATATTTTTTAAGGAATGTTTGAAATTGTTGGGATAATCCATTTATAAAGGGGAGGGAAATGTACTTTGTACGTGCTGAAGTAGGTTTTTTAGTGCAAATTAAAGAGTTATAATGCTTATGAATTCTGCTTATAAATATTTTATTAATTAATTCTAATGGATATTGGTTTAAGATCAATGCTTCTTTTGCCTTTTTAATAGCATTTTCTCTGTATTCAGCATCTGAAAGCTGAATTGCCCTGTCCGCCAATCCTATTATTACAGACCTTTTTTGCGATGACGGGGGATTAGACTTGAAATTTATGTATCTATAAGACCATGTCGGCTTCGTATACCATTCTGTTTTTATATTTTCTCCTATATGGTGTAGTGTTAGGTCGAGAAAATTAATTTGGTTTTTTTGTTCTGTTTCGATTGTAAATTGTAAACTTTGGTGGTATTGGTTGAAATATTTTAGGATATTGTTAGATTGGTCTGATGGAATGGCCGTGATACAATCGTCGACGTAACGAAAAAAGAATGGAATTTCGAATCCTACTCTGCTTAACACATCCTCCTCCTCCATAACGATCTGCGCAACTACACTCGAAATTGACGATCCCATAGCACAACCCTCTATTTGCTTATATAATGGTTTTTCGTACAGAAAATATGTGGAATTCAGTGTTAATTCGATGGCTTTTATAAATTCATCTTGTGGTATGTCAGTGAATTTATTTATTTCAGACCATTTTTTTTTATTATTTTAATTGCTAACGAGATGGGAACATTTGTATATAGGGATATAACATCAAGAGAAATAAGGAGGTAGCTTTTTGGAATTTTAATATTTTTCAATTTTTCTTTAAAATGAAAGGAGTCTTTAATATAATAGTTGTTTTTGTGTACAACGTTTTTGAGGATATCTTTTAAAAATTTTGAAACTGGTGTATAAGGCGACTGTACACATGATACAATTGGACGTAAGGGGATATTTTCCTTGTGAAGTTTCGGTAGTCCGTATATTTTAGGTGGTAGGGCATTTCTAATTTTTAGGCGTTTAGCAGTTTCTGGGGATATATAAAATTTATTTTCCCAAGATTCAATTAATTCATTATTTTTTTTCTGGTATTGGTTGGTAGGATCTAATTCAATTTCTTTATATGTTTTTTTGTCTTTTAGTAATTCTTTCATTTTTTTATTATACTCTGCAGAATTCATTAACACTGTTTTATTTGTTTTGTCAGCTTTTAGAACTTTTATATGGGTGTTGTTTTTTAAAAATGTTTTAGTTTTTTTTAAGTTTGTTAAATGTTTTTTATTTTTATCGCTTTGATTTTTTAGTTTATTTTTAAAATTTGTTAAAATATTACAAGACTTGGCTCTAATTTCATCTCTCTCCTCACCCTTCAAATGATTTATCCCAGTTTCGATGTTGCATAAAATATCTGTGGTTGGCAAACATTTATCATCGCTTACTTCCATTGCAAAATTTGGGCCCAAGCTTAAAAATTCCATTGCGTAATTTGGAATATTTTCGTTAGTTAGATTTTCTACCCACATTGACGTTGTGTTTGATGTAGATTTAGGTGTTCTTTTAAGGATTAGATTATTTATTTTATTTATGTTGTTCTGTTTGATTTTTTTAAAAAGATTTTCGTATTTTTGAGTGTTACATAAATTAAATTTTTGAAAAATATGATTTGGCAACTTTTTTATAAGCTGGTTTTCAATTTGCTCAAACTTGTTATGTAAATTTTTAATAGTTAAGGTTGTATCTGTAATTAATAAGCTAAGTATGCCTAAAATGAATTTTGGCAGAATATGTTGTTTATATTTACGTTCTAAGTTCATATTTTCAAAATGTATATGCGAAATTTTAAAATTTAGAAAAGTTGGTTGCAAGTTTTCTGATTTGCATCTCAAAAAAAAAAACTCTTCTATTCTTTTGGTTACATAATTTCTGTAAAATTTTCTTATATTCCTTCATGTCGTTCACAACATCTCTTCCAAACGATGTTTCAATTGTTCTGTAGTTTAGTATTTCTTCACCCATACTTATATATTTTTATGATTTTCGATTCTTTGACCTTTTTAGTAATAGATATATTTTAGTTTTATTTTTCTTGGTTTACGGTCAGTGGTTTACTTGAAAATAATTAGAAAATTACTTCTTTTTTTTAAAACATACATATATTATAGTCTGATGACGTTTCAACCAGTTTTGGTCTTTTTCAAATCTAAAATTATATGAAAAATTGTTGGTACGACAATAATAAAATACGTCAAAAAACAATCATCTTACCCTAGAACGTAATGATAACAGTATACAACACATAACGAAGTAACAGCTATGACGATCACATGTATTAAAATTTTATTTTCTCAATTAAGAAAATGTTAACAGGACACAACATTTTGCACATTGTTACAAAGGACTAACACAACGAACTGTGGAGTATCAATTATTGCAATATAGATGTGTATATTTTGCTAAGATTGTTTACATCTTTTTTGTCATTCACACAGTTTTTGTTTTTGTGGATTAAAGCCATTTCATAAAATTCCCTTTTTTTTAACTGACACTCGGTTTTTAAGATTTTAATTTCAGAATAATTAAAACTGTGGTTTTTCGACTTTTCATGGTTGGTTAATGCCGTTGAGTTTTTTTTGTCGTATTTATGGCTTTTTATACGGTTTTCCAAATATTGACTATTTGATTGAATATTGAACAGAGAAAATGCTATTAAAAAGGCAAAAGAAGCATTGATCTTAAACCAATATCCATTAGAATTAATTAATAAAATATTTAAAAGCAGAATTCATAAGCATTATAACTCTTTAATTTGCACTAAAAAACCTACTTCAGCACGTACAAAGTACATTTCCCTCCCCTTTATAAATGGATTATCCCAACAATTTCAAACATTCCTTAAAAAATATAACATCCAAATTTGTCATAAAACCGTTAATCTACTATCTAATAATTTTAGTAAACTAAAGGCGAAGACTCCAAAAAACAAAAGGAGCAATATAGTTTATGAAATTCCTTGTTGTAATTGTGAAGGGGTTTACATCGGTCAAACAAGTCAATATTTGGAAAACCGTATAAAAACCCATAAATACGACAAAAAAAACTCAACGGCATTAACCAACCATGAAAAGTAGAAAAACCACAGTTTTAATTATTCTGAAACTAAAATCTTAAAAACCGAGTGTCAGTTAAAAAAAAGGGAATTTTATGAAATGGCTTTAATCCACAAAAACAAAAACTGTGTGAATGACAAAAAAGATGTAAACAATCTTAGCAAAATATATACATCTATATTGCAATAATTGATACTCCACAGTTCGTTGTGTTAGTCCTTTGTTACAATGTGCAAAATGTTGTGTCCTGTTAACATTTTCTTAATTGAGAAAATAAAATTTTAATACATGTTATCGTCATAGCTTTTACTTCGTTTTGTGTTGTATACTGTTATCATTACGTTCTAGGGTAAGATGATTGTTTTTTGACGTATTTTATTATTGTCGTACCAACAATTTTTCATATAATTTTAGATTTGAAAAAGACCAAAACTGGTTGAAACGTCATCAGACTATAATATATGTATGTTTAAAAAAAAGAAGTAATTTTCTAATTATTTTCAAGTAAACCACTGACCGTAAACCAAGAAAAATAAAACTAAAATATATCTATTACGAAAAAGGTCAAAGAAAATCGAAAATATATATATATATATATATATATATATATATATATATATATATATATATATATATATATTGTTTAAACAACAAATTCGTACGACGTCTAGATGTCTAAGTCGACTTACGATGACTTCCCATGCTGGTCTCTGGGGATGGAGTTTTTCTTAGACATGGTACCGAAATTAAAATGCACGACTTGATTCATAGGTGCTATGCTTCAATAGATCGATGCTGTTTTCTCCGACAATATTTTAGACCGATTCGTGGCCCGCTGAAGTAAGTGACAAAGACCAACTAGTTTGAATCGCGTCCAGAATCACGCGAAATATATATTTCATGCCTTTTACATTTTTGTTTAACCTATTCAAAACTATGAACTATTTGAAAGATAAATACCCACGATAACTAAACAAGAAAAAAGCGTAAACGGAACAAATATATATATATATATATATATATATATATATATATATATATATATATATATATATATATATATATATATATATATATAACAGTCTGATGATGGGAAATCAATTCAATTCGTTATTAGCTGAAATATCTATGATTTTTTTAGAAAACAAATTTAGCCAATTTCTTTATTGGCACAAGTACATAGATGACATTTTAGCTGTTTCACTGGAACAAAAAGACAACTAAGTATATTTCTAGAATTCATAAATAATTTATATATCAATATAATTTTAATACCAATATAAAATTCACTATAGAAAATGAAACTAATATTTCTGAAAGAAAATAATAAGCATATTATTTCCGTTTTTCACACCAACACACAGTGATAGAAGTATATATTACAGTTCATGTCATCCAATGCAACCTAAGTTATCAGCCTTTAATAGTATGATCCATAAATTAATCACATTACCCCTAAATAAACAATAAACCAAAATGAACTTAACTTAATTAAACAAATTGCAATAAATTATGATTATAGTCCAAATATGATAGATGATATTTTAAAAAGAAAAATGTATAAAGAAGCTATTTCTTTAGTTTACCCTGATTTAAAAGACCTTTCAACTGACTAAAATGTGTTACATACTATGGAAATATGGGAAATAAAATAAGCAATTTTCTAAGAAAACTAAATGTAAAACAAATTATTTCTTAAGCAAATTTATAAAAAATAACAAATTAAAAGCAAATTTAAATGATAAATCAGGTATTTATAAACTAACTTGTAAAAATTGTCCAAAAACATGTATAGCGCAGATAGGCAGAAGTTTCGACAGAAAGATAAATGAACATTATAAATGCTTTGTCAACAATTACTTAGTATACAGGAAAGAAAGAAATAAAATTAAATTTACTAGAATCTTTAGAAATAATCAAACATAACCATACAGGTCTATTACCGAACAATCATACTGATCTCAGCTGAACAATTCGCCACTTATAAACATTTTTTGTTAATATAAATGTAGATAAATATGAACAAGCTATTGTAAATCAGGTAGAAAAGGTTTTGCTCGTTCCACAGGCACAGTGTTGGCAAAACATGTCATGAGTTTGTTTTCTTTAATAAAATGGAAGTTTTAAGTAGAAATTGTTTTTTTTTTACTTACAGCTATATATCCCACTTAAATATATGTAACCAAAAAATCGCTTTTCATAATAACTACCTTTTATCAATAAAAGCAATAATCCTAGATTATGTAATAGGTGAAAGGTGAAAACAGGCCTATACCTACTAAAGAGAAACTTGGATCAACGTTTTCGAAAAATAAATTACTAAAGCAGCAGAAGATTAGGACTAAAAGTGCGTTTTTTAGGGTACATTTGGCAACACCCCTATATACATATTTAAGCCAAATGGCCAAAACGCCATTCATCTCGAAATATTCCTTCATCATCATAACTGAACAGAAACTGTCATGCATAAGGAACTACAATAGAAATTGGAATAAGACTAAACATATACTTTATAGGGATGTTTCCCTTGTTTCTATATTTTCTCTATGCTAGAATAATCTAGAGACTATGTTCTATGACTATGAAATGTTACTACATATATTTTATTTTCTCTGACAGTGGTCTACTTTCTTCGACAATCAATTAAATGAGCAAGT
Source organism: Kuschelorhynchus macadamiae (assembly GCA_030620095.1). Classification (NCBI taxonomy): domain Eukaryota; kingdom Metazoa; phylum Arthropoda; class Insecta; order Coleoptera; family Curculionidae; genus Kuschelorhynchus; species Kuschelorhynchus macadamiae. The sequence goes on along the minus strand of JAUTXW010004699.1, from coordinate 509,855 downwards.
CTTTTCTTATTGTGTTTTTGGTCAAAAAAAAAAAAAAATTATGAGAGATCAATTCAATATTCATAGCTACTATAGAATAATTATCATATTCATCAGAACTTAATTAAGTAGTGTCACCCATGCCTTCATTTAGTTTTATAGATGTTTCTAAAATTATTTATAAGTATACATTTTCTATATATATATATATATATATATATATATATATATATATATATATATATAAAAAGTTCTGCTTCCTCCCAAAATATTATTGGAAATATAAAACTTATTAAAAATATTGTACTGGATTGCCAAAAACTTAGAAAATCTAAAATTTCTTGACGAGAAAACTACCCATAAGTTTAGTAAAGCAAAATGCCATAAGAGAATTATTCTGAGTATTCATAAAGAAATTCGGAAGTACTTTTCTAGTAGCAGAAAATGTTTTGCCCTTACGCTAATTACTAAAAAACTGAGTAGGCTGAAAAAAAAAACATAATATTGCATTGTACTGATAGTAGATAATTGAAGTGTTTGGTTAATTTTATTACATTGAATATTTTTCTGATATTTTCATCATCGTAGTTAAATTAACAGAACAGGAAAAAATTGAAATTGTGTTAATTGTTGGAGCTCATTATAAAACATGTCGTGAAGCGGCTGAAATTTGCAAATGACGAAGTTTAAATCCACTTGATCTCATAATACGTTTAAAAGGAAACACCGAGCCTGGTCTACCACAGAAGAAAATCAAATGAAACTTTTGCAAGCGGTTGTTGAAAATCCTAAAGTCTCGGTAAAGGCCGTTTTACAAGCTGCAATTCTTCTCTGCAATATGCAATAGTCTTGAACAAAGGCATGCGCAGTTTGACAAAAGGTACAAATGTCTTGCCACTGCGCATGCTTTTCTTCAAGACTATTGCAACTTGCAAGAAAGAATTGCAACATGTAAAACGGCCTATAGGAATATATCAAAATCACTTCCAGGTAACGTAACAGTCAACAGTCAGTACGATTTTACGAGCAAATAAGTTCTATCCTTACAAACCTGGATATATAATTTTACCTAGAGATTTTGAAGTTCGTTTCCTGCTCAGTGCATGGTTCCAAGGAGAAGCTGTAGATGATTCTTTCTTCGCCAGAAAAATATTGTTTACCGATGAGGCGACATTTACGTTAAACGGAGTCGTATGCTTACAGAACTGCCGCTGGTGGTGTGACGAAAATCCTAATTTTCTCATAGAGTGACGCAATCAATACTCATTTAAAACAAATGTTTGGTGCGGTATTTTGGATAACCAAATAGTAGGGCCGTATTTTTTTCGTAAAGATTTGACAACCCAAACTTGAATTTTTTAAATACTCAATTGTTTGAATTTGTCGAAGAATTGCCATTAAATATCAGGCGTTCACTTTGTCACCAACATGACGGAGCACCATGTCATAGTACACAGGTAGTTTCCAATTTTTTACAAAGGACTTTTTCAAATCCCTGGATTGGAAGGTATTCTGCAATCCCGTAGCCAGCCAGGCCTCTTGACCTAACCTCGTTGGTTTTTTGCCTTTGGGGGCTTTAAAAGAAAAGGTTTATCTTCACAGGCCATTCCAAAACGTCGATCACCTGGAAACAGTCATCAGGAAATGTGTACAAGAAATTACGACAGCTATGGTAAGAGCGGCATTAGGAGAGTTCAGTAGAAGAACTATAATTTGTATGGTACGGGATGGCGCTCACGTAGACGTATATTTTGTTCATTGTTCATTTTTAGTTGATTTTTTTATACGATATGGTTAAATAAAACTTTTTGTATACCGCGTATATTGCATTCAGATTGGATTGTCCGTGATTCCACGTTTGTTTGTTTTCTAGGATTTTCAACACCTTTCCTATATCTTTTAACGTGGTTAAACTGCTCTGCTAATGAAGTCTAATAAGACCGAAACACGGGTAGCGCGGTTACCGAACTTCACACTTTTTTTTTTTGCGGACATGCCCACGATTTATTTTTTCTTCTCTTTTTAAGAATTCATTCACACAATCATCCTTCTCTTTTGATTTATCACCTTGGGCTTGGATGTCACGTATGTATATATATATATATATATATATATATATATATATATATATATATATATATATATATATATATACATACATACATATATATATATATATATATATATATATATATATATATATATATATATATATATATATATATATATATATATATATATATATATATATATATATATATATATACATACATACATATATATATATATATATATATATATATATATATATATATATATATATATATATATATATATATATATATATATATATATATATATATATATATATATATATATATATATATATATATATATATATATATATATATATATATATATATATATATATATATATACATCTCTGCATAATATGTGAAAATGTATTCAGGTGATAGGAGGTCTGTTACGAAGAATAATAATACGATATAAGTCAACCTCGCGTTTAGTTACGAAGAAATGTACTATTTGCATTACGGACAAATGAGATAAGACCGCGTCTGTTTGTAGTAATATAACATAAAATATAAGTTGTTTGTAAACTCGTAAGTTTTCACCCTAACAAATAATCTGGATATGCAATTTATAAGGGGATTTACGTATGTCTTTGGAAGTGCGAATTGTCTATAAATCCTCTAATTCGAGAGACAAGACAAATGTCTGTTTGTTCTTGATGCAATTTTGGTAGATACGCAGAAGTTATTATATTTTGGTCTTTTCTTGGTTCTAACTTTATATATTTAACCAAAAACAGTACTTTCTTTTTAGCAGAACTTAACTGAAAAATGTATAAGGAACTATTACAGAAAGTAGAATGGCACTTAATATACACATTAAATGGATATTTCCAATCTTCGCATATTTTCTCTGTGTTGGCAGTGCTAAATAATTTCGGCAATTATTCAGGTGGCATAAGATCTGCTAAGAAGAAAGCTAAAGTCATAACAAATTAACGATAAATTAGACGAAACCATGTTTATTTGTAGTACTATAAAATATTCGGATTAATGGCGTAGGATTCTTTAACAAAAGGCCTTATTAGGTATATAAGTTTGCACCGTAGCAAATAACTTCAGAGGGGGGATTTATGCGAGGATTTACGTGTGTCTTTGCACGTCTAATTCAAGATCTACTCAAACAAACGTGGAACCGCGGGAGCGGTCGCGATGCGAGGAGATGCAGGAATGGGAAATCACCCTGCATTTACATTGACACCTTTACTGGGTGTTGTGAAACTCATGTTTTCGCCAAGTTTTTATTCCGAACCAAGTAAACTCATGTATTACTATTAACGTTTATTATTATCAATAACAGCAGAATTCTGAACTTGCTACTGAAAATATGTATGTATTTTTAAATATCTAGCACGCATTTGACAAAATTTGCTAAAAATTAATAACAATTTGGCTAAAAAGTGGCTAAAGTGTCATGAATTAGAAAAAGTAATCTAAATTAAATAGATTTAAATATTTTGGATGTTACCATCGAGCACTAAATTCCCAAATAAAACGAATTATCTTGAAATATTTCTTTATTATCATCAAAACTTAACCGAAACTGCCATGTATAAGAAACTACTCCAGAAAGTAGAATCGGCATTAAAAATTAAAAAGTTACAATTTTTTGTTAATTGAGCTAACCACCAAACGTGCCCTTACTTTAAAAACGAATATAGCCGAAGTTCTTACTTTTTTCAGACAAAAGCGAAGTGGATTCAAAAACTCTGAAATAGTTTCCACAACTTTCTCGTTGAAACACCATTGAGGTTTCAAGGTTAATTTTTTAGATGACACATTTTTTTTTGAGATGGCACATTTTTTTTCAGATTCCTCATCTAAAAATCTTAACAAAAATTCATAAACCAGCAATATCGGAATATGGCATGTCGCTTAAATAAATAAAAACGCTAAAAAAAGGGGGAAACTTTGGAGGCATTTTGCGGGGCCGAAACTCGATCTACTTAGTGAAGGTATAGTACAGGCTACCTATATGGGAAATGAAGGGAACCCCATCGAAATTCAATAAACTAAACTTTTTGTCCATTAATTTTTCGCATATTTCACAGTTTTTTTCAAAAATAATATTTCTGAGGCAGAAGAGTTTAGTGAGCTCAAAAGCACCTCCGAAGGGTTCGAAAACACATCGAAAGATTTTCGCTTTGGTTTATACAGGATGAGCCATTTGAAATTAAAATTTAAACTTTCTGCCATGTTTTCCACCAGTGTTTCATGTCCGGCCCTGTAGCATCGAAACGGTTTATCCTAGACAAACTTAGTAAATATACCGAATAAACGCCTATGTTTTCTCTAGAAATTGGTACCACATCTAGCCCGACCGGTGATAAGTATGATTTTTGAGAAAGTTTTGAACTGTTGCAGGTTGGCGGTTAGTTCTCGTAGGAGGGTATCGGTACCACCTGGGGAAAAAACGAATGGGTAAAACGAAAGCTCCATATTTGTTCTACAAGACATAACCTTACATTTGTTTAGTCCCAAGTCAAGAAATTGGGTAAAATATTGAAAAAAATTGAGAAATTGGTACCACATCTAGCCCGACCGGTGATAAGTATGATTTTTGAGAAAGTTTTGAACTGTTGCAGGTTGGCGGTTAGTTCTCGTAGGAGGGTATCGGTACCACCTGGGGAAAAAACGAATGGGTAAAACGAAAGCTCCATATTTGTTCTACAAGACATAACCTTACATTTGTTTAGTCCCAAGTCAAGAAATTGGGTAAAATATAGTTTAAAAAAAAACAATTTTTATTTTGGAAGTGTTATCAATTGAAAACTCGTAAAAGTATCGAGTTGTCTTTAACAAAACCAGAGTAAAGCATGGGTAAGGCCGCTGTCAGAATTAAATGAATATATATTTAGATAATTTTGATTTAATTTTAATATTCCATGATTCTTTGTATATTTTTCAATTGACAGTTTCTAGGTTAGGAAATATTAAAAAAATATATATGACTGTACAGATGTGTGTACGTAAACAAAATTTGGGTCAACAATAACTTGAGACCGACCAAACTGATTCATTTCAAATTTGCACCAAAAATAGACTAGGTCAGTATCTTAGGAAATTATATTTTGGATGTCATGGGCGAAAATCTTTGATTTTTTTAAGGGGTGTAAAAGCGTGAAAAAATCATGTTTTGAGAACGCAAAACCGATAATAGTCAAATTGAAAACCAAAATAGTTTGAGTAAATGTTCGAACATTGAAAAAGTTCTTGGCGTAGATAACTTAATTTTTTTTGATATAATTAATTGGGGTAATATTTCAAAACAAGGCGAAACACGTCAAATTTGTCTATTTCTTAGATAGGAATATGTTTGTCCATTATGCAGAGTAGCCCAAAATCGATACAGCCCCTTGATAAAGGAAAAAAAAATAAAAACAGGGCTATCAGAGTATAATAGCTGTATTTTTTTTCCTAGTGAAACATTCTGATATTAGACATCGATTTAGGAAGAGATTTCGGTAAAAAATAGCCAACATTTTGTTTTCACAGTCTGGTTTCAATTTTTTTTATGCGAAAACCTCTATAGGATTTAAAGTATCGATGTGGGGTTTTCGGTAGTAGGACATTTCATGTAACTTTTAGGAGCGTAATTTATTATTTTTTTTCAACAGTTGCAAAAAAACTGTTTTTCCTGTGAATTTTGAACTGGTTAAAATTTTAAATACAGTTTTCACAGTTTCATTTAAGTTTTAGTTGAGTAACATAATAAAAAAAATGTCAGCTATCAAAAAAAATCCCCATAACTTTTAAATTGCTTAAAATTTTTAAATACGGTTCTTATAGTTCCATGCAACTTTTAGAGGCGTAATTTATTTAAAAAAACTGTCAAAAATTTTCACAGCTGTCAAAGATGCAAATATCGGATAACATCGAGAATTTATAATAAAATCATAGCCGTACGTTTATGATCCACAAAAAATATAAAAAAATAACATAAATCGACTGACAAACGTCATAGCTTGTTTCTTCTGACAGAAAACATTATGGCGGATCAATACAATAGATATAGAATAACTAACACAAAAAATATATAAAAACAACATAAAACGACTGACAAACGTCGTAGCTTGTTTCTTCTGTCAGCAAACATTATGGCGGATTAATGCAATATAGATATAGTCAAAAGCAGTGTTATCGCGCAGGTCATATGATTTATCAACGACCAAACTTTTTAAGCTTGTTTTTCTTTTATTACGTGTAATCATATCCTCCGCATAAAATCCGGAAAATGAATTAGATAGACCTATGATATTTTCATATGAAAAAGAGGATAAACATATAAATACCAGCAGTTGCAAAAATCTTTGAGCGATGTCACTTCAAAGTCAGATTGACAAGTCGGTGACAAAATAAGTAATAGAAAACAATTTTCGGGATTTTTACATCCACAAGCGAAAAAAATGGTATTAAATCTGATAAAATATTACGAAAATGAAAATTCACCGGCCAATATCCAGGAGACAGTTGCAAAATCTCTGGGAATCGGTATAAGGACTGTGCAGAAAATTGTGCATGAAAAAAAGCACAATTTACTACCGAAGAAGATTAAGAAATGTATACGAAAAAAGCCAAAGACAGAAGACTTAAGTGCAATGTAAAAATGGCTGTTTGTAATGCAATTTACGATTTATACACATCAAAAACTAATATAACCCTTCAAGTTTTAAAAGAAGCTTTAAAAAATCGAGGCATATTGGAAATTGGACTAAAATCGTTGTCAAAATTAAAAAATGTTCGGTTTTCGATATAAAAAGGACTGTAATCGAAGATTTTTATGCGAGTTGCCCTATATAGCAAGTCAGTGTATCTAGTTTTTAAAGAAATATACGGAAAATGTTAATTCAAAATTTAGAAAAGTGGTATTTTTAGACGAGACTTGGATATTTTCTAATGGAAGTGGTTTGAAATCTTGAACGAGTCTGTAAAAAGTGTCAAGAGAAAAAAGGGATGTGGGATGCGGAAAACGGTTCATCATTTTGCATGCAGGTTCTTCAACAGGATTTCTCCCAGGTGCAAGTTTACTGTTTTCTTCAACATCCAAAAGTATGGACTACCATGATAGTATGAACTGCGAATTGTTTGAAAAGTGGTTAAAAGAACAACTGATTCCAAATTTAGATGCTCCATCTTTAATCATTCTGGACAATGCATCTTATCATTCAAGAATCTTAAATAAACAACCTACTTCATCCTGGAAGAAAAGTAATATTTATGACTGGCTAATAAAACAAAAACAAAATCCTTGACCCAATATGCTGAAACTAGAACTTCTTTTAATGGCAAAATCTATTAAAAAACCAACAATATATGCCGTAGGTGAAAAACCAGTTAAACGTAATAGAATTAATATGGGCTGGGTCAACATCATATTACGAAAAACACGTGAACGATGGTCTTACATCAGATGAAGTGTAAATTGTTTGGCAAGATATATATATATATATATATATATATATATATATATATATATATATATATATATATATATATATATATATATATATATATAAATGTATACAACAAAAATAAAAAGTTATATATATATACATATATATATATATATAAATATATATGTGTATATATATATATATATATATATATATATATATATATGTGTATATATATATATATATATAAATATGTATATATATATATATATATATATATATATATATATATATATATATATATATATATATATATATATATATATATATATATATATGGATGCATGGCCCTTAATTTTAGACTGAAATTTGAAGAAATCGGATAAGTAGCTTTTTAGCTACGCCGCGAACAGACAGACTGACGAACAGACATACCTACAGACAGACGGAATTGAGAAAACATGTTTTCCGACATCTAGGGACCCTTAAACGTAAAGATCTGAAAAAATCTCACGAGGGAAGTAATGACTAATTATCTTGTGTTTTTAACAAAAGTGTATAATATTTTTGTAAAATAGTTTTTTTTGTTATCACAATACAAAAAAAAAACAAGTTTTCTTTGCACAGGGGTGGCCCGCATTTAAATAAATGACAGTGTATAAGTGGTTAGATTTTTAGGTCAAGCGGGGCTCATAATTTTTGGTGACTGATAAAAAAATCTCACTTTCATTAAGTGGCTGTAAAAACAGAACATGTCCTGATTGTTCCACTGATTCGAACCGCCTTCCGACTTTATTACCGCGCTTGCCATTTTGTGTATTTTTGTTTTTGCCAACCAAAAAATTTTAACCAAATACATATTTAGCGAATTTTCTTATTTAGTCCCTCGGCATTTAATATATAAAATAATATTCAGTGGCTATCTTAATAATATTGCGTAATATAATAAAAAAAACTATTTGCTTTCTCCCTGTATATTGGTAAATAGCCCATCAAGATTTAATAGCTCGATAAAAGAATAACACATTTTGGTATTCACTGTGTTTTCTGATTTGATTCATAATGTTGGTGACCTTTGGACCCGCACGATAAGATCGCATTCGACTATAGCTAAGAATAATTAACATATGAACACAAAGACTAAAAAAGTAGTATCATCTATGTTTTCATTTAATTTTATAGACGTTTCTAAACTCCAAAGGTATTTATATTTTACACCTCTGAGTAATGTCGGACAAATTATTCACGTGGTATAAGATCTGCTACGAAAAACGCTAGAATCATATTGCTCTATTACATAACTCTACCTTACGTTTGATTATGAAAAAGTGTAATGTTTCTATTTAGGATAATTGAGTATATTACAGTGTCTATTTTTAGTACTATAAAATATTCAGGGTAAAGACGCAAAATTCTTTAACAGTAGGCCTGGTTATGTACGTAAGTTTTCACGATAACTAATAGTTTCGGAAGTGGGATTTATGCGGGGATCTACATGTGTCTTTGCAAGTGGGAGTTTTCAATAAATCGTCTAATTTAAGAGGCAACACGGATTTCTGTTCGTTCTTGGTTCAAATTTAGTAGATACACAGGATTTAGAAAACGGTATCCGAAGAATTAATATCTTAATTTAGTAATGTGAATAATAAATCCTTCCTTAAATAGATGTTCTGTTTTCTGAAATAAGAGAAAGGCAACCTCCACCTACTTGAAATAAACTATGGGTCAATATTCTCGTAATTAAGACAGAATGAAATAGCGACTAAAAGTATGTGTGCATTTTTAAATATTTAGGGTGCATTTCGTAACATCTCGTTACCATTTTTGGTGACACGATCGACCAATATTCCCCCAAATAAAATGAGACAACTTGAAATATTTCGTCATCATCAGAACTTAACTGAAACGACATTGCAGGACATGTCCCTGTCCGTGACATGTCCTGCAATGTCGCAGGCGCAATGATCTATTTCAGTCAAACGATGATTGCGATTTCGTTGATCTTAGAGCTCGTCATCCGTCAATATTGAAAAAGGTATTTAAAGGTATATAAAAGTATTTAAAGACAATTGAAAGTATTAAATACTATCAAAAATTATTAAAGTGGAATAAAAAAGGGTAATAAAAAAGAGAACATCTACTTTCTTTTACGTTATGATTTTCACAGTGCGTTATTAATCGGAAAATAACCTGTCAAAAAGACCAATATACTAAATTATAATTTTAAAATATGCTTAAATTTGACTAGATAACTTTTGTCTATTTTCACAGAAGTATTTCTATTTTTATTCATTTTAAATCATTCTGGAATAGGTGTTTTAGTAACTGTTGAAAACCTTTTTAACACTCAAATCGAATTAAAATGTTACTTATGCCAAAGACAAAAAAACATCTAAATATATCATTTCTCCTCATTAGTGCAATGTCGAAAAATCCAGAAATCATTTTTAGATTACTATTTTCGGAAGCCAGTGAAGAAAAAATCCTCTTAAAATCCCATTTAGTTCAAGAGTTTACAAAAAAACTGAAAATATGTTTCGAAAAATCCAGAAACAATTTTTAGATGATTTTTTTAAAAAGCCATTGACGAAGGAATTTTACACATTTTACTCCCTTAAGGGTGGTATTTCGAAAAATCTAGAAATAGATAATTATACTTGAAGCCACTATAAAAGCCGTTTCCCAATTTATCCCCTAGAAAATTATTTTTGAAAGTCATGAACGAAATAATCGTTCTAAATGCTCATTTAGCTGCAGATATATATTGGAAAAATATTTTTTACCTTCCTAGGGGGCGGGTTTCAAAAAAAAAAATTTTATCGAAAAAGAAAGTCCATGCCAAATTTGAACATTTTATCTTTAATGGGGCACATTTCACCCCTTTTGCACGCCCTTAAGGGTGGAATTTGGAAAAATTCCGATATCGATTTATAAATAACTGTTTGAGAAAATAGTTAACAATTGAATCGTCTTAAAATCTCATTCAATTGAAGATATATTGTAAAAACGTACAATACATTTTAGCACTCTTTAAATCCTTAGGTGGGAGTTTAAAAAAATCTTTTATTCTTAATGGTACATATTCATTTGAAAAATGCAAAAACGTATTTTTAAATTATTATTTTTGAAAGGTATGAACAAAAAAAGCGTTTTAAAACTTCAAGTATAAACAAATGTCATACTTTTTCCCCAACTTATGGTAATTGATTTGAAGATGAAGATTATTTAAAGCCCTTGAGAAAAGAATAGTCTTAAAATTTCATTTACTTGAAAAGATAACAAAATCAAGTGTCTACACTAATGATTTCATGATTTTATGGCATCAAGATAACTACGTAATTATTTCTTTTTCTCAATTCAATTGACATTTTGCCTTAAGTGTTTATAAACTGATTTTCAGGATATTTTAATCCCCTAAAAATTATTAATACCCACTACACTATGCTTGCTCATATACTTGTAAAAGGTGACAATTCGTTATCTCCTATTCAGGAAAGCAATCCCTCATTTTGCCGCCATTTAAAATTGCCCCCAGAACATCCCCCGTTTACACTGAAATCTTCATTCTCCATTCTCCATTTATATCCAGTTAAAGCAATTTTTAAAAGGATAGCGAACAATATACATTATAACCCAGCACCTGTTGTTTTAAGAGAGATAATTATTATTTAATTTTACCTCTGTTTTTAAGTTTCAAAGATTCAAAAGATTCAAAGTTTAGTTTATTACATACTTACTTATACTATTATGTGTTTGTGACAAAAAATTTTTCGTTTTGTATAAATAAATATTTATTCATAAGTTAGTCTTTTTTTCTTAAAAAGATTGTTACAAATTTTAGTTTATTTTTTATGGTACCAACGTTTAATATAAAAGGTTATGACGTAAAGTCCTTATGAACTTACCAATACATGCGAACGGCAGCCAGTCATCTTTTCGGAGAGCTGTAGGTTGCAGGTTGCAGGAAATTAAAATGGGCGCCACCTAATTGACTGTGACTCAATTAGGAAGAAATCTATATTGATATTTAAATGCAGACAAAATAAAGATTTGGATTGGGCTTTTCAATAAAACACTATATAAAGTGCAGACTGTCAAATTTTAATGATCACCTTGATCTTTTGTTGTTTATAAAATAATTTTTGACATGTGAAATTTAGCTTACATTCAAAAATTCAATTGACATTAAGATATAAAAAAAATAAATCAAGAAAATGTAAAATATATATAAAATATATCAAATATGTGAAATGTGATAGAACGTTGTTACCATTATATCATCAACCTGTGAACATCTGGCGAAATGTCATGACACAAATATGTAAATATGAAAATTAAATTAAATAGCGCACAGGGAATCAAAAATTCATGAATTTTCTTTTACCACACTGCCGCAAGGAAAAAGTTATAAAAGTATAAAGTATTTCGCCAAGGCTGTTTTACAAAAAATAGGTTACTTACTTCCTTTCTGCTACCTTATATAAAATTTATAAATATAAAATTAAGAATTAATTCCTCTTATTCTTACAGGAAGGAACTCCAAAACCATTGTAGAACTTTTGGTTTATGTACCCCAAAAATTACACCATAAACTTGTAACTATATCCCAAAACCATATCTTGAATTCTTAACCTGAAACCCTACAAACGATTGTTTGTCTTAAAATAAAATCGACATGGAATGGGCAAGTTATTTACAACACAACTATTCAAAGACATTGCCTTACCTCTAGTCATCTAGAGGGCTCCTTCGACGTCAACGGTCACCTACAAAGGGAATTTCCAGACATCTAGAAAGGCTTCTCGAGGACCGACAGCCAAAACAAAATTGAGGACGCCATTCACGTGGTTGATCAAATGTGGAACCAAACAAAACGGAACCAAAATTTAGGGCCAAATGATAGCCTTAGGCTTTCAACAGCACTGCACTTTAATAGAAATTACTCATGACATACTTTCAGTACTTTAAAAAATTGGTCCATTAAGGCACTTTTATAAAGCCGGACACATGTTGCACCTCTAAGGAGAGCCAATAAAAAGGGGCGAGAAAATCAGCTCCAGAAAATTCGAAGAAGTTTGACATTCCCCTCCATCATTCTTCCTCACTTCAGACTTATGCCAACCTAATGCCATAAAATAAAATAATAATTACAGTGGAGTTCACTGCTGGCGCCACTAGTAGAAGGGAGTAAGAACCCGATAACATTCGGTGTCCCCGAATAGAGCTGGCGAATTGCTCCTGAGCAGAACCAAAATTATAACTTAATTGAAAAATCAGACACTGTCAAAATAATAAACCAATGAAACCATAGTGATAGAAGTGATTAATTTAGAGAAGTTGAAAATACTTTACAAAATGTAATCTAATGAATTATGGATAAAACATATTTAGGTATGTAAGATGTAATTTACATAGAAGTCTTGATATTTTGAAGGTTATATTTAACTGCAAAATTATAATGTTTAATTTCGTTTCAGATTACTAATGGGCTTAAAATAATGAAAAACCATTAGCAAAATGTTCATTAAACATTCCGTACAAAGCAAATATAAAGAAAAGCAGCTTGGTGGGTAAATGAAAACAAAAAGTTATGTAAAGTGAAACTTTCTAATAGTTCAAATGTTGTCAAAGTGTTAAATTGATATTTTACAAGAAAGAAGAGAGTAAATATGTTTATTATAATTGAAGTGAGTGAAATGGACTGAAAGAAGAAACCAAAAAAACAGAATATTTTATTGTAAATGAAAAAATTGTTATTTTCATTAATAAAGAAGGCCAGTATCTTATTAACTAAAACTAATTATATATTCAAAATATGTCACTTTCAATAGTAACACCCTATTAATAAAGATTCTATTAACTTTCTTTTATAAAGTGTATGATATGTAAATTTGCAAAAATACAACTCGTAGAGTTATTCGACAGGATGGTGATAGAACACTGTGTGAAAATCAGTAACTATATAACCAGCCAAATTTTGTAATTGTCTTAGTGTTACTATAAACTAAATAATTATACATAAATTTGAAAATGTTATAAGGTAGCAGGATTAGTAAGCTTATTAAGATAATCTGTTTTTGGGAGTTTAGAGTACTCTTTATTCTCCTTCAAAAAACAAGTGCGTTCTGCACTTAGTTACGAAGAGACAAATATGTATATTCAAGGATATTTAAAGCAACTAAATATATATATATATATATATATATATATATATATATATATATAACATACTAAACGGTATTTAAAGAAAATAAAGCACATTTCAAAGATTAAATAAATACTTAAAAGTATTATATTAACATTATTTCTCCCAACGAAAGTCAGGAATCAGCAGTGTAATTCAATGCTGGTCCTGGTATTAGCCTGCGGAATAGTTATTTCTGTGCTCCGAGGCTCGCTAGTGACTGGCGGCCTGATGAGCTTTAAAATGATGCGAAATCGCAGGCGTTGTTTGACTGAAATTGATCATTGTATAGTAAATAGTATGGTATCCTTGTGACGCTGGTTTAACATGAAACAAAAATAAATAACATTTCCTCCAGTCTAAGCAAAGGAACTCTTTTGCGCTAGCTAAGATTTTCTTTGGTATAAGTCAGAAAGCAACGGTGTAATTGAATGCCGGTAGTGGTATTAGCCAACGGAGTAGTTGTTTCTGTGATTTCACTAAGTCGATGTTTTTATTTAATGTCATAGATGTTTCTAAAGTTATTTTTATTTGAACCCTAAGTAATATCGATAAAATTATTCAGGCGGTATAAAATCTATTACGAAGAACACGAAAAACATAATACCCTACTACATAACTCAACCCTCCGTTTAATTACGAAGACAAGTAATATTTCCATTAACCATAAATGAGACGAAACCGTCTCTCTTTTAGTATTATAAAATATTCGGGGTAAAGGCGTGGGATTTTTTAACAATAGACCTTGTTAGGTACATAAGTTTTCACAGTAACAACTAACTTCGGAGGTGGGATTTATGTGGACATTTACGTATGTCTTCGCACGTGGAAATTTTCTATAAGCCATTTAATTTAAGAGGCAACACGGATTTATCTAGAAAACGGCAACTGTAAAATGACTTTTAAATTTGGTTTTTTTTGTATATGCGACAAAAAGTGATTGTTTTTTTTTGTTATGAATCCTTTTTATGAACATTAAAAACATAGGTGTAATAGGGTAAAGATAAGGGGAGTTAATATTCTCGTAGAATAAATTCGTAAGACAAAAGATCATGTATACATTCTTAGATATTTAGAGGGCATTTGACAACATCTTTTATTAATCATTACCTGTTGAAGCAAAGCGGCCAAATTGATCTTCATTAGAAAAATTTTCCCAAACTAAATAGTTCCAACTTTTGGTGTTTCGACCGACCAATTTACTGCCAAATTAAATGAGGTGTCTTGAAATATTTTATATAAGGAAATATCTTGGTTCCAGCCGGTGTTATAACGAATGAGAAGGAAGTTGCAAGGAATGGAGTTTATCTGTTGATTCATTCCTACGCTGTGGCCTGAAAAAAATTCCTATGAGTCTGAAAATCAGACTGACTTTTTTTTGCACATTTTTTTTATACTGAAAACAACACGTATTCACGTTGCAACTAGACTCAACATCTGATATTTCAGCTTTATATTTTAGCTACACATATATATATATATATATATATATATATATATATATATATATATATTTATATATATTTATTTTAGCTGTATATAACCCATAGTACTTACACTTAGAATATCAGGTGCCCAGAGATCTAGAACTATAGCACCGATTGGTGTAAAAATCTTAAAGCAGTGTCAGACGCACAGCAATGAATACAAACTCTTGATAATGAACTTCAGGATTATAAGGACTACAAAAACTAGAAATGCTTTAAATCTATATTTTATAGATTAGTCTGTCGTTATATGTTACCTACAGAAATATTTTATTAGACTATTTAGATATAACCTATAAACATTCTTTAAATATTAGTTTTACCACGTTTTGTTCGGGATTCTGTTTTAAGTAACTTTAGAAATTTTCTCATTAAAAATACTTTTTAGTTGGTGGGTGACTAAATGCACATTCTCTTTAGTGATTGCGCTTCAGTAGAAGCTTTTGTTTCCTAAATTTTATAAGTTGTTCTTAGATAAGTTTGTGTTTACTTACATGTATTTTTTTATCCGTTTAACCATGGCGTGATAGAAATAAAACCTATTCTATTCTATTTTATTCTGTTTATCTCTTATGACATAACAATGCATACTCAGTCATTTCCTATGGTTTGGCACTATAGGGAAGCGCGCAGTTCCTGAATAGAGTGCTGGTTGTACAAGAAAGAATCATGAGACTGATCTTTAACTTGTCATATAAGGCATCCCGTAGGGAAGTCTTTGAAAATAAAATTCTAACAGTAACAAGAGTCTTAAACTTAAACTTTTAGTATATAGTATATTTCAAAATCAAGATAACTTTATTTCGCATAGCTTCTTTGATAGTTATGCGTCACTAAATAGAGAACATTTTTGTATTGGAAAACATAATCATGAATATGTTAAAAAAAACTATTCATTATTTAAGTTGCTTAACTTACTGTCAAAAAATATGAAAAGGATTGAAACTATAGCACCATTTAGAAAACAAATAAAAACGCTACTACTAAATAAAACTTTTTATTCTGTAAATGAAATTGAAACTTATCTCCTAGGCAGAGGGTGAATGCTGTTATTTTTTTTAACATATTAACCTAATTAAAGTATATTCTGCATGTACTTTGTTATAAACATGTATGTTCTTTATTCTGTACTATTCATATTTACTGTGTAGTCAATCGCTTAAAACGCAAATAAGAGAGTGTGTTTAATAGTAAGGATTTTTCTATTTTTTTATTTTTACTTAAGTTGGGACCATACATCCCTGTTTTGACATGTTTTATCTACTTTTTGTAGCTGAAAAGATGATTAAATTGTCTCTTGTCTATTGACAGTGGCATAACTTCTCCGAGATATAGAGGAGTAAGGCTTTTTGTTTCTTTTGGTAGCAAACTTTATGAGGGACTAAAGCAGTACAGATAGCTAATAATTTTTACTATTCTGCATTGCAATTTTGTCTTGTTTTTGTAGTAACTTTTAATGTTCGTCCAAAATTATTTTTTCCTAATGAACCCTTTCTTTCGCTTCCAGTACCACTATTAGGGGGTGTCACTTATCACACTATACTAGATTTTTCATAAAAATTATGTTAATTTTTGTCATACTAGTAATAACTTTAATAAGTAATTGTTTTATCAGTATGAAGGTAGATAGGTGAGGAAAATTCCCAATTTGGACTGCTCCCAGGGGTATGATTCAATGCTATTACATATTTGCATTTCAAAAACGAGTTAAGTGATTTTGATGAGTTTTAAAAGCTTGTTTCTGGTATTTATAAGTACGAGGTTTAGATTTATTTGGTAATTTTGCATGTTACAGTGAGTGGTAAAAAGAAAGTTATACAAAAATGAAAATATTTTGACGTTTTCTATTTTTTTTTTGGATTCTGTTTGCCTCTCTGGACTTCTTTGTATTTTCTTTTCTTAAATACCCTCTGACAAAAACATATGAATTTTTTTACAAACTATTTCTAGTTTTTTAGCTGCTGAATTTTTTAGCTGCTGCTTTTTTTTTCAAGGAAGTATTATAGGAAATCATTGTTTAAAAAATCATAAATTATACTAACTGTTTACTAAATGAATAAATCTACTTAAGTCTTTATTCTCGGTCGTTAGTTTTTAACATTTCTCTTTTTGAAAAAACTGTTTTTGTTCCATTCACAAAAATTATTTTCACAGGAAAAATATAACAACTTTTTATTTACATTTTTCTCTCACAGGATTTTTCCTTATAATTTGGCAGGCTTTTAAAGGCAGAATTAGAAGGAATACAAAAAAGACAAGCAATAGTTTATATTGTTAAAAATTTGAAAAATAATACAGAAAGAAAAACTCTCCAAGGAAATAACAAATGAAAAACTGGAACGAAAATACAGAAGATTTAATTGTTTTATTACATTTCGAAAACTATTGTTACAAATGAAACCTTGCTAAAATAAAATATATTTATTTTTTTTAGAAAATATTTATGGCTCAATGACGAATGTTTCAGGACTTACGGATAAATCATGGAAAATAATTTTCACTATCCTTCAAAAGTATCCTCATAAAATTTGGCCGGTCCAATATTTACCAGAAGAGAATAAATTCTATAAACACCATTCGTCTGCAGACATACTAAAGAAATTAAAGGAAAATAACCAGCGTCTTGACAAAGTTCTATGATCCGATGTTGCTACTTTTCCAACGGCACGCATCTTCACCAGAAAAAATAAGATCTTTGACGGAAATTTAACAGGAGTGCGCTATTTAAATTTTCTAGGGTGCCAGCAAACAGCCCTGATCCTCCCCACTGGATAATTTTTTGTGGTGATATTAGGTGGTATTTAGGATTAGGATTTACTTCAATAGGACACATGATTTAATACGTTTACAGCAGAAAATTGAACAAGACATTTTTATTTTAAATGACGAATATTATTTTTATATTAGCAGAACAATTCTTAAATTAAGCAAATTATGGCAATAGTGTTTTATGTTAATGGGGATTCCTCTGTGAACCTTTAACTAGTTTAAATGTTTGTTATCTTTAATTTTTAAAACTTCTATTTATTAATAATATATTATAAAAAAGTATTTGTTTTGTTATTTGTTGTTATACATGGCTAAGCGGGATACAAGATTCCTTAAATTCTATTTGGCTTTTACGGCTTTCTAGATCTAAGAAAAATGCTATATTGCATATAAAATAAAAAACACAAAAACCCCCCAGACAATTTATATATTTTTGAAAACGAAGAGATTTTTTATCATTTGTTTCTCTAAACGTCATATTTAAAATCTTTATAAAGAATCCAAACATTTTGATATAAACCTTTTTTTTGTATTCTTTTTAAACGCATACCAGATTATAAGGAAAAACTGTACAGGGTACTGGTAATCACTGCACTAAATATAGCCTGCTAAAATAGGCAAAGCATAAATTTACAGCCCTAACGCATCGTTAGTGCTTACCAAATGACTACCATTTACATGATTCAATTTACAGGGATATTTTCAGCCGAGCAAATTCCTAGTTTCGAGAATTCCAAATTTTAAACGCAGATTGTTGTAAATCGCTACTGAATCCCCGGATTTCTCTGTCAACAAGTCTTGGATAAATTTTATGCTCCACGTGTGGCGAAATTTACGACTCGCCCTATTTTCACGCCCACGGGCTGTGTTTATTTGTTACCTTGTTATATCTTAGAAAATTAAATTTTCTTACTGAAAGGATTATTTCCAGACACGGGTTAAAATAAAGCTTAAATACGTAAACCCATCTCGATATTTTATAAAATGTTCTGAAGGAAGCGTAGCAGAATAACATTAAATTACTCCCAGATGGAAAAATGAAATTGATATTTTGGAACAGACACTTATATTACGGGAGCTAACCGACAATTTTGCCATTACGAAGATTATGGCTGAAAATCACACGTAAAAAATGCTGTTAAAATTGCAAAAATTATTTAAATGTCCTTAATTGATTAAAATTGATCCTTTGCCAGTTGTTAGATGACAATAAAAAATAATGAAAAAAATGTGTTGGGATCTACTTTTATACAAAATGTTCCCTGGCTCCCAGGAATCCTTATATTACACCTTCGATTATCATTTATAATAAAATTTAAAATATAAGGTAAATAATACCATATAATAATAAAAGACAGAGAACAGTTAAGTGAATGCTTTTAGACTTAGAGATAGAGCACTTTATATTAGGCATTTGGTGGGAAAACTCGCTATGACTGTTAAAAAGGAATTATGATAAAAATATTTTAAAATTTAAATTTTTAACGTTTTTAATTTTAGGAAACATTCCCACAACAGTTCGTAATTCAAATACACTATACACCACCGTAATGTAAAAAAAGCATTTGTGTTATTTAATTTTCTTACTAAAAATACAATTTTTTTTTGCAGTTATTTTTTCCAAGGAATTTCGTTTAGGGTTTTTTCTCTCTCTAGCCTTAACTTCAGTATCATTAAATTAATTTAAAATACAAAATACTATTATGTTCTTTAATGAAATAGTTCAATCATACTTTCGGATGATCTTGTGGTGACAAGACAAAACATAGCCGATATCAGTCTACTACTAAATATAGCGAACTTTTTAGACATAGTTAATTAATAATGCACTTATACTAAAAATGTTTAGGTTATTAAATTGCCCCACAGGGCCTAGGAGACCCAGCACAGTATTACGTGTCTTTAAAAAGTTAAGACAATTTAACTGTTTTTTTACTCCGAAATCATGGAATCAATAAATTAACTAAAAACGCTGTTACGTTCTTTGAAGGAGTAGTTCATTAAACCTTGAGAGATTTTCAGTGGTGAGACGGAACAAAAGATAGCCGAAGTTAATCGATTGAAAATAGCGAACTTTTTGCTGGGTTCACCATTTCGAAGAACCCGTTTTTTTAATATTTTGTTATATTATCCCCAGATTACATGTACTAAGGTAAATGTACCTTTTACTTAGTATTAAGCTTTTTCCTCAGAAAAAGGTTATTACTAAGGTTTGTAAGTAACAACTCAATTTTTTAATATTTTTAGTTTGAAGTTTAAAATGTTTTTAAAAATAAAAAGTAAGAAATAACGTAAAAATTCATCTTTTTATTGAAAAAAAAAATTTTTTTATCTGAAACTTCTGCTATGTACACTTTACCGACCATTCCTGTGTGATGTTCTTATTACATACCAATTTAGCTCCTATTACCGACAGCCATTTTTTATGCAAGGTATCACTGATACTTACCTTGATTTTTTAGTTGTTTTTATTTAGTTTTTGTAATTTGTGTTAGTATAATACAGGATATTTTAATAAATCCCTTTAAGAATTAAAAAAAGAAACAACATAAAAAATAATTTAACATTTCGAAGGCGAATCTAAAAAAATAAAAGCTTATAACTATGTTATATTATAACAAAAATTTTAGAAAAGAGTAGTTGACCAAAGTTTTATAAGTTATTGGAAAACATTTAAAATAATATAAAATAAAGAAAATCGAAGCAAAACAAACGTACAGGTGGGTAACCTGAAACTCTCCCGACAAACATTATGGGGTGATTCTGCAACAGAAAAAAAAGAACAAATTTGCTATTAACCTGGGTACAAAAATGTTAAATGTAGAAAAACTAAAAACTCTTTACTTTTTTGGTTTAAAAATATTTTTTGGGATTTTCTTGTAAAATGTTTGATTTTCTGGATATCTATAAAATATAAAAAAATCCAAATATTTAATACCGTGTATTTCGGTAACAAATTATTTTTGGATCAATATTTTTTATTGGGGAACCACCCTTTAATGTTTGTCGGGAGAGTTTTTGGACACCCAACATGGGCATTCTATTTTTTATAATATTGATATCTTTATTATAAAGGATTTTATTTCAGTAAAAACGTAGAAAATAATATGAGTTAGTTTCCAAAAATTAAATCTTTATGGAAAATTTAAATATGGCGGCCAAAATATCTTTTGCTTCTTATTTTAATGAAATTGCGGCATGATTATCTTTAAGGTTATTAAACGAGTAAATAATTATTAAAAATTAAGTACGTCCAGCAATAAGAATAGGTTAGGTTAGGTTAGGTTAGGTTTAATTATATTAACATAGAATTTTCCACCAAATAAAATGCAACAAATGGCGCTACTATTCATTATTTATTTCTGATTTAAATATTTCTGTTACATAATAAAACTACTTTTATAAAGCAATCCGAAGTGGAAGTTCCGATTACATGAAGAGATACAAAGTAAGTTAAATTAGGAAAAAAGTTAGTTTATCAGTTAAACCTAAATTTTGGAATGGCGCAATAAGGATAAAACATACAGGGATCCCTAACAATTGCAAAATGTTACTTTGTGAAATTATATATTTTTTAAATCAACATTTCTAAGATATGCAGTTTAAGTATAAGAAATAAAGATGTAAACAATTTTTATTAAGTTTTTCCACAAGATGTTGTTGTAAAGCGCATCAATGTCAAATATAATTTCGATTTTTTACGTGAAATTTTTTAAATCATAAATTGTGGAACAACTTTATAAAAGTGTTTTACGTTGTTTATAAAAGAGTTTTGCATCTCTATTTGTTATTTTTATACTGGCTATCTGAAAAAAAATCGATAAAAAATGTATAGTTTTTTTTTAAGGAACACTTTGAATCGACAATTCTGAGACATCCAGTTTAAGTATAACAAATAAAGATGTTAATAACAACAAATTGTGGGAAAAATTTTATAAACTTTGTAAAAAAAGTGTTTTATATCTTTATTTGTTATATTTGAACTGGATATCTGAAAAAAAAAATTGATATAAAAAATGTATAGTTTTACGAAGTAACACTTTGGAATTTTTTGGGCACCCTGTATGTATTACCATAATTTGTAGCAACCAAAAATTTACTTTTAGCTGAAACTAATTTTTTGCTAATTAAACCTAATTTGTGTCTCTCACGTTTTCCAATGTTCATATGCACTTTTATATTATTCTGGATATCCTGTATATATCTATATGGATATATCTACATTTAAAAAGCTGAAAATTCAATTGAAATAATATTTACGAGTTTGAACGGTTAGGCATGTTTCATCATCTGTATTTCAATTTTAATAATTTTAGAAATACTCTCCGATACCTTTCTCCTTTTTAAGAATTATCTTAAAAACACACAATCATTTATTATTATAATTATCAAATAACATAAGAAAAGATTTGTAAAATAACTAATATCGCCTAGGCCAAACTTGGCAACACTAAATTAGTAATTTTTGTCAAACAAGTACAGTGGAAAGAGAGGGACTTGGCTCGATTTTTCTCTCTTTCTGGCTGTCTCTCCCCCATTTAATGATGGGACATACATTAAGATCCACGCACAGAATAGGACTAGATAGATGTGGTTAAAGTCACCTGGTTCCTGATTGACTAATTAAATAAAATAAAACTCCCATTAGGACGTCAAATTTCTACTGTCAGACAAACAAAAATGTGCTAAGCTAATACATTTTTACTTTCATAGGCTCACTATTATAATTTAATCTTTCCACTCTCTTTAATTATTCTGTAACATAATTTTTAGTAATTTCTATTCAAGACCTAAAGATATTTTGCACAATGCATCTCAAACAATAACATGTAACACAATTAATTACGTCCAAACACCCGTCAGAGATCCAGCTTTATGAGAAATAAAATACACATTTGCCTATTTGTCACCCTTTCTTTACGAGTCTCGAAACTATTTGCTTTATTTCGCCTAAATTTTTCATTTCCTCGTGTCATGTAAACATGACACGGTGTAAATTCTAAAACAACAAAATATTTCATACGGTTATTGCCCGCTCTGAGCTCGTTTCGTACTTTATATTGCTTTCTTGGAAACTGGAATAGAATAATAAAAACGGTAATTTTCCAGGCGATTAATTTTTGACACTAACGCTGTTAGTCAATGTAA
Source organism: Kuschelorhynchus macadamiae (assembly GCA_030620095.1). Taxonomy (NCBI): domain Eukaryota; kingdom Metazoa; phylum Arthropoda; class Insecta; order Coleoptera; family Curculionidae; genus Kuschelorhynchus; species Kuschelorhynchus macadamiae. The sequence goes on along the minus strand of JAUTXW010004699.1, from coordinate 486,802 downwards.
TTTTAAAGTTGTGTTTTTGTAGTTGTTTCTCACCTATATGAACAGACTGAGTTATTGTTGACAGTCTGTTGAAAAATATATCATTTGTATCAACATACATCTTATTAAGAGTAACTTTATGTTAGTATATTTTAGCAAAAGCACCAAATGGAATCACTGTTTCAGTGGTGGCTACGACCAGCATGGTTGACTACTGACTTTCGTTCGAAGCAATAATGATGCTATATTTCATTTCACGTTATACCAGCGACATCACAAGGACACTATGATCCTTGTCTGGAACATCTATAGGGTCTATGGCGGCCTGATGTCCTCTAAAAAGAGCGAAATCGGTAGTGATGCCGTGAGAAAAGACAAAGACAAAACCTAATCTCGTCTCATCCCGATACCATTCAGTCTCGAAACGAGATTCCCGTCTCTTCTCCACTTTTAGTAAAAGAAACCCTCAGCTTAAATATATAAATACATATGAATTTCCATTTCTGTCAAATTATTGCATCAATAAAATTCCTCGCATTTATTTTACTAAAAGATTGCATTGCAAAAATTTACCAAATTTTGGATTGTTTCTAAAACATCAGTCTTCTTTAGAAAATGAAATGTGTTTCATATATTTTTGTATTGATTTTAAATTTAGATTTTCGATTTGTACCCTTTAAATATATTTTAATTTTAGTCATGAGCATAATAATATCAATTTTATAACTACATGATATACAAGCACTATGTATAGGTTCTTTCAAAAATTCACAAAGAACGTAAATAAATGTATAAATGGAATTGTTTGAATATTTTTTAATTATTCTTAAATTTGGAGCTGGTGTGCTGGTGAAATTTAAAAGACAAATAATACTCTATGAAATGTTAATAGTTTTTAACAGCCATTTTTTCATACAATTTCTGTACATTTAATGGTCTAAAATTTCCTTGATAAAATCCTAGAATTGTCCTTCTCTTGAAGAAGAGATTCAGAAACAGTTGTGGCTCCTTAAAATGGAGTTGTGTTTAAAAATTACCATAACTTTTTTTTGCCTAAACGAGATAGATTCATTTTGTATTTTAAAATTAAACAATTTTAAGAAACTTAGGTATTTACCTATTTAAAATATTAAAAATACTTTTGAAAAATTACAAAAAAAATCTAGAATCGATCGAAAAGATTTCAGATGTTTGAGAATATTAATATCTATTTTAATTTTATTATGTAGCCCGATAACAGCAATTTATGTAACCAAGTGCACTAAGAAGTTTGGAAACCTTAAACAGCAATCACAGAGTGAGAAAAAATACCTTAATGCATGAGCTGCATGTACTATGACACTATAATCCCTGTTTGGAACATCTATAGCGTCTATGGCTACCTGATGAGCTCTAAAAATAGTGAAATTGGTAGTGATGCCGCGGGAGGAGACAAAATTTGTATTTTCGTCTCGATTCGACCTAATTTCGTCTCATCTCGACACCATTCAATCTCGTTTCGAGATTCTCATCTCGTCTCGACTTTTAGTAAAAGAAACCCTCACATCTAAATACACACGTATTTCCATTTCTGTCAAAGGATATTAATGCATCAATAAAATTCTTTGGATTTATTTTATGAAAACACTGCATTGCAAAAATTTTATCAAATTTCGGATTGTTTCTAAAACATCAGTCTTCTCTAGAAAATGAAATGTCATTCATATATTTTTGTACTGATTTTAAATTTAGATTTTTGATTTGTACCCTTTAAATATATTTTAATTTTAATCATAAGCATAATAATATCATTCTTTTAACTACATTATGTACAAGCACTATGTATAGGTTCTCTCACAAATTCACAAAGAACATAAATAAATCTATAAATGTAATTGTTTGAATATGTTTTTATTATTCTTAAATCTAGAGCTCGTGTGCTGGTGAAATTTAAAAGTCAAATAATACTCTATCAAGTGTTAATAGTTTTTAACAGCCATTTTTTCATACCCTTTCTGTACATTTAATGGCCTAAAATTCCTTTGATAAAATCCGAGAATTGTTCCTTTTTAATTTCCTTCTCTTGAAGGGGAGATTCAGAAAGTAGTAGCTCCTTAAAATGGAGTTGCATTTAGCAATTACTTTTTTTTGTCTAAACGAGATTTTGTAATTAAGAATAAAAAAAATTAAACAATTCAGAAATTTAAATATTTACCTATTTAAAATATTACTAATTGTATCGAAGAACTTCTGGCTGAATTTGCTATTAGTTGGCAAATTACGGGACACATTTATCAAGAGCAGAGCCGGTATCTATACCGAAATTAATGTAATACAAAAGGCTTGACCTTTATTTTTTCTTTTTAGTCAATTGGTTTTTCCTTTTTGTGTCTCCTCTCAACTTTAGGTGACGTCCCTGGATAATGTAAGGTCACTCTGATATCCTGCTTATTATTGTTTTCTTCCGGAGAATATGTATTTATGTACTTATTTGGCAATAGCTTAAAAACTAATAAAGATATCGATGTGCGGTTGTTGCCAGAACATCGGTCTTTTATTACTCTTTATGACTAACGTAAGAGAAGTATAACCTCCTTTTCTAAAAATTTAAGAAAATTGGAAAAAATTATAATCGTTACGAAAAACGCCCTCTGATTAACTGATTTGTGAAAAACGAGGGAGTGTCACACGATTCGAATCCTAACTTTTCACTGAGGAAATCAAAGTTATATGTAGTTCTGGGAGTTTTTGTACAATTTTTGAAATTCATTATTCACCCTAGCAACTGCGCCCCCTTGTGGTCAATTTAGAAACAGCCAATTGCATTTCTCCACTTTGATTATAATAACAGGAAAGGCTTCCGAGATATAGATAGTGAACGCCCTTTACTGAACATATATGTTTTATATCGTAGTCACTTCATACAAAGTAAGGTGTAGTTTTTTCAGATTTCAATAATGTTCTAGATTGGCAAGTCCTCGTGTTTTCTTAAACTTCCGTTATTGTTCCTCATAATTTCTCAAACTTCCTTGATACATTCTAGTACAGGGTCATCCAACGAGTAGTGAACAGGGCTCTTTTTCTATAATCTTGCCAGTAGTTGTAACTTTCTCTGCAGAATTGGAAAATGCAAATAAGCAAAACAAAAAAATGCAAAAAGCTAACAACAAATGAGCTATGACATTAACATAGCGATTTTAAATAGATGGTCTTATTTTTTATTTACTTTTGGAATCGTTTTTTATATCTCTTGCAACATGGAACTTTTAAAATCTCAGGATTGAAACAAGTTAATATTTTTAAAACTATTACTTCATTTCCAAGTGCTTGAAATAGATAATACAAAATTAAAGCAGATGTTATACGTTACTTGGACTTTTTACTGGTAGTCATTTATTTTATAGACAAGACAAGACGTCAAGGTTTTCTTTGAATTATCAAATGTATTACTTATTTAAGAGCAAAAGGTAAGCATTTAAAAACAATCTCGAAGTAATCATTAATAACCCAATAAACAAAATTCTGAGTCTCTGTTCCAGAGAGTATCCCATAGTTTCCGGGTAAGCCGGAAGTATTTGATACTTTAAACGAAACTAATTACATAACGAACACCATTTACGGTATTTAATTCTAGTTATTTTCTAAAGTTTTTTTTTTCAAAAAACGGAATTATTCCTTAAAATTTTGGAAGATTCATGCGCCATTTTCTGGAAAACAGTCAAGAAATGACATTAGATATAGTCAGAATTTTATGTAGAATTCAAAAATAAAACAATATGCCCAGTGTTAAAACTTATGAAAGCAACCTTAATAAGTTTTGTCGATTATCAGAAATGATAATATATTACATTTAGCTTGGCGTTCATGAATTGCGGACCAAAAACCATAAATGTTTTTAAAATTGTCTAATGTTATTTTAATGACCCATAAATTGCGAATCAATGACGAAAGGGTTTTCCAATTTTATCTGTTCTTAATTACCAACCATATCTACCCGAATAAATTATACTTATGTATTTCAAAGTGATTTTTTGGGAATTAATAGGGTTATATTTAGACGTACTTTCATTAAGAAATTTAGTATGTCACTGATATTATGTCAATTGCTTTTTAATGCTAAAAACCTGTACTGCCAAAATTCTCATAATCAAGAATATACCACTGTAAAATTTGAAATTGGCAGGGCTTGCAGCATCCTGGGCATATGTCTACAATCACAACAAGAGATGTTCACAACATAAGAAAAAACGCAAAAAGCAACTACCATTACCGAAGACTCTAAATGAATCAATAGCTATTTTGAATAAACTTGAAATAAGAAGTACAGAGGATGAACAATTTTTATTCGTGAACAATTTAGGGAGGAAAACAGTTGTGTTTTCGCCAGAAACTAACGTGAGTGCATTATGCAACGCAGATAAAATATATTTGGATGACACATTTTCCTATTGTGTGAAATATTTTTTGCAATTGTTCACACTTCATATTGAACTAAATAATCATTACATTCCTATAGCATTTTGCTTGCTTCCAGATAAAAAAGAAAGCACTTATAAATCTCTGTTTTCTCTTCTCTCTCTCATAAGTTTGACACTTAAACCTAAACTAGTGACAGCAGACTTCGAGCAAGCTATACATAACGCAGTGATTCCAACTTGACATGAGACTAAAATAACAGGTTGACGATTTCATTTAGGACAAGCCTGGTTCAGAAAATTGCAAAGCCTTGGCTTAGCCAAAGAATACAAAGAATACAATAGTGAAATAGAAAAATGGTTACAATACGTTTTTAGAATACCATTACCTAGTGGACTTTTATATCAGCGAAAATGCAAAATTTCCTCTAGAAATATGCAGAAAACTACTAATGCTTGTGAAAGCTTCCACTCTAAATTTAATAAAACCTTTTATTCCAGTCATTCCACAATATTTAACTTTTTGAACATATTGACGTAGTTTCAAACAGATACCTACATTAAACTTCGATCTGTCTCTGAGAAGCCTAGAATACGTGATCCTGAAGTGAGAAAGCGGCAAGATTTTTTGACAAGCAAAATTTTTCAATACGAACGAAATAAAATTTCGAGGTATAACTTTGTGAAGTGCTTATCTTACGTGTATAAAATTAAAAGTAGTAAATAATTTTTTTCGGTTTTAGTTTGTCTAATTTTAAGTTTAGTTTTAATCGTAGTTTAAGTTACTTTGTCAAATTAGATTAATAAACAGATGCAAAATGAATTTATATTACATGATATAGTTTTCTTCTTATTTTTATTTCCTTATTTACCTCACCTTTACCTAGTCCGCAATTCATAGATTTTAAAAAATGACCTGTTTGGATCGGTCCGCAATTCGAATACCGGATTATTAAAATTAGGTAGTCGGACCGCAATTCGTTGCCGCGCATTTAGATAGCTATTTGAAATTAAGCACACATTTCACACACTTACGTAGAAATGTTAAAATTATAGGACCCACGTTTCTGCCGAACCACCTAAATAAAAAATAATTAAAGAAATAACTGAGGAATAAATTTTAAAATGACAAAAACATACCAATTTTTTTTAATGATAATAAAATGTTGATTTTTAACGAGTTTCGAACTCGTCTTCGTATTTTTATATTACTTAATTTTCTTTTCAGTTTTAATTGTTATGGTTAAAAAAAATAGATTTATAATTTTAAATCAAATAATAGCTTTTTTTATATTCTAAGTTAAAACATTACTCTACATTTTTCAATTGAGTCATTTACTTCCAAATTTGTAACCGTGCTAGATTTCTCAATTAAAATGAAATTCGTTTCAATTCAGACCGGAAGCCGCACGAAATTGTTAAAAGGAATTTGCCAGATACTTTTCCAAGAGATCCAAGATATAAAAGTGGAATAAATTAATGAATGCTTCCAAATTTCCGGAGTTCTATAGAAAATAAAAACGGAAAAAAACTTTCATTACAAATCTGGGCGTTTTAAAAATTGGAACGGACTCAATCGAGCGATTTAAATTGAAGGAATGAAGTTTGGATATTTTACGGCTGAACGGTCGCAGATTGAAACGATAAGGAGGCGTTAGGTAATCTCTTTAAAGTAACAAATCTCCAAGTGTTTTTGTTTTTAAATAAAGTTAGTGGATAACTAATGAAACATAATTCAATTTATATTAAAAATTTAATTACTTAGCGATCAAGTAGTTCTGCATTAAAGGCGGGATGAGCTTTGCTTGAGCATTTCTACAAAACTAAAATCATTATACTGTACTGAGTGTTTTTTTATATTTTGACATGCATTTTCATGCCTCCATTTTTTGAGATACAAAAAAAGTTTAAATATAAAAGGTATAGATCTTGATGTGTGATATCTTTTGTTAATGAGATAGAAAAACAAGAGTATCGAAAAGCTGCAAAAACTACAAAACTTGTGTTTTTTTAAATTGCTCATCCCGTATATTTTTAGGTATTCAAAAAGATCATTTCTTGCTGATTTAAAACATATGATATGATGGCATTCGCTTTAGCTATTCCAGAAATATAACACTATTTTATGGAATTATTTCTAATATATTTGTTAGTTATTACCGCACCTGAATTATTTTGTTTTAACATTTTAAGTCATAATTTTTAAAAAGTTAAAATATTATTAAAAAATGGGTTATTCAGATAATGAAACACTAGAAATTAGTCAATTATATTACCCGAACAATTGAAATACTGCTTTAGTTCAAAGGCGATATAGTCAGTTACGTCTTGGCCGAAGGGTTCCTAATAGAATTACAATTAAAAGGCTGTCCATGTGTGATGCGGCATTTCAAAAAACCGTATATTAGGAGCAATATTCTTTAATCTAGATCTAAATGGAGCAAGATGTCTGCCTTTTTAACAAAACGAAATTAAAGATGTTAGAAGAGTTGCCAGTTCGTGCATATAATGATCTTGTTTGGCAGTAGGACGGTGCGCCCCCTTATAACATGCAAGAAATAACTATTTTTTTGAATGAAAAATATGACTTTTGTATCGGAAAATATTGAACTGTTAAGTGGCCTGCCAGTAGCCCGGATTTGACATCTCTGGATACATTTTTGTGTCATTACTTAAAGAATAAGGTCTATTACGATAAACCACATCGAAACGATACAAAATAAGATAATTGAAGAAATACACATTTTAAATACCGAAATTTCTATTTTTAATTCAATATGTAGCAGGCTTTGAGGTAACGTAAATAAATGTATTTAACAACAAGGTAAAAACGTTTCCATGTAGATTTTTTACCTTTTTTTTAATATAGGTATATTAAAGTTCTTACTCCCTAACATTCAGTTCACAAAAAAAATGTCACATAAAAATGTCAAAATGTTTGTCTCATGGCATCGATGCGATATTCAGTAAAAGCCAACCTGTAATTCTGGAACGGCTAAAGCGAATACTATTATATCATATATTTTTGAAATCGTCAAGAAAATATTTTTTTTAATACCTCACAATATACAATATACAAGGTGTCCCGTTTAAAAAACGTAACTTGTGTAGTTGTCGCAATTTTTGGATACTCTTTTGTTTTTTATCTCATCACCAAAAGAACACATCAAGATCAAAATATAAAAAACCACCTTGTACAGAATGTCGAGAATAAGATCTTATATCTCCTCCTCATCTCAGAAATTATAAAAGATCTAGCAACTATCTAGATTTATCTGGATACGTTTTTCGTTAAATTTCAGCTCAACTTTGTTAAAAATCAAAAAATATATAGCAAACTTTTACCGTTAGGAAGATATTACCATATTAAAAAAGGAATATCCAAAAAAAAAAAATATTATATATATATATATATATATATATATATATATATATATATATATATATATATATATATATATATATATATATATATATATATATATATATATATATATATATATATATATATATATATATATATATATATATATATATATATATATATATATATATATATATATATATATATATATATATATATATATATATATATATATATATTTGCGACGTTGTTCGACACCCAAACTCCACTCCTTCCTTTGCTACTATAGGTCTTCCCTAAGGTTTCTAGCACTTATCGCTTTCCGGATATCGGTACTCCAAGTTGTTTTGGGTCTTCCTCGTTTCCGATATTCTTGAGGTCGCCATTCTAGACATTGTTTTGGAAGTCCTTCGTTTTTCATTCGATTTACATGTCAATTTCAAATCAGTTGCTTCCTTTCTATATCCATTGTGATTGTCCCCTTTAATCCCATGCGGTTCTTCAAATTTTCATTTCTTATTCGATCTCTTTTAGATATCCTTAACGATCTTCTAACCGCATCCATTTCCACTGTCTTGAGTCTTCTCCGATTTTATATGTTGAATTTTCTTTTGTGGCTGGACATTTGTAGACAGGCTATTCCTTGATTTATTTCGCCCCCGATGTATCAAGATTCTATGTATATTCAGGTCTAGTTTAATTCGTTTGGAGACACTTTTTTTCTGTCAAGATATGTTTGTTGTAATGCTCTTAAAGTAAGTGCAATACTTCTATTATTTTTGATATAACATTCAAACAAAGCTAATTTTTTACTGCAAAATTCATTTTTTGTCAAACGGGAAAAAGGATGAACCGTGAAAGCGTGAAACACAATGGAAATTACGTCATTCGTATCCGTCCATTTGCGTCAAACTTTATTTATCTTTGCATATTTTTCGGTGTTTTGTTAGATACTTTTTTGAAATATGGGCTATGAATAATTATTTAGTCCCAACGTCAAAATTGTCACCTATTTTGTACCGGAAATGTGTACTTACTGTTTTTTAAGTTCTGTTTTTGTAGGTTAGTCTTTACGTTAAACATTTTCGGGAGGTCCCTTGTGTTCCAAGCGTTAAAGACAAATAAATAGCAATCTGACGTTTAAGATGGCTCCTTTGTTTTTCAAAGCACACTTTGTACTAAGTGAAAAGAGTGAGGAAAATTAAAAGAACTACTTATGTAAGTATATTTTATTCATTTAATTACAAAGTCAAATAATGGATATAAAGCTAGAAATATTTTATAAAAATATAAACAATATTTTTTTCTGTTTATTGTGGTCTAAGCAACTTATAAGACACGATATCTTTGGATATACATGCATTTTTAAAATTAGTGTCAGTACCTTGAAAATAACAGAGGATAGGTATAGGAACTTGTTAATAAAATATGATACATATCGAATAATACATTCAAAAAAACAGTAAATTAGTTGATAAATTTAATATTTGGGCTTATGGTTCATTTTTTGTAAATTAGAATAAAATATTAAACATATATTTTTGCATTTTATCGATTTTTTTCCGAATACCTACTTGTTTTTTCAACTTTTTTTGTTTTAATTAAATTATTGCTAAATGGTAATATATAGATAGGTAGCGGATATGTTGTACCATATATCTTAATCGAATTCCGCAATTATATATAAGGGTCCCATTAAACATGAGAAAGTTGATGCAAGCCCAGGGAAAAAGAAACATCCCGAAATATTATAAATAAAAAAGCTAGCTAGTAGTAAACATTTTTTCATTTCACTTCTTTCTCTACCTATTATAGTTTTATAGATAAATGGGGCACCATGTACATTAATTTGATCAACCATGCGAGATTTTAATGAAGACTTAACAAAGCAGGAAATGCCACCAGCAATAACGATTCTGAGAAATGGCTTGTTTGCAGTAGTGTTGATAGTAAAGCTCTTCACAACGTTATGGTCTCGAAAAATGATATGATAATGATGCTTACCTCCAAGAAGTACATTTAAAAAATGTTTTGGTGAACAACATTATTGAACATTGGTATAGGTCCTTAGGAGATAAATAGTTTTTTTTTATTTTGCTACTTCTTATTCGGTGTGATTATTGTGGAATATATTGCTGATTAGCCCTCGTCAACTGGAGACACGTCGGTGGTTGGTGCCGCTACTGGTGTAGTATGTATGTATATGCCTAGCCTATAAAGTATTTTTTTTAATTCCACTTTTAGTTCACTCGAGTTATTTGTTTAAGTAAAAAGTCTTATATAGCCAGGAGACAAAACTTAAAGCTGAGACAAAAAATGGTGAATATTAAATTTATTTGGTTGTTTTTAAGGAAATTACTGGCGTCCCTGTTGGTAAAACAATCAATTTCTTGTACAAAAGGAAATTAATACATATTTTGTTCATTACAATAACCAAGACTATAAGTTACTTCACTATTAATTCAATAATTAAGATTTTTGTTTAAAAAGCTCCAGAATTAATTAATCAAAAAAATATATTTAAGAATTCATTTACCCCTATACTATAAACAGCGAAAAACCTCCTTTTATTGAATGAAGAAACTATTTTATTTGTATCTACTTAAGTTAATGTAAAGTGTATATTTATATTCCTGTAAATATCGGGCACAGAGATTTTGCGGTACAATGATTTTCACGTGAGTTAGAAAATGTACACAACGATTAAACATATTTATTAATGGTAAAAAGTGACATATTTTCAGACGGATGACTATGAAACTACAAAACGTTTTTGTCAGCAACATAATTTTATTAAATGTCTACCGTAGCGATAAAATTGTCGATAAAAGCGATTTTCCAAAAGATATTTTGCTGTAGCATATTTAAAAAATATACTCCAAATGTTCTCCAAGGAGTTAGCGAAAACTTGATTTTGCGTTGCCGTGATTATATAAATAGTTCTGATGAACACTTACTTTAAAAATTGTTTCGTTAATGTATTTATTCAAAATTATTGATTTTTTTTGTATAAAAATAATCGTAAATTTAAGCTCGATACGAAAATAATAATTATTTATAGGGTTTTTTTAGAACAAAGTGGCGACAAAAATGTAAAATCCTGTATCTAAATTAAATACAGTTATTTAATCCAACTAGCTTTCAAATTTGAAAGTTAGTTGCTTACACTCCAAAGACTTTGTGTGTTGACCCACTGTTGCAAAAAATATTTATATCTAAATAAACGATTTTCATTGTCATTCAGTGCCCTTAGGGATTAAGAAGAACCCGTAATACAATTGTGGAATTTAGACATTTCTAGCGATAATTAGTTCTCTTATCTTATCACTTTATTATATTTTGACCAATAATTTTGCATCTATCGTATAGTTTAACAACCGTAGTGGCTTAAAATATACAGCATTTTTTTATAAGACTGAGGTGTTTAAGAATCCACATGTAATAGATAGTCCCATGGCTTTTTACTAAAAATTCCCCTATTCGCGATTGAAAAAAGGCTGTACTAATTCCATTTCACAAGTCTTAGAAAACCACTTAAATAAAATTTGTATTTTATCATTAGAGCTTCTATCTTACCCTCCCACGTCGTAAGGGAATTAAGCAAATACATTAGCACTTTTAATTAAGTCACAAAAGGAAAAGAGATATAAGTCTATCTAGAAAAACTGAGGGGATTAATTCGAATTTAAATTACTTAAAAGCGAATGAATGAGAAAACATTGCTCGGTATTTCTGTTGCTTGAAAGTTGATTTTAACAGTGCAATAATTTTGCTTTTAGTTCTGGTTTAAGCCTAATTATTTTCCTGGTTTCTTTCCCGCGAACTTCTTAAGATATACTTCGCAATTTAAAGTTTCACTAACTTGTTTGCAGATAGATATAGTAAACAAAGATAAAGTTTTAAAATTTAATTAAAAATCCACTCACATGCGAGCTGTCTTACCAACCTTATTAAAGCTCAGAGCCGTTATTTAATTTCGTTTCTTAAGGTATTGTGTTAAGACGCCATTCTCCTTATTTTCAACGCTGAAAAAAGTCTAAATATTATTAGAACTTGGGAAATACTTGCACTAGGTAATACTTCCCTAGTAAAAGAGAAGTATTTTAATCGTGAAAACATTACCTTCCGAGATTTTTTCAGATCTTTACGTCTGCATGTCTGTCTGTTCGCAGCATAGTTAAAAAAACTACTTACCCGATTGACTTCAAATTTTGGTCAAAAATTATGGGTCATATGGGTAACATTTTGGTAAAAATCCCATGTGGAGAAACAAAATAGCGGCCTGGTGAAATGTTAAAATAATTCTTATCAAAAAACTACTTATCCAGTTTATCTCAAATTTAGCACAAAAATTAAGTTTATGTTGGATTTAACTGGTAAAATTTTGTTACGAATCCAAGATGGCAAAACAAAATAGCGGCTTAATAAATTATTTTAAAATTCAGCCTGAAAAAAACTACTTAATTGATTAATTTCAAATTATGTGCCATAACTAACCGTGTTATAGAGATTAACTAGTAAAATTGTGGTACTAATTCCAGATGGCAGCACGAAATGGCCGCCAAACAAAATGTTTGAAATCGTGAAAAAAATCACCCTCTCAGATTTTACATATCTTCACAGATGCCACAAAATATATTTTATCAATTCCGTCGGTCCGTCTGTCGGAAAAATATTACTAAAAAAACTATTGGTTAAAAACGGAGGCGAGTTTTTCCCGATCGAATTCTCATAACCGCGTCGAGGAAACTTAAACATTTTTGTCAGTTGGTACGTTTAATGTGAATCGTGTGATAGGTTGTGGTTAGGATTGCATATTTTTATAGAAATTATTTTATTTTCAAGACTTGTTTATTGATTTGAATTGAAAAAATTAATGTTTTAAAAAATGGTAGCCACAGTGTTTCAGAATATTAAGACTTCAATAGCCGCTAGTAAGCTAAACTTTGAGAAACGTCTCGCATTTAAGGCCAGTTGTCGACTTTTGCCGGAACTTAAAATTCGACAGATCAGTAAAAACAAATAAGGAAATCTTTATTTTAGTAAAAATATGTACAATTTGTGTGACTGGATATACGATTGCAATGGGATAAGAGCATTTTTATTGTTTCGGGTCTATGATTTTTTCAGATGACTCTTTGAGGTGCAAAATATAATAATTAGGAAATTAGATATATATATATATATATATATATATATATATATATATATATATATATATATATATATATATTCACCATATATATATATATATATATATATATATATATATATATATATATATATATATATATATATATATATATTTATTACTCAAAATACAAATTAAAATATATACATTTAAACTTGCAAAATTACAGAGTAACGTTTAACAAAATGAATTCAAGATAGACGCTAGACCGAACTGACTTTATACAAAGAAAAATAACTATTTATATGTTTCGTTATGCTGACTCAGTGGGAACTGTTTACTTCGTTCTTGAATACTTGGGTCAGGACGTGGGTTCTGCTGATGAAGCTTTCTTGGTATAGACTTGTTTTCGTAAACAAGTAACACCTGCTGTTTATGAGAATAGGATGATCTACGTTGTTAACTGATATGTGATACTTTGTTATTGAGATAAGCTTTGCTTTCTGAATAACTGCGTTGGCGGGTGATAGCTGATAGTCTGGGAACCAAGGTTAGCATAACTTGTATGATGAAATAGCTGGTGAGAATAAATATAACAACTCCCCCATCAAGATGAAAGTTGGTACGTGAAAGCAACTTTCAAACTGAATGTTTGTTCAGGTTAAGTTCTATTTCTTCATATTCTTCTGTTGGTTCACCAACACGTATGTTTGGTCACCTTTTTGGAAATATTCTTCTCCATTGTACAAAATTTGTTCTGGACCTTGGTGGAGAAGGTGGGTAGTCATCACTATTGGCATTGACAATTCCAATACTGAGGTTTTTAGGTTTTCTTCTATAACATTTACAAAATATGTACAGGATAATTAGACTGATGATCAGAGTTATGGTCAGGATCGTAAACCAACCGATATGTTTCTTTACGAATGGTTGATTGATTAGTCTGTCCAACTGATCAGAATATTCATTTAATTTATGTTGAGCGATATTTAAGTTTTCTGTGTCAATGTCGTGTAACTTAAGAGGCTTCAAGTCTGGTATATGAATCTTCTCAGGATAATGGCTGCAGCAATCATATGGAATTTGGATTGGAACGTTGCTGTAGGTAACATTATCATAAATATTTACAAATTTTTTCGCTAGAACTTCGGTGCTGCCAATAAATGCACTACACTCTGGTTGAAGTTTGATTATGGCGTTGGTACTGATTGTTTGGGTAACAACGTCTCTGGAACCACATTTAATAGTCACAGGTAGAGGGTCTGCAACGGCAACTAATCAATAGGTTTGATTAAGTTCTTGCACTTGATAGTCTTTGGCTAGGATAACTGAAACTTGGCACGTTCTTGGAAGGCGATTGATTAATCGTAGTAACTGGACTTCACAAACAGCATCACTGTCTATTGGAGATGGCAGGATGTTGGAACATATTAGTGTTCGGCTGCTCAAAGATTTATATGATTCCAAGTTGCGAATTGTGATATATAATAATGAATCATCGTTTCGCGCAATTAAATTATTTGTTATTGAAAGAATGTGGTGAAGACCTGTTCGATTATCCAAAATTGGTATTGGATATAAATGAAAGAGAATATATTTTTCTGGATCAACTAATGGGATTTCGAGAACAAAAATTACTTTTGAATCATATCGATATGCTTTTAGTTCTATGATTTCGAGATATTGAGCCACACTTGAAGGGTGAATTAACAAAGGTAAATTATTTCTTTGCAATGATTGAGATATGTGCTTTAGTGATTCTATTAAGTCAAAAGGTGTAATAATTGAACTGTGTAAAATCCGTAAACGGGCGAAAACAATTGAATTTATAATATCATTCAAAGAATTTTCAAGAAATGAATAACTTTCCATTAATAGTTCGCAAATATTTAATATTTCTATTTGAGAGGAATAATATTTCAGATCGTCAGAAATATCCAGTATTGATTTTCGAATTTATATAATATCATTATTGAATGTTTCTTCGTCAATTTTAAGTTTCTGAATAGTTGAATTAAATTCTTTTATTACTGAGGTAGTTACTGAGATTTGATTTTTAAGAAGATTTTCGATTTGATATTCATCATGTGTTATTTTTTCTATGCAGTCATTAAAATATTCGCCATCGGAGGCATCTAAGTTTCCTGTAATTGCTTTCCAAAATGTTCCTATACCATTAAAAATTCCACGTTTTTCTCTAAGAATATATTTTTTAGTATCTGCCATTATCTCTGTATATTTTTGATTTACAGCTCCTGATATTTGTCTAAGGAGACTAATATGTGTTAATACTTCAGATTTAAATGCTTTCATTCGTGGTACGTCTTCGTTGATATTATTAATAAGGTTTTCTAAAATTATATCATTATTTACAATTGTATCCTTAATTGGTTCTAAGTCTTTATATACAAGTAACGTCCATTTGTCGTTAGAGATTCTTATTTTTGCTTCTTCATGAAAGAAGACTCCTATCGTGTTGTTAATTGGACTTATGGAGTATTGGGACTGGACGACTGATGACAGTCCGAGGATGGCCCTGGAAGAGAAATTTGCTCGTAGTATGGTTTTAATCTATCAAAATTTATTTTCGATTTTTGTTTAGTATTAGGATTTAATAAGAGGGCTGAGTTTTGATAAATTTCGAGAATTTCGAAAGGGCCATTAAATTTGTTTTGAGCTTTATCTTTAATTTGGGATTCGCGTACATATACTTTTTCACTTATTTTATATTCATGAGGATGTTTGGGAACATGTTGTTCAAAACGTTCTTTTGCTTTTTCTTTTTGTTGTTTCGTTTTATCACGAGCAGATTTATAAAGATTTTGCATTGCATACGATTGTTTAAATCACGTATGTATTTTGATATGAGGGTTTTCTCATTATATAGGATTTCAGAGGGTCTAGAAAAAGTGTGTCCGAAAATTAGTTCAAAGGGCGTAAAACCGTGGGTTTTATTTTTCGTGTTATTGTAACAAATAACAGCAGGAAGTACGTTGAACGGATGTTCATGTGGGTTTTCGGTTTGATTAGCTCTTATCATTTCGCTAAGTGTAGCGTGAAACCTTTCTAGAGAGCCGTTTGATTGGGGGTGACCTACACTTGAAAATGTTATTTTTATGTCGTAAAGCTCACATAGGTCTTTCATTAGTGTATTATTAAATTCACGGCCATAATCACAATGGATTCGTAGTGAGGTACCATAATGTTGGAAAAATAAAATAATAGTGTTAACGATAGTTTTTGCCGTTTTATCTTCAATCGGATAAGCTTGGGTAAATTTAG
This sequence comes from Kuschelorhynchus macadamiae, assembly GCA_030620095.1. Taxonomy (NCBI): domain Eukaryota; kingdom Metazoa; phylum Arthropoda; class Insecta; order Coleoptera; family Curculionidae; genus Kuschelorhynchus; species Kuschelorhynchus macadamiae. The sequence goes on along the minus strand of JAUTXW010004699.1, from coordinate 470,652 downwards.
TAAGTTCGTGTCGTATTGTCAAAGCATAGTTCTTAGATGGATATTCAAATATACCGATATTTATTCGTTCAAATGGTGTTTTCGGTGTTTCTGTTATCACTAAAGGGTTGCTTAAATTTTTTCGGCATATTTTAATTTTTTGACATGTTTCACAACTTTTTATAAAATTTTCTACATCTTTAATCATTCTGGGCTAATTATATTTTTCTTTGATGCGTCTTAAAGTTTCATTAATTCCGCCATGTAAATTACTTTTGCCTAAATGGTATTGTTCCAATATAATTGGTATTTGGTCTTTATCTGGGATGGTTACAATATTTTGACAAATACATATTTTAATATCTTTGTCTGCAAAGATAAAAGAAAATATTTCAAGAATAGGAAGGTCTATTTTATTTTCGAGAAAATATGTTGACGAAAAGTCAAATTTGTTTTGTCCTGTATAAATAATATAGAAAAGATGTTGGACTACATTTTCTGGATCGAGTAACAAAGGAATTATGTAATATTTCCGATTTTTAACCGTTTTACTAGAGAAAATATTTAGTCTTTGTATTGAAAAAACTGCATTTTCTTCAAAAATGTCTTCTAATATTTCATGATGTAATTCTCCTAAATTCTTTTGTTGAGAAAAGGTTATTATGTTTTTATGTGATTTATTTAGAAGTTGTTCGTTTGAAGTTTCAATTTTTGAGTAATCAATTAAAGATTTTGTTTCGTACATATTAGCAAATGTGTTGTAATCTTTGGTTATTTTTTCATCATCGAAATTTAAATTTGAGTTATTAGATTTTTCGTCATCGTCTTGATTTGTCGCAAAAATAGAGAGTTTTGATTGGAATTTTGCGCATTGATTAAAATGATTAATTTTAATTCTTGATAATGCGTCTGCGTTTTTATTGATCTTACCGGGTTTGTAAATTATTTCATACTCATATTCTTCGAGTTTAAGTCTACAGCGTGCGAGTCTACTACCTGGGTCTTTGATTGAAAAAAGCCAAGTAAGAGGGCGGTGGTCTGTGATTAGTTTAAATGTTCTGCCAAAAAGATACGGGTGAAAATGTTTTACAGCCCATACGATTGCAAGGAGTTCACGTTCAATAGTTGAATAATTTGTTTCGGCTTTACATAGGATTCTAGATGCATAGCCAATTGGTAAATCTTTTCCTACAGGTCCTTGTGATAACACAGCGCCTATTGCAAAAGGACTAGCATCTGTGGTCAAAAGAAATGATTCGTCAAAATTTGGGTATATAAGAATTGGGTCAGAAATTAGCAATTTCTTCCGTTCGTCAAAAGATTCTTTGCAATCAGAATCAAAGTCAAATTTTATTTCTTTTTTGAGTAAACGAGTAAGTGGTTTAGAAATTTTCGCAAAATTAGGAATGAATCGTCGATAATAACCTGCTAAGCCAAGGAAAGATTTTATATCCTTAGGATTTTTTGGTTGGGGAAAATTTTGAATACATAGAATTTTTGCTGGATTTGTTTTAACACCGTCATTAGTTATTACGTGTCCAAGATATGCTACTTCTTTGCGTAAAAATTCGCATTTGTCTGGTTGTATTTTAAGATTAGCTTTTCTTAGTCTTTTGAAAACTTCGCGTAATCGATGGATATGTTCGTCAATTGTAGCGGAATAAACTATAATATCGTCCATATAGACAAGACATCGTTCATTTAAGATTCCTAAAAGAATAATGTCCATTACACGTTGGAATGTAGATGGGGCATTCTTTACTCCGAAGGGCATTCGTATAAATTCATAATGACCGTTTTCTACTGAGAACGCTGTTTTTGAAATATCTTTAGGATCTATCTCTATCTGATGGAAACCAGAAGCGAGATCAAGAGTAGTGAAATATTGACACTGTCCAAGTTGGTCAAGTAAATCTGAGATATTAGGAAGTGGATATTTATCATTAACAGTGGATTCGTTCAATTTTCTATAATCTATTACGATTCTCCATTTTTCTTTATTACTAGAGTCGATTTTTTTCGGTACGACCCAAACGGGAGATGACCAGGGAGAAATTGATGGTCTAATTATACCTTGTTGTAACATGTTGTTTTCTTGCGTTTTAACCTCTTATTTATGTATTTGGCGATATCTATAAGATTTAGTAAAAATGGGCTTTGTATTATACGTGTCTATCTTATGTTTGATTTCACTTGTGAAGGAAAGGTTGTCACCTTCTAGATAGAAAATGTCTTCGAAATTGACACAAAGATTTGTGATTAATTCTTTTTCTTTTTCGTTATTATGGTCAAGTCTAAGCTAAGATCTAATAGTCGGGATTCTATTTGAAGTTTGAAATTCGGGAGATTCGGGAAAATTGAAATTAAGAAGTGTGTGTATCGAAAATGGTTCTATTTCGATATTTGAAAAATCAATTGTTTTTGGGATTGTATTCGCATTGATAATTGTTGTCAAAAATTCGCCTTTTTGATTGACATGGAAAGGGCATTTGGGATATGTACTTTTTCTATTTCTTTTCGGGATAAAATAGCATCGGTATTGATTAGATGACATTTTAATTTAAAGACTTGTTCTGTTCTACCTTGTATAGTTATTTTATTTTTATTTGCCTCGTATGTTTCGAGTTCTGTTGAAGAGTAATTGTCCTCAACTTTATACAGTGGTAGTGTTTTAAAATTGGTAATAAGTTATTTATTCTTTAAATCGATTGTACATTCGTAGTGTTCTAGGAAGTCAAGACCTAGAATTCCGCAAAATCAATGTCTAAGTTGTAAATATAGACTTTGTGAGGGTTACCGTTGTTAAAATTTATCAAAGTTGATTCAGTTATTAAAAGTTTTTGTTCGGTAATGCCTTGAATTGTTACGTTTTCGGGGAAATGATTTGGAAAGTTCTTTACTGTATTTTCTTTGAAAATTGAAATACCTGCACCAGAATCTATGAGTAGTTTGAAAGTATTTGTTGCGTCTTTAATATAGTAAAGATTTTTGGGATTTATAGCAAGGAAGGGATTTAAAGAAATTGTTGTTCGGGGAAATTGAGTGAGGGATTCATATCGTTCAGCGTGAGAGTTTCGATTTGGGCTTGTATTTGATCTGTTTCTATAGGGGCTTGATTAGGTGGATGGTTTTGATTTGGGGATAAAAGACAATTTCGATTTTCCTCGATTGGAAAATTTTGGTAGTCTTCGATTGGTTCGTTAAAGTTTAAATTGGGATCTGGATTCTCATAAGAATTGTCGTATTCGTTTTCGAATTAAGTAGAGGGGTCTTCATAAGAAAAAGAATGAGGGATCTTGGTAATCTTGTTGATAGTCTTGATAATAGTCATTAAAATATTTTTCTTGATTGTTATCGGTGCTAACTAAGTGAACTTTAAAATTGGGATTTTTCTGAATTACTGAGGGTCGAGAATAATTAAAATTCGGTTGACGTTGGAAATTATTTTGATTTGATTGGTTATTTGTAATATTTGGGGTTTGCGTATTTGGGTTTCTTTGTTGTTGCATGTTTGGTCTGTGTGACTGAAAAGAATTTGTTTGCAGAGCAAACTGGGGTCGCTGAAAATTTGAATTTTGGGAAAAATTGGGACGTGGTTGTCCGTTATTGGCATGGCATTGATTTGCTGAATGACCAATACGTCCACATTTAAAACATTTTTGTGTTTGAAAGTTTGGTTTTTTCAAAGGTTGATTGAATGGCTTTGGTAGGTTCGGTTTTGAAACTTTTTGAGATTCGAAATAGGACAATTGAAATTCACGTCGAATACGTATTTGGGCTTCAAGAAGATCTCTTGGGTTACTGGCACGAATTATATGTCCAATACGGGGTTCAAGACCAGTTAAGAGGGTACTCAGGGACATGGATTCGATCAGGGTTATTTGAGCTTGTTTATGTTGAGGGGGGAGATTAGACTTTTGTATATTAGCGTGCATTTTTGCATTTAGCACTTGAAGTCGGTTGAGGAAGGTTAAAGGCTCTCATTTGGTAATTGTTTGATACGTTGTAAGTCTTGTATTAAAGAAGACAAGTCTCGCGTATCTCCGAAGTGAGAATTTAAAAGTTGTTTTATTTCTAAGTAAGAAATAGGATTGCGAGAGCTTATTAGCTGCGCTGCTCTTGCACGTAATTTATTTTTTATGTTGATGATGATTACTAATAAATCTTTTTGATCGCGTGTAAACATATTGTAAGCACAATCACAAGCATTGAGAAATGTTTGGAGAAAAATTTGATCACCATCGTATTCAGGAATTATTGAAAATATTTCAGATAATTTATACGGTTCAATTTCGGGTGTCTCAGGGACATTTTGTCTTTCGTGATCAGTCATGGTCGCTCAATATATCACAATATCAAAATGAAATAATATAGGCACACAATATTATATAAAAATGATACGAACTTAAAATTAAGAATTTAGGTTGATTGGCAGTACGTAAAGTAGTACACAAATCAACGTAAATTAAAGCAATACTAAAATTTAAAAAATTTAAGTTTTTTCTTGAAATTTGATTAACTGTATAATCAAAATTTGAAATTAAAATATTCTTTTAGATTTTTGAAATTTGTTTTCGAGTTCAGTTTTTCGTTAATTAATTATCAAAATTGAAAAATCGAACAGTTTCCTTAAATTTGAATAAAAATTTCTATATTTTTGGAAAATTGAAAAAAAAGAAAATTAATAAACGAGATGATTCAGACTTACGTTACTAGTAGAAACATCAGACTTCATCGTGTTCTCTGCAGCAAATTCTACCAGGGGTTTCACTAGGTGTTCCTAATCCGTAGATTGACTGCGAGTTGGTGACGTCGGGTCGTGATTTTCTCTGTTTTTCTTGTTTTTTACAGGTTCTTCTGAACAATGGATTCGGATCCTCCGTCGACAGTTAGAGTGCACAAAGGCTTCGTGTTCTGTTAGACGTTTTCAGATCCTACCGACTGCGCCAGTTTGTTAAATCACTTTCTTGCCAAATTACTTTTTAAAAAATTATTTTATTACTCAAAATACAAATTAAAATATGTACATTTGAACTTGCAAAATTACAGAGTAACGTTTTTAAATAAATTATTAAACAAAACGTTCTTTCAAGTGTAGCTAATTTAAAGGTCATAGTATGTTAGAAATATATAATCAACTACTTACCCTCACCTCTGGATCTGAAGTGAGAGAAAGGGCTTTATATTATTACATAATTAAATATTGAATTTAGATGAAGTCTCAGTAGCCAAAATTAAAGTAAAAACTAGTATGAAAATAAAAATTTCTCCACTAAAAACAATAACTAATTGGTCCGGAGTTATTTAGTCACCTTTTCGACATTAATTATAATTAACCGTGTCCAAAATTTCTCAAAATGTACGAGTGCGAGATATATTAACAAAATTAAATTCTAACGTTTTTTTTTTATTGTTATGCTATAAATCACACGCCGGAACCTAAACATGAACTTGTATTTCTATAAATGGCTAAATTGGGCATAAATGGCTAAGTTGCGGTTAAGTTGGCTATTAGTTGACAAATTACGCAACGACACAATTATAGAAAATCTGTGTAAATTTCCTTTATCCGCAACTTCCCTCGTTATGAATATTTACTTTTATTATAGATAGTGAGGTTTAACCCATGTTAGTACTAATTTATAAATCGACACACACCTCCATTTTGTTCCATCATGTTGAACTCATGCATCACATTTCGTTTTTCTGCAAAATTTAAGTTCGAATCGAATAAGATTTTTTTTGCGTTAATTTAAAAAAAAATATTTGTCCGCCAACTTGACTTCCTATCACAATTTTACTAGTTTATCTCTATATCACACTTAATAATTGCACAGAATTTGAAACTAATCTAATGAGTAGTTTTTTTGAGGTCAATTTTTTAACTATTTTATTAGGCCATTGTTGTTTTGCTATCTTATATCCATACCAAAATGTTACCTGTTCATTCCTATACAACACTTGATTTTTGTGCAAAATTTGAGAAAATTTGATAATTAGGTTGTTCAGTAATAATTTTTTAACGTTTAACTAGGCCGCCATCTTATTCCGGCATATTGGATTTTTACCAAAATATTACCAAGTCATCCCCATATGACCCTTCATTTTTAACTAAAATCTGAAGTCACCTTGATGATTAGCTTTTAGGCTACACTGCGACCTGACAGACAGACAATCGACCGACGGAAAAACATTGTTATCTAGGGACGCTAAAATCTAAAAATATGTAAAACCTTAGAGAGTGATTTTTTTTCATGATTATAAAATATTTTATTTGAGCCACCATTTCGTTTCGCTATCTTGGATTCACACCAGACTTTTACCAGTTGATTTCTAGATAACACTTGATTTTTGTGCAAAATTTGAGATACATTTTATAAGCAGTTTTTTAGTATTTCACTAGGTCGCGATTTTGTTTGGCCATATTGGATTTTTACCAAAATGTTACAAGGTCATCCCCATATGATCCCTAATTTTAGGCCAACATTGGAAGTCAATCGGCTCGGCAGTTTTTTAGCTACGCCGCAAATAGGCAGACAGACAGACAGACCGACGGAATTGAGAAAACATGTTTTTCGGCATCTGAGGACTCGGAAACGCGAAGGTCGGAAAAAATCCTGGAGAGTGATTTTGTCACGATTAGAAAACTTCCTTGTCATGATGATAGTAAATTGTTGTTAAAGTGTATCTAAAGTAAATTGAGACAGCGGAAAATTTGGGGTACGCTCAATTTACTACACCACGTATATCAAATAAATTAATTTTTACTCACTTAATCGGTTTACAAAAGTAAGTTTGTAAGCCTATTGACGGATATTTAGTTTTTATGTTGTCTCAATTTGCTTTAGATATACCATACCAATATAAAGGTAATTGAAAAAATAATTTTAACTATTGAGTATAGTTCTATCAGCCATTGTTATCATCTAACGCTTATACATAAATTACGTCATGCAGTAATTTTACGATTTATTTTAGTTTTCCTATTAAAATAATTTTCTTAGCTATTATATCAGATTGGGCAAATTATTTTTTATAATTCAGTAGAGATAATGCTGTTTGAAAATATATTTCATTTTTCATAAACTGAGCAAATGCTGTCTGACAAATTCAAGCAGGAACACCACTGATACATATTCAAGAGAGCAACAGTTCGGGCCAACTGGGCTCAAACAACAGACTACTCAGGAAAAGTTTATTTCGAATTGGCTCCATTTCTCTCGTCTGGATAGTCGAGAATAACGGCCCTCTGTTTGGATAAACTTTCCAAACTCAATAAACCAGGCGCATATGTGTCTTATCACGGATTGGAAAATTGAAAATCCACTTCCAGTCAAGACTCAATGGAAAATCCATTTTTGTTGTATTTGTTAGCAGGTTCATAAAAGAATCGTTATTCAATTTATTGCAACGCGAAATAGAAATATATCTAAGCTGATGCGCAAAGTCAATCTGTTAACGTATTTAGGGTTATTTAAAGAATAACATTTCAAACACGAAGCCATATTAATATTAGATTAGAATAATTTGTTATTACAGTTTTTTGTCTCATATTTCAGTGAAATTTAGAAGAAATGTCTTTTATGCAGAATATGTAAGAAAAAAAAACGATTTTTCTCTAATACACGCCACTACGAGAACGTTATCTTCTTCCTATATGTTTTTCGAGACAGTAACTTATAAGGAAAAACAACTGATTTTTGAGATTCTGCTACACACTTTTGTTTTACGAATCAATGTATTTAAGGTCGATCAGTCCTTTTCGTAACATCATATACCACATGAATTATTATCTCAGATTTTTAGTTTCGTTTTTATTCAAATGTCGTCACTGTTTTATTTCATTTAAACATTTTTAGGATTTTTTTTAATGATGTCATTTAATTTTATAAATGAATATGACACATTTCTAGGGTATACTAGTACTAAGTACTAGACACCCTGGTTGTATTAGATGAAGGAATGACTAAGGAGGGCATAATGGATGATAATTCATCAGAATAGAATTCGTGGTAGTATCTGCAAAATAGAGACAGATTGCCCACAATTCGACAATGCCCTAATGATGCAATGGTGATGTTTGGATCATCAATCAGGCGAATAGCTCTTCTTTGGACAAAGTCAAAGATACTAAGGATTGAAGAAGAGGTTGCTACACATATGTGTGAGCAAAACTCACGGCTGGGTCTGAGTTGCGAAGTGCAAAGGGTATACAAGATGGCAGCAATGCCAATTTCTTCACGGCTGGAAAATTGTATGTTGGAGTGGGGTGTACTATTCTTAGCAAAGCTGTGAATGGAATTGCTGGTAAAAAGCAGATTATTGATGCGCAGGAGGAATAGGGTAGGTGCCAACACTGAACCCTGTAGAGAAGATCTGCGGTAGATCTTTGGTGGCGTAGACCGTATTACCTGTCGTGGATAAGTTTATATCTTTCAAGGTAATTTAAAAGATCTTTATTAATATACTTTTCCATTGCCTTACATATAATTGGGTGGAGGGGTATGGATCTGTAGTTAGAGTGAAGAACTTTTAATCCCTTTTTGGAGGACAGACTATACACTAACTGATTTCCAGCTTTTAGGTTTATGGCCGGAATACCATCAAAGCCAGATGACTTCTTGTATTAAGTATTTTGAGAATACGTCATACCTTTTCAGCCCTAAAGGTATATTTTATGCCAAAGCTGGTACTGATGCAAGGGGGAAGTGAAGAGAATGAATTAAAATGGAATTCTCGGCGAACTATTTTGCAAGAACCTCATTTTTTATTTAGTATAGTTATAGCTATTATTTTTAGACTTTAAATATAAAAGTTGTAGGCTTTTGCCACCTGTTAAAAAATTCCACCTTTTGTTTTTTAAATAAAACACTCTATCTATTATTTTTTCGTTGGAATATACATGTTATATATTTACTCCTACCGCTCTTTTAACATTTTACATAAAAAAAAATAGAGTTATCTAGAAAACTGGTGTGACCTGCATGTTGTGACGGTTGATGTACTGTCATTAACAAAACTAAAATTTAATTTTCACTTCTTTATATTGTGAGACATTCAACTCAACATGTGTAATTTAATTTTTAAAATTGTAGAAATATTGCCGAAATTCGTTGGGAATATGGTAGGATTTACTGCGATGGCCAAACACCTTCAAATTCACATCTATTTGGTATAACACTTATACAAAGGCCGTTAATTAGACTTGAAATGCAGGCAGTCTAGTTTCACATATGCACTGCTCCCGTTTCAACAATATTAGCTCCATTTGTTAAAATAAAGTTACCGCTTGAGTTGATTATCCCACTATATAAACAAATTATATTTAAAATTTAGTTTTGATAATGACAGATAGTCAATCATCACTAAGTGCTGGGCGCACTGACTTTCAAAGTAAGTCTAATTATTTGATGCGAAATATTGAAAAGGTTGAAGAAAATATATAACATATATATATATTGTTAAAATCGGGAGATTATGGAGATTTCAATGAAAAAGTAATAAATGTAATGTTTTATTTAAAAAAGAACCTAAGTTGGTATTTTTGACAGATTTGCGATGTTTATTTGTTTATTCTGATATAAAATCCTGGCAGTTCAAGCAAAACACATATTTGAAGTTTTTTCTGTCTCTAAAAATAAAAGGGGAGGCATAAAATATAAGGAGGCAGTTGATAAACCAGAGTACATTTTAAAAGGAACAGGTAGATATGAGTGCATATTGAGGGGTGACCTCAATATGCACATCATTTTCTCCTACTTCAAAGATAAATTTCAAGAATAAATTTTCTATGGGATAATTGAGCAACTTTAATTATCCAAAGGCCAATTTTCCTGCCTTAGCGATGAATTTATTACCACTGACTTCTCGAATGTTTTCGATCCATGAAATTGCATTGTATGGACTATTCAATGTGATTTTTTTTCTGATAATACCGTATATTGTTTTATCTTTGTTGCTTGTGTAACTTCTGAGAACTATTTGACAACCTATTAATAACATAGTTGACAATCTTATATTATCTTGTTTAATGTATACAGATCATCTTAAGGTTTTCTTCATAATTTCTTCAGTAGACCACTATTGTATATTACAATCTATTTTACATCAGTCCTGAGTATATCATTCTCGTATACCTTAAATTATTTATATATTTAGGCGTTACCTCAGAATCCGCTTTTATCTCAACACTTCAACATTCAAATTAATAAGTAACTGCTTTATTTATAATTTTAGTATTCTTAGAACTAGATGTTAGTACTGACTTCTTGTCCTATTATATAATATACCCTGTATTTTGCTTTGAATATGATCAAGTTAAATATGTAACCTTTTTTACAGGGTGTCTCATTAAATCTCGATATTACTGCCTTTGGGTTTAGCTAGAATAAAAAATTCTAAAAGCTAACTTGTGGAGAAACTAATTTGAGAAACATTTTCCTCTGAATGTTATAGGGCAATTTGTTAGTCGTTCGGTATATGAAATATTTCTATGTATTCGGTTTTTGAATTTCACTTCCAGTTTAACCGCAAACGACGCTGGAAACAAACCTTTCGTGCATAACCATGGGTCGATAGGCCTTTTTTTAATTTCATAAATATATAGATTTACATATTTATCTGTTGAAGTCTTAGAGATGTCAAATCCTGCTGTGCTTAGTTTATTTCATTTTATGCCTAAAAATCTAATAGATATGATAATTATTGTAAAATTAAAAGGTAGTCTAACGTTATAATAACTTTTTTCAACACTAACTCTTTATACTTTAATAATTTTTTGTAACAAGTTGTTTCTATTAGGCTTGCTGGTAGTTGATTGAACATAGTATTGAGTATTTCGAAAGATAAATATATATTATGTGTGATCAGTAAAGTCCGCATCATATGGGATATTTTTAAACAATCGACTTAAAAAAAATTTGAGTTAGTAAAAAGTTTTCGCCCGAAAATTAATGCAAAATGACAATAAAAATATTAGTCATGTGATTTATCTTGTTAATTTGACATGTTATTAAAAAATGGCAAAAAAATTACTATTTTCTCAAAATTTTGAAAATTGGTAAAGCCTTTACCAATTTAACCTTAACTATTTCACATAGTTGTTTCATTTTACTTTCATCATAAGAGGAAAGTATTATAACCGTGAAAAAATCACCCTCTGAGATTTTTTCGGATTTTCTTGTTTCAGGGTCCCTAGATGTCAATGTTCTCTCAATTCCATCGGCTTGTCTGTCTGTTTGCGGCATATATAAAAAACTACTTATCCAATTGACTTCAATTTTGGCCAAAAATTAAGTGTCATTTAGAGATGACATTGTAGCAATTGGTAAAAATTCATTATGGTGAAACAAAATGACGGCCTAATTCGATTTATATCGTATTTTGTTAATCCTATATGGCAAAACTAAATGTCGACCTAATTAGTGTTTAAAGAATTGTTAAAATTCCAGAGTAAAAAATACCTTCTTTCTATGGAATCAAATAATAAAAGTCTTAATTTTTTTTTATAGAATATGTAAATAAACAAAAAACAATTAAAATATTAAAACAAAAATAAATTAAGAACAAATAAAAACAAAATTAAAAAACCGTATACTGGAGTTCAAAGCAGTGGCTTTATTTATGTAGGTATGTTAGGTGAATAAATGTTTTTATGTACGTACGTATGTATGCATGGTAGATATGTAAATAAAACAGATGCATTGTCATAAATTCTGATTTGCGCATGCGCAGTATAGCTATATTCAAGAGAATCGTGACTTTCGGCCTGACAAACACCAAATAAAAATGTTGCAACAACGGCAGAAAAAATATACAAAATGAATTTGAAGAAAAATAAATGCAAATTGGCTTTTACTCAAAACATCCATGGCAACGTATTCTATCACAAGGAGATAATAAAGTTTAATAAATACATGTATTTATTTAGCAATAACTCTATAGATATTGTATAAATTGCAATAATACGAGAGTTTTATTATAAGGTAAATTCGGGGTAGGGTATAAAAATAAATAAAGTTCTTTTAACAGAAATTTCCTCATAATGATATTTTCTCATTTTCAAGAAAAATGATACATATTAATATGTATATAATGTGTATACAGTTATTACTAGGTTACCATATTTATATAGAAACTGTTTCATATGTGTGTGTGGCGGAATCCGTTACGAGGAACGTTCCTGCTTACCAATTCTTCTATTTTATAGCTATACGCCAAATTTCACTAGTGTCGGTAATTCAAATTTTTTCTATTTTTTATTACCTTTATGCTTTTTCACTTTACGACATTTTATTGACGAAAACATAAATACTGTTTTCACTATTTAATGTGTAATGTGTTTAACTTTGGATATTTATTAAGTTAATACACATTTATTTACTTTTTAATAAAAACAAAACTGAGAAATCTCATTTTCAATTTCTATATAGCCTTTTTAAAAATAAGAAGAATATTTTAATTGACATAACCAAATAAGGTCTAAATTATAAAGTAGCCTATGAAAACAATTTATATGTCACGGTATTCTTATAGCTGATATAGTCAGAAAGGAGAAATGTAAAAGTAGTGAGAGAATATACCATTTTATTTGACACTATGTTCCTTTTTCTCTATACTTAAGAGATATATTGAACACAAATATTAACAAAACTTCGAAAAAATTCATATAAACCTTTTTCTTCATTTACTTATAAAAAAGACTGAATTATTACTCTTACAAATGATGCATTCAAAATTGCCTCTAAAATTCTTTATTCTCCAAACAACATTAATTTATCTAGTCTATTGGTTTAATTTTGCAAATAAAAATGTTTGTATTATTTTATTTCATATTTTTATATCATGGGCAATATTTATATTTTCATAAATCCAGTCCAAATAATTTGTCAAACTTAGGTATACCTGGCGAGAACTACAGGATTGACTCGTCACCTGACACTTGGCAGGAGTTGAAAGTACACGACCGAAACCCACCAGTTGATTAGCAAACACAAGTGGAAGGTGATCCACATTAGTACCTTGAACAACGCCACTATTTGTTCTTACACAGAACTCTTCACCGTTTCTAAAGGTATCACCAAAAAATAGTTCACATTTTTCCTGACTTCTTAGTTGTACTTTTGCATACTCTGGTGTAGTTACAGTCCAGTCAAGATTGTATCTAACTAGATTTGCAAAACGAGACGGGTGTAGGGCAAAGTCCTGATTGGGTGGCAAATCAATCGGTCTTATTCTAGCGGACTTGTACACTGGAGCCACTAGTTGAATCAAAGCTAAACTGTATATGTACTCATTGGTGTCTTTGATTTTACCAAAGTCCTCATGCATAAGCACTCTCCTAACGTCAACCTGTCGACATCCTTGACGATAATGATAATTTTCCTTAAATTTCGGATTGTATTCGTATCCCAAATATACCGTCATAGGAAAGTGCCTGCAAAAATAAAGAAAATATTATAGTTTTTGCGTCGAATATTATAATATTCTTAATTCAAAGAACCCTATCCACTTCTAATGGCAAATAGATTTATATATATTTTTTCTAAATATTTGATATATCAAAATCCTTAACTTCCTGATTAGAAACTTTCTTGTGCACAATTCAATCATGGATATGTAACAGTATATTATGTTACAAGAACAACTTTACCGATGAATGTGATATTTATAAAATAAATCTAAGATGATTTGCACTTACTAAACTCTTAAGAGAATATGCATTTAATTTAAAACAAAAAAATTATTAAAACGCGTCTATGTTTTCGGGGTACAATTTAAAAAATTCAGTAAATTTCCTAGTTTCTACTAGCCAGACTTATTTTTTGGGAATGATTTAAAATAAATTGATTTTTTTACACTGATTTTTTAAGACCGCGATTTTGTATCGTCATTTTGAATGTGTAGCAGTTATTTCCAATGTCATATTCAATTTGCTGCCAGATATAAGTTAGTTGAATAAGAAGATTTTTTCATTGATTTTTTAAAACATTTTATTTGGTCGCCATTTTATTTTTCGTTTTGAATCTGGTTCGTTCCCATTTTCTTTCTTTTATTTTACATTTTTATTTGGGAATTTTTATTTAAAATGAATTATAAAATTGATTAATTATAATTGGGAAATAGTTTAATATCTTAGGCTTAATTTACTTTTTCAACATATATATTTCAATACATTAAATTTTAGACTGCCCTGGTATAATAAAATATTATTTACTTTTACACACTAAAATTTCATTTTATAATAATGTCTTGACAGGCTCAATACATTTCCTATATCCTTCCTTGTCTATTCCTTTGCGTATTTGACCCTTTTTGTCCCTCTACAAATTTATGGAGATTGAACGGAGAGAAGAGGAAAGGGTGGAAGTCAAGCATAAAATTTACCGAAAACCGAACGACCAGTGTCCCGATAGTACTGACGGCACTCATTTACTAAAGTGATTTGGCTAGCCAATATTTTTTCGCGTTATTCGTACTTATAACGTGATATATAGTCGTGCCCTAAAATTACTTCGCTACATACAGAATACTTAATTGGACAATTTGTTTCTACGGATTCCCCTTTTTCCATTCCTGAAATTATGAACCATTGAGGTAAGTTTCAGGACATTAAATAATATATATTTTTTATATATAATTTACATTTAAATATTTAAACCAAGATCCAAAATTAGTGTACAGACGCGGATCTAGATCAAACCAGCGTTCCCTCAAATTAACAGTCCACAACTGGGCCTAGCGTTGGTTTTCCCGAAGATTTTCTAAAGGAAAACCCACGTAAAACCCGCACAAAAACTTTTAGAATCCGTACCCCAATTTGACCATATCACACTTAATATATTGTCCAAAATTAAAAATTTATCTAATAAGTAGTTTTTTAGACTGATTTTTGTAAATAATTTATTAGGCCGTCATTTTGTTCCTATATATTGGATTTTTATTAAAATAATACTAGATGATCCCTACACAACCCTTCATTTTTAATCAAAATTTAAACTCAATCGGGTACGTAGTTCCTAGCTATACCGTGAACTGACAGATAGACCGACAGACAGAAAATTGGAATTGAGAAATCATATTGTTTAGCATCTAGGGACGCTAAAACGGAAATATATGTAAAACCTGCAATTTTTTTCACGATTTCAAATATTTCATTTGTCCGCCATCTTGAATTCGTACCACAATTTTACTAGTTCATTTCTATACAATAGTTAATTCTTGCACAAAATTTGAAATCGACCTTGTAAGTAGTTTTTTCTGGAGGAATTTTTAAATATTTTATTAGGCCGCCGTTTTTTTCGCCATCTTGGATTCGTACCAAAATTTTACTAGTTAATTATTAACACTTGATTTTTTTTGCAAAATTTGAGGTAAACTGGAAAAGTAATTTTTTTGTAATCATTTTTTTAACATTTGTCTTGGTCTCCATTTTGTTTCGCCTTATTGGATTTTCATGAAAATATGACCAGGTCATTCCCATATGACTTTTAAATTTGAAGTCAATCGGGTAATTAGTAGACAGACAGACCGACCGAACTGAGAAAACATTCTTACCAGTTTATCCCTATATTATATTTAATTTTTCTGCAAAACTTTCATCAATTGAAAATCAATTGAATAAGATTTAGAAAAAAAAAGTTGGGCGCCTTTTTCTTCCGCTATCTTGAGTTGGTACTAAAACTGTATCAGTTTATCTTTAGATCCCACTTAATGCTTGCACAAAATATGAAATTAACCTAATAAGTAGGCTTATTTTTTAATATTTTATTAGGGCACCATTTTGATTTGCTATTTTATATTTACACCAAAATTTTACCAGTTTATTCCTATGTAACACTAGATTTTTGAGCAAAATTTGAGGCAAATTTAATAATTAGATTTTTTTGTAATGTTCATTTTACTTCGCGGCCATCTTGCTCCGGAATATTGGATGTTTAACAAAATCTTACCAGGTCACCCCCATTTGACCCTTAATTTTTAACTCAAATTTAAAGTCAATCTCGTAAGTAGTTTTTAAGCTATGCTCCGCCATCTTGGATTCCTACCAACATTTTACCAGTTGATTCCTACATAAGATTTGATTTTTTTGCAAAATTTTATTATTCACCAACTAATTACAACAAGAACTACCTGTGAACTAAAATACACATCATCACATAAGTAAGTGGAAGCATTTTTGACGTATCTTACATAATCACGCGTCGATGTCGCCTATAAAATTTGACGCAATGTCGACGTGTCGAGGTCGACTATAAAAGTCGTCGCGTCCACACTCAACCCTGATTTTCTGTACGGTAAAATCAAATAAGTTAGGATTTAGTGCAATTTAAATGTTCTGTTATACAGGGTGAGTCATTTAACTTGAGACAGTGATATATCTTAAAAATGATGTCTTTTAGAAAAAAATGTTTCAAATTAAAGTTGTTTGGTATTAGGAGGAAAACAAAATGGCAGTACCTGTTTTTACCCTTGACCTTAATTTTCATTTGAGGTCAACTTTGTTTTTTAATGGGACGCACTGTATATTGATTTATTTTTGGATTCTATGTAAAATGCTAAATGTAGTTTATGTACAGTGTTCGATACCTAAATTCAATTGTTTTCAAAATATTGACGTTTCAAATTTGACTAGCTGTAAAATCTAAACGGTTTGAATCATATGGGACTTTCGGTTCAACCGGAAGTTAAAAATTTCGAACATCTAGTAAAACCGGAAGTTGGCCTCCTGCGATAGATAATTAGAAACTAAGACAGGAAAGTAGCAATTCAAACCGTTTAGATTTTACAGCTAGTTAGTGTTCAAAATCTCAAATTGGAAATGTCAATAGTTTGAAAACAATTGAATTTAGATATAGAATATTAAACATAAACTTTAGAACTTTACCTAGAATCCAAGAATAAAATAGTGTACAGAGTGTCCCATTAAAAAAGCAAGGTCACAAACAGGTACCATTTTATTTTCCCCTCGACACCAAACCACTTTTATTTGAAAAATTTTTTTCCAAAAGGCATCGTTTTAAAGATAAATCACTGTCCCAAGTTAAATGACTCACCCGTTATGGTTCATTTCTCAGAGCTCAAACACAACGTAGATATAATAAACCTTAACACACCTAACTTCTATACTGAAAATATTTACGTCGATACTTTTTGATTTGATTGATCATTTTTGAATAAAACAATTCATTTGGTTTTGATGTACAGTCTGTTTTAATTTGCGCCTCTTCACAATTTTTACTTTTAGAGGTAGAGAAAAAGAAAGCTTTGAAAATTCCATATGTGATTTTGGCGAAACGTCAGCAAAACTGTTCTTTAAGAACGACTGTAGTGAACGGATGTACACCCGGAATGAAAACGTATTGTATATATATATATATATATATATATATATATATATATATATATATATATATATATATATATATATATATATATGTAGAGAGAATGTGTAAAACTGGAAGGGGGTTTTGACAGGGATGGCAAGTTGGAGGTGGTTCTCCTTTTAATAGGTACGAATTCGTGACATATGTGTGGCCTACAGCTAATCTGTTCCAGATGACATTTTGTTTTCTGGGGAGTAGAAGACTTCATCGAAAGAGGGCTTAATATCGAAAAGTTTATTACTGTTCTCGTACATGTCACATTCCATTTGGTGGAAACTTTTGAGAACACTAGAGACACCTATAGTGATAAAAGTCTGTTATAGAGAGAAGGGAGGATATGATAGTCCCATCTATGCCATTGCAGCTTTTGCCACCGCGCCGCGGCGTCGGCGTCGGCGTCGGCCTTTTCGTTGCCAGAGACGCTTGTACGGCTTGGCATCCAAAACAAGAACATACTCATAGAAGAAAGAACGGCTATTTGGAGGACGTCCAAGATGCGGCAGACCAAAGGGTGTGGAGAATGAGGAGATTGTATTGCCTTGACAACGTTCAAAAAGTCTGAGATAAGAATGAAAATACCTTGACGAAAATGCTTTACTATATGGTTAAATCCTTCTCGTCCTGAGGAACACCCTGTATATGAGGAAATGCTGCTGTAAAATTAACCACTTTCACCTAAAATCTACTAAAAAAGACATCATAAGTCTGTTAAAAGTCTTATCATTCATTCTTAACTATAATTCACAAAGACTATAAGTCCGTATACAAATTTTTGGAGTTATCCGCTCCTCGACCTTACTACATCACGGAGATATGCAAACAACAATGTTCAAATTAGCTAAGAGACCTAACCTCTTGTTATCTAGTATGTAGTGTGTGTTTTGTATCTGTATTTTATCTTTTAATATGTATTTGGACATTTCACTTTATTAATTTTAAGGTAACTGTAGCGAGAGTTCATTGTATGAACATCGATATATTAGGTTTTTCGTTTATTGTAAATCCGATGATACTGACTGATACTTAGACTTAGTGATTTTATTTTTATATTACCAACTTAAACGAAAAAAACAAGCTCTTACCGTCTTTATTGACAGATTTATAACTAAAAAGTTTTTAAAAATTCAAAAAAACTCGTCTAAAGAAAAAATTTAATGACATCAAAAAGAATAAGAGATATGGTACATTTAGGTTGGAAAGGATCTGCCGTATTAGTCACATAAGTCTAATAAGTCCTTAATTTACGAATCTACTGATCGCAGTACCCGAACTGTTCCGAGCCGGCTAATGTGTCGACGTCACGTCGTCGGTCTTTGAGGTAATAAAATGTATGGCCTTATTTTTAAAGATGATAGTCCTAACTTATTATACCGACTTGCAATTTTAAAATAAATATTAAAAAGAGCACGTAATCATCAAATTTCTTTCGTTTGTCCAATGCAATGTTATTGTAAACACCGACTGTTCGCTATTATGCGGATTTAAAAAATATGTATCCAATAACATTTGCGATAATTAGAATAATTAATTAATATTTGGAATTTTTATCTGCTATACTTCGAGATTTTTGAGAGATTCTCGTGCGAGATTTGAAACGAGACTTTTTGAAAGTCTCGTCTTGTCTCGCAAGGAAAATTTAAAGTGTCGTCTGGTGTTTCGTCTCGAAAGCGAGACAAGACGAGACTCTTTCAAACGAGAATATCGTGGACATCACTAATTTAACATTATAGTCAACAGTTGTGAATTTGATACCCCCAACGACGGTTGCAGAATAAAAAGTCATATAAACTAGATTTGAGAGGGTATGAAGGCGCAAGAGCATAAGAGAAGAACTGCACATGAACAGCGAAAACATGGGAAGAATTAAATACAAACTTGGTTCTCCTAACACCACACAAATGTACAAATCCCAAATGGCTTGTGAAAACAATACGAATATGGATTTAGATCCTGTAAGGCTCTATCTTAAATTAAAACAAAAACGACAAGACATGTACCGGACTTCCCGTGACACTTTATCTATACTGTAAAGTAAACGGGAAATGGTACAAAAATAGTCAGAGGACAATTTTTTATGTAGACACAAAATGAAGCCCAACCAGCATGAATCAAAGAAGACAAAAAAATGACGAACCACTAGGTAAGAGCCACTGCTGTCTCAAAAGTGGAGTCTCAGAATATAATTTACCCAAAATCACCGGCCATTCGAATGCGAAGTTCTTTCCAGTTATTTACGGATGTATGAAGAAGACCATAAAAAAAAAGTAAAAAGAAATGCTTAAAACGACTGAAGTTCTGTTTGTGTGGCGTCAGAAAATCCATATATCATAAATAATTACCATAACTCATTTAATATTCATTAAACAAATAAAGTTGTAGAAATATTTGACCAATTTAATAATAATTGGTTCATTTATGGCCTGATATTTTATTTTTTATTTGAGAAATAATCTCTCTAAATACCACTCGAGCTTTTAAAATTAAGCAAATAATTTTTTACTCAAGTTTGTATTTCGGACACCAAATATACACACATATTGTGAGCGGCTTAAATCTGGTGTAAAATGAAGTTTGATGTAATTTGTATTGTGTTTCAAGGTTGAGGGAGAATGTATCTATAAGAAAACCATTAGGATATAGGTGGTGTGGGTCTAATAAACCACCTTGCTATATTACACAGTACAGAATACCTTGTCAGTATCACTTTTAAAACAGAATAGCTTACCAGTACCACTTTTAAAACATGCAAAATGCGTTTAAAAACTATTGTTTTAAACGATAAATCCGGAATATATGTCGTAAATTGTTAAACTTACCCATTAGTGGGGATTCCCGTAGCTAGTACATATTTTGTACTAATGAGTACACCCATAGTGTATAATGACTGATTGGGCATATAAATGACCGCAAGGAAAGGGTATTCTTCGATAGTTGTTGGGTTAAATCCGGTTAGTTCCTGAAAATTATTCTGAAGTAACTTGCTGATCAAAGTACTGGGTATACTTTTATTAAGGTGTGCGTAATTTGCTGACCAGAATAAAAAACGTGCTTCCATCTTTATTTATTGAAAAAACTTCACCACCAAACATTAAACATGTAATTGGCTTCTCTAACAGTACACGCTACCATAAAAATAATTATTTAATTTAACCCTTAAGGGCTACTTTACTCTTAAAAAGAATTATTAAAATCGTGCGCCGACCGCCATTTATAAACGTAACTTAAAGAAAATATAGTCACTCTATAAGGGCTTTAAGCTACCGTAAAAATTACTATTAAATTCAGCCCTTAAGGGCTAGTTTCCTCTTAGGTTTATAAATAGCGGTGGTCGCATGATTATAGTAGAAAAATTTAAAAATAAAGTAGCCTTAAGGGCTGAATTAGGCAATATTTCCTATGGTAGCATAAAGTTCTTTTAAAATGTCTTTCAGGACTATATTTTCGTTGTGTTTGATTTATAAATAACGGTGGTCGCACGGTTCTAGTAAAAATCTATAAGAATAAAGTAGCCCTTTAGGGCTGAATTAAACAATAATTTTTGTGGTAGCATAAAGCTCTTGTAAAATGTCTAGCAAGACAATATATATTTTTGTTGAGTTTGAGTTATAAATAACCGTGGTCGCACGGTTTTAGTAAAAATCTTTAGAAGTAAAGTAGCCCTTTAGGGCTGAATTAAATAATAATTTTTATGGCAGCATAAAGCTCTTATAAAATGCCTCTAAGTACTATATTTTAGTTGTGTTTGATTTATAAATAACGGTGGGCGCATTGTTTTAGTAAACATTTTGAAAAGTAAAGTAGCCCTTTAGGTCTGAATTAAATAATAATTTTTATGGTAGCATAAAGCTCTTGTAAAATATCTCTCAGGACTATATTTTCGTTGTGTTTGATTTATAAATAACGGTGGTTCCACTGTTTTAGTAAAAATGTTTAAGAGTAAAGTAGCCCTTTAGGGCTAAAAGCTTGTGTAAAATGTCTCTCAGGACTATATTTTCGTTGTGTTTGATTAATTAATAATGGTGGTCGCAGTGTTTAAGTAAAAATGTTTAAGAGTAAAGTAGCCCTTTAGGGCTGAATTAAATAATAATTTTTGTGGTAGCATAAAGCTCTTGTAAAATTTCTCTCAGGACTATATTTTCTTTGTGTTTATCTTTAGAGCTGAATTAAATAATATTTCTTATGGTAGCGTAAAGCTCTTGTAAAGTGTTTCTCAGGACTATGATTTCGTTGCGTTTAGGTGGTTGCACGGTTTTAGTAAAAATCTTTAAAAGTAAATTAACCCTTAAGGGCTTATTTAAACAATTATTTTTATGGTAACTTAAAGCGCTTGTAAAGTGTCTCTCAGGACTATATTTTCGCTAAGGTTGGTTTATAAATAGCGGTGGTCGCACGGTTTTAGTAAATTTTGTTAAGAATAAACTTGCCCTTATGGGCTGAATTAAATAACTATTTTTATGGTAGCGTATACTACAAGGGAATCTTATTACACGTTTAAAATTTTTTGAAGATTTGGTGGAGTTTTTTTTAATAATTTACGATGGTAGCCTTTTTTTATTCTGGTCACCAAATTATTTATTTCCCTTTTGTTAAAATCTTTAAATTATATTTAGTCCTGAAAATCTGTGGTTTAAATAACAGGTTTATTTTTTTGTATTATAAAGGGTATCCCAACTCTATTTATGCTTGATAAATGTTTGCTGGTGTATAGTATTTAAAAAAAAATAAAAATTTCAAAAACTACTTGTAGTAGTAGTACTATTATCTGTATGTATATAAACCGAGTCAAAAATAAACATTTTATATCTCCTCCATAAAAATTGGCATTTCAAGTGCGTAAAATTGAACAATATGACACAAGGGCGTAAAAATTTTTTTGTAATTAAAAAAATAGCTAATATCTAGAAGATTTTACCGACGTTTTATGAAAAAAATATTCATTTAGCAAATGCGTAAAGTGTATTTTTTGCACTCATGTGTGTGGCAAAAAATGTATGCACTTTTTATATAAATAATAATTTTATTGTCATCTGTGATATGAATATTTTATTGAATTTTGATTATACGTTTAATTATCTATTAAATATATTATGTGCCTATAAAATTGTTGTTCGTATTTGAAATAATCGTAAAATTGGTAATAGTAATAGTGTACTAATAAAAACTTATTTATATTTATTTTTTGGTTAATGTATATAACATAGAAAGGATGTTTTAGAAATTGTAATACGGGGTTAATACTAATAACAAGAAAAAGTTATATTTTTCAACAAAGTAGGTTAATATTTCAAAAATGGTTGGAACAGAGGATGATATAATATTAATTTATGAATAATATACAATATTCAATCAATAATACAATGAAAATAATGTACGAGAAGATAATAATATATTCTAATCCTGCTCTACAGGAACAATACAAATTTTTTAATTAAAAATAGTTTATTATTCTACATTGTTCCCTTAAGTCAGCAGCACACTTTACTACGATCATATAGTGCCACTAAGACATAAAAAACTTTTTTTTAGTTGGTAAAAAAGCTTTCCACAACTTCCAACAAGTGTTCTGTGGAAGAAAATTTGTGACCCTTCAGTTTTGTTAGTTTAGGAAAAAGATAATAATCCATGAGGGCCAAGGCAAATGAATAAGGAGTTTCCTGCAATTGGAACCCCAGATCGGGGAGTTCATTCAGGGCAATGTTCGTGTGAGGGGTGCATTATATTGTAAAAATATAACGCACTTGATGGTCATTCGGCGCCTTTTTTCAACTATTTTTCGCACACTTTTGTTAATAATGCTGAATAATATTGTCCAGTTATCGTTTTCCCCCTTGTCCAGGTATGTAATAGGGATGATATCACGACTATCGTAAAACACTGAAGCAAGAATTCATCCAGCAGATTTTTGAACACAAAAATTCTTTGGTCTTAAACTCTATCTAGTGACGTAGATTCAGAAACTTTGGATTAACATCAAGTTGACCATAAAACCAACGCGATGTTTCCCCTCACTTTTGATGCGCTTCAGGTATTTTTCCATGCCCAAATAGACATAAATAATGTGATGAATGCGTTCATATGAAGTCCTCAGGATCTCAGCTATATACTTTATTCAATTTATTTCAATTCTACGATCCGATAGTATTAAGTCATGGACGGCACATATATTTTCATATATTGACACTGAAATGGGTCTTCCAAGTCTCTCGTCATCTTGAATGTAAGATTTTCCTCTTTTGAAGCGAGAATCTCAATTTTTGATAATTGCATATAAAGAGAAATTAATATGAAGAATACTTATTGTCTGTCTTCATAAATCTTTTTGTCTAGTTTTATCGATTTTTCTTACTTGCGGCTGACACACATTTTTGACTAGGAACTTTGCACTGACACTTTTAATAAGTTATAATTTGTTGCTATGGAAATGCAATTTCGTTATTACAATCCGCATAGTCAAGGTTAATTAGATGTCAATACCTCCTCGTACAATTACTATGTGCAACCACATTTATAAATATACTATACTTACCTCAGCATAGCAGTAAGTAGCTAACACCATAAAAACAAAGAAAATTCTAAAATTCATTTTTTTTTAAATAACTGAAAAAAAAAACTGCACAGTTCGTCAACACAAGTCGGCAATGGCAACTAATTTCTGATAAGATTACAAGTTTATTACGTTTATGCTAATGAAAGTAGTTGTTGGTTTCTATAGACCAGACCATTTGGTTTTTATTTTTACTTTTGTAAATCCCTTGAGATTTTTGTCTATCTTTGCGGTTTAGAATCCCCAGAGAATTTTGAGAAAGATCGTCTACCTACGGCCAGAGATAGAGTATCCTAGAAAAGTTTGTTGGTAATATGTATTTACATTTATTACGGGACATTACAATGCTTCAAGTTGTTTTGTTTTGATTCTTTTTTAATATTTTTAGGAAAATATACTATAAATACTAAAATGTGTTGTGCTTTGAACTTTTGTAAATATTTGTTATGTTTTTTACTGTACATGTTTAGATCAAATATATTATGCAACTTATCTTTCACTATACCTGGTGTTCCAAAAATAAAGACTCATATGTTTTATTATTATTTATCTTGTGTATTTGACGTTAAATGTTCAGAATAAAGAATGTAGAAAAAATAAGCAAATAATTTTTATTTTACAGTATTTTAAAAATTCTTAGTCACGATATTATTCTAGAATTCTTTTTGATATATGACATATACAACATAATAGGAACTTTCAAGAAACATTTTTTAATTTTACGCTACTACAGTAAATTGATAACCAATATGCATATTAGGAAAATTACAATCTTTGCCCTGACTGAGATAGCATTACGCATGTTTCAATTTTTTTCTGGAACCATTGCAAAATGATTTCTATAGCCATATCTTGAAGAAGTATTTCTGAAAGCAGACTCCTACTCGTTCCAATTTCTTCTTTTCCTCTGTTAATTGTTTAATTAAACATTGTCTTGCAAATACCAGAATAATGCTGTTTATTCTTTTTCGTAAACAAAGCTTCATGGTCCACCTTTACAATTCTGTACTTATTACTACTCAGTGTTTATTTTATTGCCGTATTGTCACTAGTGATAAAGCGTGCTTTAAATTCGTGTTATTCAAAGCGTACTGTATCATTAGCAGTGTATTTAATTCATAAGGAATGCTTTCAAAATTACGCTAGCAACTGACAATACAGCATGATTTTTTCTACAGGCATATGTATTCCCGACTTAAGTATACATTTATAATAAAATATATTAAACGCTCTTAAATGTAGTAACATGCTATTCAATAAACTGGTCTCTTGTGATTGATCGTAATCAAATATTTACCGATTCAAAGCTTGACATTAATCATTTACAGGTGTTGCAGCTTTTGTCGGTATCCAAAGATTATTTTTAAAACGGATCAAATAGATTTTGGTAAAGTTTGTAACGAAATGTGACCAAATTTCTTTTCGTTGTAATTTTCCTAGATTAATTCCTCTTAACGATTACATCACAAAAGGTATATAACTCCAGAAACTGGTTATTTGATACAGGAGAAACATAATAATTATTAAAATTATCTTGGCCTGTGCAAGCACATTTTTGTACTTAGATAACCATTATTTCACGTAAATTCTGCTTTTAATATTCTTTGGACATCCGGAATATTAATGATTAAATACTCATTTGTCATCTTTTACATTTTTCTGGCCCTGTAATAAAAATGCACAATAAATTGTTACAAACATTTAAAGCAAAAGAATGTTCAAAATATTATTAGCCTTTAATATTTCTGGGACACTTGGTATAATAAAAAAATAGCAAGTTTTATAACTTTATATTTTTTTGATGGTTGAAAGCAAAATACACTAAAAATATTTACAAAAATTCAATGCCAGAGTTGGTTGGAACACGGTATCTCTGGCTGTAGACATACGATCTTCATAAAATTCTGAGAATTTTTGAACTTTACCAAAGTTTAAGTCATAACATATCACGCTTTTAACTGGAACCACTTTTTCCCGGTTAGCAGTACGGTGTCCTATTTTATTATAAAATAGGTACATTACATACCACAAAACAAATAAAACAATTTATATTTGCATGTAAGCAAGTTGGATTTGGACTTATAGAAAGATATTAACAAAAAACTTGGGGAGGTAAACAAGGATTTTTTAGAATAATTGTTATAAAATTAAACACCATATTCTCAAATTAAATTTTTCTGTTGTCAAAAAGCTAAGGAAATTCCTCAAAAAATCTCAGACGCGATTATAATCTCTTTAGCATGGGTATACTTGCGAATAGCGGCTTACGCAAGCCAACTGGTGCATGAACTACTAAATATCCTTAAAGCTTTATATAGAAACGTTTAGAGATGTCACATTAAACTGAAAATAAAATTCCAAAGTAACTGTATTTATTTAAATTAAATACCTTTTAGACCCATTTTTTAAAACGGCTGATCCAAATGTAAACGTTTTTGCATTGCAAGGGGTGCATGCATGTTTTTCTGTTTCGTGGAAAACTAGTTTTCTTGCAAAATTGATATTTAGATTAAGAAAAAGGTTTATTCACATAAAAACGTAATGAAGATTAAATAGCTATAACTATATGTATGTAGTATAAACATGTATGGGGTGTTTTACAAAGTCGGTTCACTTCATTTTATTCCGTTATCAATTGGATATAAAAAACAATCAAAATCTAGACTTATATGGTTTTTTCCGAACTATCCGAATATCAAATCAAGAAAAGAAATAAACTTCAAATGAAAAAATATAACGGAAAAACTGATTTACGAAAAAACTATACATATATATATATATATATATATATATATATATATATATATATATATATATATATATATATATATATATATATATATAGGTATATATTTCTTTGCCATTTCATTATCTTGTAATAATGCATTGATTTTGGAGTCGTAATCTGCGGCATTCATTATCAAAATCAATGCATTATTACAAGATAAAACAACATATATTGAAATTAAAAATGACCCTACAACTATTTATCAAAAAAAGAACAATGAGCTAATCAAAAAATGGGAACAAAATAATTTTATTTCACCAAACACAGCTAAAGATGTATTAATTCAAAACTCCTTACCTCCCAGAATATATGGCCTGCCCAAGCTTCATAAACCAGGAATTCCTTTAAGACCCATAGTATCTTGTATTCAGTCCCCTTTCAATAACCTTTCAAAATTTCTAAAAAATATTTTATCGAACGTAGCATACAGAAATAGCCATTACATAAAAGATTCATGGAGCTTTAAAGAAAAAATAAACGAAGTACAGATCCCAATTGATTATACCCTTGTTTCCCTCGATGTAGTATCGTTATACACCAATGTACCAATAGACGTTGCCCTAAATGTAATAAAAAAAAGTGGCCTGAAATAAAAAAGTATACAGATATTCCACTTAACGATTTTTTAGAAGCTATAAAAATTACTTTAACATCAACCTATTCTAAATATAAAAATTCATTCTACAAGCGAATTGAAGGTTGCGCAATGGACGCCTCAATATCTAGTATAATTGCCCAATTAGTTCTAGAAGACCTTGAGAGCCAAATTATTTCTAAATTAAATTTTTCGTTACCATTTTTCTATAGATATGTTGATGACTGTATTTGCGCAATTCCCACAGATAAAATCAACTATACCTTAAATCTTTTTAATAGTTATCATAAAAAACTCCAATTTACTATAGAAATCGAAAAACTGAACAAAATAAACTTTCTTGACATGACGCTACACCACAAAAATACTAAAATTTGGACAGAATGGTATACAAAACCTACGTGGGCCGGTAGGTATCTAAACTATAAATCACAGCACCATATATCACAAAAAAAATCTGTAGTAATTACTTTAGCCGATAGAGCAATTAAATTGAGCAACCCTGAGTTTAGAAATACCTCAATAAAAAAGGCAAAAATGTGCTTAAATTAAACTCATATCCACAAAAACTAATAAATTATATTTTTTAGACAACGCATTGAACAGCACAACTCCAATATCACAGATAAAGAAAACCGAAAAAACAATAAGAAAAATCATAAACACTATTTGTCCCTACCATATATACCCAACTTGTCAGAAAATTTCCAAAAGCTTTTTAAAAAACATGATGTTACTGTGTGTCACAAAGGGTTTAACCTCCTAAATAATAATTACAGCAAACTAAAAAGTGAAATTCCTAAAAATAAAAAACCCATACTGTATACCAGATACCATGTAAAGATTGTCCTTCTGTGTATATTGGTCAAACTAGCCAACATCTTCACAATAGGTTAAATGGGCATCGATAGGATAAAAAAAATACTACAGCACTTAAAAAACATGAGGAAAACTTTAGTCATAAATTTAACTTTGATGAAACAAAAATACTCTTAACAGAACCACACAAGAGAAAACGCGAATATCATGAAATGTTCCACATAAAAAACAATCCTCAATCCATAAACGATAAATCGGAAATAGCTGGTCTCAATAAAATATATTTTAATATTCTTAATTAAATTTTCCACCTTAAAATTAGAAAATATGCAGTTCTCTAATAAATATTTTATTAAATAATTCATTATTATGTTTTTTAACTAGTACCCCAAAAAATACACTTTTATTTTGCAAATGGATACCAAATGAGAAATGAAATTTCGTTCGTAAAATAATTTCTTTTAAACTCTTACAGCACAAAAAAACAACAGAATTCTCATAGCACCTACATGTCTTATTTGTAATATAGTAGCAGTCGACTTTAATACTCGTGTTCGTTCTGTGTATATGACTGATGTATTATATTTTCACGTTGTGTGTCTTTTTATTGCAATATACAAAATGTCACCTTCGTGTTATATGTCTCATATGTGTTACACAATTTGTTATCGCATTTAATGCATTTTGGATCTTTTTTTCTGATGGTAAGTTTATTTTTTGTAAAACGTATATATTTATTTAAGGTCAATTTTACTTTTAGACACGGTATAAACCAGTTGATAAAGTTGTACGAAAGTCAACGAAACGTCCTGGAAAAAAAAATTAAATTATGTAACTGCCCACTACCTCGCAGTTTACTCTACTGAACCAAAATTCCCAAGAAAACTTTGCTGAAACTTATATATTTACAATGGTTCAAGAAACATTCAATGATCATATATATATATATATATATATATATATATATATATATATATATATATATATATATATATATATATACGGGTAGTCCTTTTAAAGTGTTACAAAGCGATAATGAGAGAACGGATGATTGAAAATAAATGAAATTTCTAGGGATGCAATGGGTCGTTGGGGGACATTTTTTAACGGAGTAAGTAATGTTTTAAACCTTTCCACTGTTTAGGGGTGGGGGGTAACTTTTAAACGTTAAATGCAAAGGTGCAGTTTTTTTTTCCAAATTCGTAATCTCAATGTCATCAATGTCACTACGCTAAATTCAACAAAATTAAAAAGAAAATCAACAGAAGAAAAAATTGATATTAGATACATGATTTTATTTTATCAGATGTTCAAAATGACAGCCATTTTGTTCTAAACATTTATCAACTCTCTTTCGAAAAGAATTCCACACTCTGAATAACATATCTGTGGTGATTTCATTAACTACACGCGTAATCCTATATATATAATATATATATATATATATATATATATATATATATATATATATATATATATATATATATATATATATATATATATATATATTATATGTGGATTGCTCCTTTGTTTTTATTTGACATTTCATCATTTCATGGGTACCGCGATTTAAATATGGCTGCATAACTGTGAAAATATCTTATGTGGTAACTTTAAAGTGGAATAAGTCAAAAATTATTGTTCCGAAAATTTCCAAAAGGGGGAAATGAGCAGAATCCAAAAATGTCAAAAAATGCAGGGTGTCACATTTCAAATAACATAAAAGGTAATTTAGTGATTTTCCCATCGTCTTTTGTTTTTAAAATTGCCGTTATCTAATATTTGTATCTTGAACAAATAGGCTTCTCAGGGGGTGGCAAATTATTAAAAATAACCCAGTACAGCGAATATTAAAGAACCAGAAGTATCACCCGTATAAAGTGCACGTTGTACAGGAACTTCTTGAAGATGACTATGATAGGAGATTATAATTCCGTGAAGAAATGATAGGAAGGTATAATATGTTTTCAAAATATTATCTTCTCTGATGTAGCTAGATTTTATTTAAATGGAATGGCCAATAGACATAATTATCGATTCTGGTCTGATCAAAATCCACAGTAGATACGTGAGAGACATACACAACATCCTCGAAAAGTCATTGTGTGGGCTGGCATGGCATACAGGTGAGTGCAAAGGATCCCTCTCGAATATTAATTTTAATTAAAGAACTTATATGGGCTGGTTTTACTGTAACGAAAGACCCCTAATTTGTTACTACTCACGGGTTCAATTTTAGGAGACTCTCTCATAGAGCCCCCATATGACCTAGGTTGCCATTTGAGAAAAAAAGTTGGGGTGCCTACTGATTAAGGAGTTGTAGTAAATCAAAATTGACCGAGAAATTTAAAAGATATTAAAATAAGGATTAGAAACGAGATTCGAAGACTAAATAAAACCAATATGTATTTAAAAAGCAAAATATTAAGAGGCCTAAGGAAATGCAAAGGACAGGGCCTTATTATCAGCATTATATGTAAAAACAAATAATAGTAGTAATAGTCTAGTTGTTGCCTTTCTCGTAGTCAATTACGGGATACACCCTTAAATGTCCGAAGATTAGAGAAAATCGAATTTGTTTTCTTTATCCATCGAATTAAATTAATTCTCCCAAAATATGCTAATGATTTTGATATAATCAAATCGTTATTATTTCCATTTGCAGTATATTCACCCAAACTATAAAAATATTTTACGAGCCGTACGTTTGCAAAAATAACATTCGTAATAAAAATAAAACATAAAACCGTAGAACATATAGTTTCGTTATGAAGTCAATGAATATTTTTACATACAAACTAGAAAACTAATAGAAGCTTGGAAATTTTCATTTTCCTGTTTTAGTTTTAGAAAAGGATTATAAGAGGAAATGACGGTTTTATTACATAAATTAATGTTAAATGAAACAAATAAGTGTTTTGAGCAATAAGTTATTTATTTATATATTTGCCCAACAGAAATCAATCTGAAGAGCAAATTAGTAGGTAAGCTTATAATAGTAAAAGCTAACACCTCCAGAATGGTCAATCCCATGACGGAAAAAGGACGTCAAAACAAACTAACAAGCAATGGTTAAATGTATGTTAGATATATTTAATTACCACAAAAAAAATTAGTAAGATATGAAACTTAAAAATATATACATACTTATTGAATGATTAATCTGTAGGAAAAAATACCGTCCCAGTAAACTTACATAGTTGTTTGAGTGAACAGGCATTTTAGTAACACACTTGTAAGAACTCGAAAAAACAAGGATAGTAAATAAGGAGAGTAGTGGTAGAGAAAAATAAGAAAATTTAATATTCATCTATAATTTAATGATTGAAAGTGAAAATTAAACTCCGACAATAAGAGATGACTCTCAAAACCCTATTACGGATAATCTCAAACCATAAGAACTTCAAAAAGTTCTTTTGAACAGTCTTAAGAGCTATGGTATGAATATAGGATACCAAAATAAGCAGCAGTATTACAATTTTTTTTAAAGTTTTGAATAATAAAATCCTGAACTTTTATTGCGGACACAGTAAACCAATCTAAGGTACAAAAGTTAGTTGGCTATCGAAAGTCACACCTAGGTCTTCAGTCATATCGTAACAGGTTATGATTATTTATGGAATAATTCAAACATACTGAATTACGCTTACGAATAAATGGTATAATTTTACACTTTGTTGGCTTAGAGTTATAAGGTTTTATGCAACAATTCGTTCGGATTTAAAATATTTATATCCGAAGGTTCTATAACAACTATAATTTCTGTTAATTTCAATATTCTATATTGTTTTATCATTGAATTATTTAACATTTTAACATATATCTTATTGAAAATTAATATTAACATATGTAACAAAGTTCCACGTACTGCCACGTAGTCCATTGAACTTAGTTCTAGTTACAATATAGACATTTTTCGACTGCAAAGTTCTATGTGACAACATCGAAAATTGTTGTGAAATATTTCCATGATATTTGTAACCTTTACTTTAAATTGAACTCGGTTTGTTTTATTCATATTAGGAGAAAATGTGTCATATATATCGTTTGCCGTAACAACCTTTCTTTGGGAAACTAATAATTTGCAGCTTTACTATAAAATACTCTGTTCCCAGTCACTCTTCTGTACAAGAAGTTGATGCCACACACAGTAAAACACATAAAGAATACTAAATAAAACAGAATATTCTCTATCCTCTTAAAAAAATACTTCTGTTAGTAAATCGACATAAACCTAATAACAATCAAGAGATCATGGTTCTTGGGATTAGACCGTGTCACACTGGAATTACTATCCACCGTTCCGCCTTCGATTGCAAGAGGCATCTTCAGGGATTTTTTCTCCACGAGATCTGAACAATTAATAAGTTTTCGTCTTTCGTCATTTTCGTAGAAGACATAGTATCCTCCGTTGAAACCGTAATCAGAAAAGTGAAGCAAGCCGATGAAGTCAGATATGAGACAGCGAAGATCATTAAGATTCGAAAACCACTGAAGGCGAATCTCTCTGCAGCCGAAAAAAACATCAATCAAGATCTTAAATGAAAATACAGACATTCTGGTTCATACAGCAGATAAAGGCAACGCCACAGTCGTCACGGACAGAACGGAATACGTGGAAAAAATACCTCAACTTTTGGACAATACCTATAATGTTATTCACAAGACCCTACAAGTAGAATAGAAAGACACAGGAAATATCACCAGCGGAGAAGAAATCATTAAAGATTCCCAGGTACTACGGTCTTCCTAAGACCCACAACAACAATGTACTACTTCGAACGATCGACAGTGCAATAGACTCGCCCACATACAAACTAGATAAATATCTTTTAAATTTTCTTAATCCATTTACTTGAAAAACAAGATGATTTTGTAAAAAACTCTGCACATTTCGTGAAAAAATGGCAATCTAGTTGGATCCCGAAGATATTTTGGTCAGTTTCGATGTAGAATCACTATGCACACTGTTTGTGATTCAATTTCCATTACATCAGACATATTGGACCATAATACTTTTGATAATAACTTAATAAGTCTAGTGGAAGCTTGTCTTACATCTACTTATTTCATTTTTGAATAAACAAACTTCATGGGCAGCTATGGGATCACCTGTGGTACCGAATATCTTCATGGAGACCTTTGAGGAAACTGCTTTAACGTCGGCTACAATCAAACTAAAACACTAGTTCAGATATGTAGATAATACTTGGTTGTTTGGCCTTATGTACAGAAAAATCTCGTTATATTTCTGAACCACCTTAATCAACAAGATCAAAGTATTAAATTTACAATGGAATTTGAGTCTAATGGACCGATTCCCTTTCTAGATGTATTTGTTCAAAAAACGGAAAATTGAACATTAGGATATTCTGGGTGTAGAAAACCGACGCACATAAATAGATACTTAAATGCAAATTCCCACGCCATCCAGCACTAAAGAAATCGGTTATTAACTCACTAGTATTTAGAGCCATTTCGATTTCTCTGACATCGGAAACATGGAAACTGAGGATTCAATTAAAAAGTATAGCAATCCAACTCCGAGAAAGAAGAATGATAAAAAGCCACCGTTAGGTAGTGTTGTTCTTCCCTACATGCATGACACTACAGAATAAATAGGATGATTATTTCGGGGGTCCAACATACGTACAATCTTCAATACACAATGACATAAGTAAGAAGATTGGACAATACTTGCGATCCCTGAAAGATGTTGAACCTTTTCAAATAGAAGGAGTATATAAACTTCCCCGCTCCTGTGGAAAAGTGTATGTGGGAGAAACAGAACGCTCATTATCCACTTAACTTAAGGAACATGAACGAAAAGAAACAAATTGTTCAACCTGCTGTAGCTGAATACCAGCATACCACTGGCCATACTATAAAGGTAAACATAACCAAGGTTCTAGCATCGGTCCTAGGATTTCGTAAACGAAAAATTAGAGAATCTATTGAAATTTTTAAACATACCAAAAACTTGAATAAAGATACGGGTTACGATCTACATCACACGTGGGAGCTCATTCAGTATCAGCTCTCATGGAGTAAAGACCTCTGAAGATGCCTCGTGCAATCGAAAGCAAAACGTCGGATAGTAACTCTAATTTGACACAGTCTAATCCCAAGAACTACAATTTATAGAATAGAAGGCGGGAATATAGTGTAAAGCCAGCACGTAAAAAACCCTACCACCCAATGAAGTTCAGCATTCAAGCATTAAGAACCAACTAGTTTAGCCCCAGTTATAAAAAGTTCTCATTTTCATGCGAAAAAATGTCGTAGTTACTTTTTACCAAAACTAGAATATTTAACATATTTTATATTGATATCTTAAAAGATTAACAGATTAAAATACAAGGAAAGTTTATTTAAATAATTACATTGTGTGAGTTTTTGTTTTTTTCCCGATTCGTAAAAGTTTGCTATAACAAATAAAATTGTCTACTTTACAGACAAAATTTACTTTAAGATTACAGGAGTTGCAGTCGTCGGTCATATTAACGCCATTATAGTATAATAAATCTTTAGAGACGTTTTTCTCAAAAAGTTGGTTTTGCTACATAGAACTATAAAACTCCAAGCCAGCGACTTGGAAATGGTTAAAACTAATTCAGTACAAATACACCAATTATATAATTTAGTAAACTGTTGTTGTAATAGAGCACAATAGTTAACGTGATAAACCGTACCAAATAGTTCCAGATTATCCGCGAGATGTTTGTTACATGTGAATGCCTCAGATAGATCGTTCATAAATAGCAAAAAAAAACAGTGATCCTAAATTGTACCTCTGAGGAACACCGGATGGTGATCCATATACCTCAGACCGAAAGCCGTTATAAAAAATAAATTAAAGTCTTAAAATACGATAAGATTTAAAAATAAAACCAGTTATTTACTTACATCAACTGAGCTTAATTTTTTTTAAGATAACTTTGCATACAATTCGACTAAATGGATTTGAAAAGTCTGTGTACACCACATCCACGTGACCGACATCGGCAATTATATTATTTTTAAGTTGGGTGAAGTAGCATAAATTAGTTACAGTTAACACTACAGTGGTATAAAATAGGGAAGATGCAGTTCTAGATAGCTCTCTCGAAGACCTTTCCAAAGTTGCCAAGTATCGCAATCGGTCTACAATTAACAACATCAATCGAGTCCCCTTTTTCATTTTTGGAGAGATCTTGGCCAACTTCCAGCATGAAGGAAACGTGCATGTTTTGCATAGCCAAATTAAAAAGAAAGTTAAGCGGTTTTGTAAAAAAACTAATTCACAATCCCTCACCAGAAACTTGGGTACAAGGTCACGTCCCGCGGTGAGTTTGTTTTTCGTTACCCTTTATAGCCAGTTCTATTTCAAGTACAAAACATTCTTTATAACTTACACATGAGTTCGTCGTGACATTAGAGACTTATATCATAGAATAGGTCTATAATTTTTAATTTTTTTCGAGAGTTTTCTTTAGTTTGTTTTATACTTCAGTCCAGTCGAATAGCAGGGAAGTTACCCGGGGAGTTACCAAAGGAAAAAACTGATTCAGTAAAGAGTAAAACCGGTCATCAAACATATCACAACCTACGTTAATGTCATTACAGCTATTCAGAACGATCAATTTATGTTACACAAAGATGCATATACAGTAATAATATGTTAATATAAATCTAGGAAACATTCTAATTCGTAATGAATAGATCGTTGCAATATATAAGAATATATGTTATACAATAGTTATTTAAGAAGCATATATATTCAACAATATCTATCATGTTAGAAGTGTCTAAAAGTTCTGTAAGATCAAGTCTTTCAGCTAATAAATTATCCTTAGTGCCAGCAAAGTTATGTAAATAAGCCGTTTTAATTGATAGAATGAGCTGCAAATTTTCTAACCATTAATTTGAGATAAACACATCAATACCTCCGGATACCGATATTATATATAAATGATGCTAATATATCTTTTTAATTGACAAAAATAGACTGAATTTCCTAACCATTAATTAAAGACAAACACCTCAAATTATCTAGATATGAATGGTATAAATTATGTTTAGAAGTCATATTAAATCAGATTACATGTTATTCGGAATGTTATTCCTTATGCAGAAGACGTTTGTAAACACGTCTTTTGATCTTGATAAAAATAGAGAGCTATCGAGTGTTACCGTTTCAGTATAACAGAAAAGTGGCATACGTTTTGAAACATTCTTCCTCGTTTTTGATTTTGGCATGAGTTTATAGTACGACAATTTCTAGATAGACCAAGAAGTGGAATAGAATAATTTCGATTAAAGGAAAACTAATAAAAAACCAAGTATTTAAATAACTGATTATTAACGGTTTATTTATTAGACTTGTCGATTTTCTAAAAGTTTATTATTATTATTATTATTAAGTTCCGAATATGTTTTTTTGAGTTTGGATGTACCATCTAGCCCGCATCTTTCTTTGTACACACAGTACATCTAAACTTAACTATTTTTTACTACATATTAATTGTTAATGATATACTAGAAAAAATATATTTTTTCCTTTAGATAAATATTTTTTATGTTTAACTTGAATTTAAGTTTTTATTTCTATTTTTTTCTATTATGTTATAGTTGCTCATTTTATTTTATAGAAAATGGATATAAACTTGAAAACATATTTTATAGAGAGTGAAGTGTTTTCCCAAGTTTAATTTGTCTTGGGATTATTGGCATTTGTAATAGCAGATTTTTATTCTTTTCAGAGGTTTAGGGTTACATTTAAAAAAAAAAAGGTATTTGTTTTCTGCAAAACCGGCAAACTTGACAACATTGTCGACGTTATCATCAAATCAGACATTATCATTTAACCCGATGTACTAAATTTAGTATAGTCACACGATATTGACGAAATATGGGACTGTTCCATTACTTTTTAACAAAAATGCTGTGGTGTCATGTCTTGATAAACAGGTGAAATGGAAGCCTGATATTTTGAGACTGTAATAAAGTTAGCAGAGGTAATTAAAAGCAATGAAAATGATCATCAGATTATCAATTCACCCTTCGTTTAAGATTTGGTATACCTAAGTACTGTAGATGTTGAATGAAATGTTGCAGCCTACCAGTAGTCTTACAAAAAATGCTCTGTTGTTATATCCTAAAAAATAAAATAGAAATAGAGAATTGATAATTTGGGATCCTAATAAGGTTGGCAGGGGTAATCAAAAGCAATGAAAGCTAATATGGAATTATATTTAAAAAACATGTTTACTTGTTTCCTGCAAAATTGATAAACTTGCCAATATCACCATAAAATAGATTATGATCCATAACCCAAATGTGCCAAATTTGGAACATCTAAACTGCTGGAATTTGCACTGGAACTGCACCAAGGAAATTTTTACTGGAAATTCAAAATAAGATATTTTCAATACGGATGAAGATTTTCAGTTGCGGTTTTCGGCTCTTGTTTGATCAATGTCCATTCTATGCAGCCTCAGAACACCATAGCAACCGTCTTATACAGGGGTTATATAAGACCCTGTCATTTTTTTTAAGTTTCTTCGACTAGAATTCTTACTATAGAAAATTTCTCTTTTTTTTTCGCAACCAAAATAATCTAGGTACAAAAAAACAAGTTCCTACGATTTTGAAATTTTTTCTTCGTTTCCGACATACGGTTTTTTTCGAAAAATTGACTTTTTGAAATAATCTGAACAAAGCTCATTTACGGTAAATGGCAAAGGAATATCTATCAGATTATGAACAAGGTTGGCCTCCCTAAATTTTCCAACATGAACATTGTATACAGGGATCACCAAAAACTAAGAGGTGGACGTTAAACAGTGATTTGTTGGGTTTAGTTTTTTCTATCAATCTTGAATTCGGTGTTGCTTCTAATGCCAGTTTTAGTAATAATTAACATTTTTACCGAAATAGTGGAATACTTAAGGGTACCAAACCTCTTCATAATCTGATAGGCCATACCGAATCTAATTGCCATAATTGGGATTTGTTCAGCAAATAAATTTTTTCAAAAAAACCCTGTAAGTCGGAAAGGAAAAAAAATTTCAAAACCGCTGAAAATTCTTTTTTATACCTAGCTCTAAAATATTTTGGCTGCACAAAGAGAAAAAGTAGTCTTCCACAGTAAGAATTCTGGTTGAATAAACTTTTGAAAAAATGACAGGGTCTTATATATCACCCTGTATAAGATGCTTGCGATGGAGTCCTGCGGCTATCTTTATCGGGCTGCATACTCTAGGAATTGGTCAAACAAAGGCCGAAAACCGTAATTAAAAATCATCATCCGTATTGAAAATATTTCATTTTCAATTTTCAGTAAAAATTTCCTCGGTACACTTCGAAGTTCCAGCAGTATAGTTGTAGCATGTTCCGAGATATTCGATCATTTGGGGTTCTTTTGAAATACCCTGTAAGTTATAGCGTCAAATTTCTTATAGTAAACCACCAAGGATAAAGAGTAGGCAAATGCCTACAAAAATGGATATCCTAAAAAAGCCAGCTGCAGTGAAGTGGGGGCTTTAGTGTAGTTTGTCATTTAATTACTGCTTCTGTCCGGAGTGAATACTTTAACCTGGATTTGGAGAGCCAAAAGACGACTGGATTTTTAATGTGTAATCAAATATTGAATTTATAAAGGTCGATTACGATAAATTAATCTCAACAACGACAATATAAATGCGCATCTTTTGAAATATAAACCAAGAAACAATAATTAAATGAGTGACTATTACTCTAACTACAATGAATCTTATCTTTTCAATGCACCTGGAACGCTACTGAAAACTGCAATCCAAATGCACTTTTCGAATTTTAAGATGCCTCGAGGTGACGGACAGCGCAGTGATTGTGAAGTTAATTTAAAAAAATCCTAACCTAGCCTTTATGCGCCACGGAAGTTCTTACTATTTCGGAATACAATAATTATTTTATGTGAAAATTGAAATAGAAGCCACATCGCCAAATGCAATTGTAATGATATATGATGTTCTCCGTAAGACATAAATGACAGCGTTACATACGCACCAACAGAATATGAGGCGAATTAAGATTGAAAATATATGTACCTAAACAATACGTGATAGTAATTCTATTCAAACTTTTTCGTAAGAAGACCAGAGCTACTAAGCCTAGGCAGATATCTCCAATTACCATAACTTAATATTGGGCTAGGTTTGACTATTTTAGAAGAAATAGAACAGCTCTAAAAAGACATCCCCAGTTATGTTTTATAGCGAGTGTTATAATTTTGGTTTACATTATTTGGCTATATTATTTTGGTTAAAAAAGATATCCTTAGGATGTAAATCCAATTTCCTAAATTTTAGGAATTGTTCTTAAATATTTAGATTTAAATTGTGGGTTTGATATGTGCGAGTGTCTGAGACGGTATTCAGTGGAACACAATTAACCAATTCTCAAACCTGAAATTCGCACCAGAGAGGACCGATAACTAATTATGTATGTCATACTTAATATAGAAAATAATGAACTAAGTATTTTAATACAGAGCTTATTAAAAAATCATTCTAACCTTAACTCTTTTTATGTGACATTTAAAAAATAAAATTCGGTTCTCTAAAATTTATTATTCCTCAATTCTTTTATACTTTATGGCAGCAAAGGACTTAATTTCAATAGCTCTCTATTTAATTAGCTGGACAAGGCAGATTTCTTTTAATACGCCTAACAAAAGAAGGATTAATGTTTCAAATGACAATGGAGTCGTATAGCTGAATAGTGCCTAACTAATTTAACGTCATGTGAGACCATTCAGGGACAGAGAATTTTATTTCTTGAAGTTTATTGGTTATTTTATGTTATGAATATATAATATGTCCATATATAACTGACTGGTAATTAAAATTATATGTCATAAAATACCGTATCCAACGGGTAAACATGATACCAATTAATTATTAACCTGCAACTTTGGACATAAAATTCAACGGTACATAATTTGTGTTACTAGTTTATGAACCAATATTAAAATTTGGATTTTTAAATATTTAATATATTTTGAGATGAAAATAGTGACTTTCAGCCCATAACCAGAGTCAAAGTATTATCAGGGCTGTTGCTGCATTAGTTTTTAATCAATAAGGATAGCCTAGGCCCATTAAAGTTTTCTTTTTTTTTTGCTTTCTACTATTTATGGTTGATACTCTTTAAAATGATCTTTTGATATTTTCTTTTGATATTTTCTGAAATAAAATTCAAATACCAATCCTATTTTGGTCATAATATTCTGCAAAACATTATAAAAAGAAGGATATCTAGTTGAACAATTTATACTTTGAAGAGCTCAAAACTGGAGGTATTGGTTTTAGGACACTTACTATATCCGGAGCCTTCTCACAAATATTTTTTGAGGTAAATTACATTGATTTTAGGGTGTTTTGTTAAGAATTCTCTAAAAAAAGATGGTGAAATTTATAAACGTTAAAATAACAAAACGAGAATAGCACACATACCTAAAAATCTAACTAGCTAAATTAAAGAAACCTAAATAAAATCTAGATTTATTTTAGTCCTAAATAAATAAACAAGCTAAAAAATATGAAATAATGCATTTGCAAATCAAATATGATATGGATTAGTGTTAAGAAAATCACAGTTGGGCAGAGTCAGGCTGAGCGTGGAGTTCTGTTATTTATTATTAAAAATCAATGTTTCAAAAAACGTAATATTTGATTGATTATGTTACTAATTTTTTATAGCAGATATTCTTTACCCAGTACTTACACAATTTATGTGATATTGTCACTTTACTAAAGATAATTTAAAGAAAAGTAAACATTACGCTCATCTTTAAATACGTTTTTGCGTATCGTAAGCCTATATATAAAAAGGTGTAAAACTTAAAATGTGTGTTGTGAAACGGTACATAATTCAGCTAATAATTTGTTGAGTCGTAACCGAAAATTTGTTGTCAAGTGGGGTGGGGGGCTAGGTTTCAAGTTTCAGGTATTCGTAGTGTGCCTAAAGAAGGGGTGCAAAACTTAAAATTTGTGGAACAATACGGTGCAAAACTCACTGAATAATATGCTAGGTCGCAAATGTAAATTTATTAAATGAGGTGGGGAGGACTAGGTCTCAAATTCCAAGTATTCGTAGAGCTTCCATGGAAAGGTTGCAGAACTTAAAAATTATAGTGTAAAATAGTTCACAACTCTGTGATTATTATGCCGGATCGCAAATTGGAAACTAGTTATCTGGGAGGCTATTTTCTGATGTCAGTTCATAAGTTGTAGGGCTCTGGATCTATCAGCTAATAAGGTTTGTTGACAATCTTTTCGGCTTTAAGGTTTGGATAATTTTTCAAATATTTTCGTAATTTATTTTTATTTGCAGTTACCTTTCCTGTTTAAATCGTATTTTTAAATTTGAAAAAAGGAGACATTAGTTTAACACACATAACTCAACTAACAACATATTTAAAAATAACTGAAGCAAAGAGTTTGCTAATGAACAAAGGTCCCGTGGACAAAACCTATTATTGCACTTGTAAATCTGATGCTCGTACATTAGGTTATTGTGCTCATGTGGCAAGTTTTTTGTGGTACGAAGGGTATTCTCGCCTCCGCCAAAATATTAAATACCCGTCAGGAAGCTTATTGGCTGTTGTTCTAAATAAAATAAAATTATAGAAACAATAATATTAGTTTTCTAATTTTGGCATTTAAAGTGATCCTTTTAAAGTAGACTGTTTTAAATTGTCTTACTAGTTACGAAAATAAAATTGTATGTAGCTGGTAATAAAATGTTCATTTAATCATTGATATTTTAATTGAACGAACAACAAAGGCAAATATGATTACT
Organism: Kuschelorhynchus macadamiae; assembly: GCA_030620095.1. Lineage (NCBI taxonomy): Eukaryota > Metazoa > Arthropoda > Insecta > Coleoptera > Curculionidae > Kuschelorhynchus > Kuschelorhynchus macadamiae. Next base: position 428,719 of record JAUTXW010004699.1, on the reverse strand, counting down.
GATTTTATTTTCCGGATTTGTAAATGGTCAAAATAAAAAAAAACTTACGAAATATTTTGCTATATAACTATTATTCTTTATTTTATTTGGATCGTCAAGAGCCAATCAAGAGAAAAACTATTTTGTTATACGCTATTTTTTTAAAATTCATTTTACAACGTTGGTTGGTTCTTGCAAAATTAACTATTCTCTATGTATTTTAAAACGTGTTTTTGTAAAGCTTGAGTATATCAAACTCCTTTATTTAAAAAATATTTGTAGAATTTAAATATGTTACATAACTAGAGGGTGTCACATATTATAAGAAAATATAGTTTTGCTGCACCCTGTAGTTATAGGCCAACTTAGTTTTTATACAGATACCTTTATACTGTACAAAATTCTCGTTCAAAACTTGTTTCAAGAATGAGATATCCCACCATTGGGATGCCCTGTATGTTTTCGCAAAAACTAGTGAAAATAATTTCTTTTTCGTATATTAAAATTGAAGAAAATCAATATATTGAGAGACCTAAAAATTAAACCATTGTTTATCTTAACAAAATTGATCCTATATTTTTATTAACTCACCATAGGGGAAAAAATCCAAATATTAAAAAAATGTTCGGTTTGTTTTGAAATTCAAAAATAACTGTGAACATTTCGAAAAGTAAATTTCCAAATCATTCTTAGTTACAAATTAAAATGCCCCCCCTTGTTTATTACAAAACCCTGTATGCAATTTAACTATTTGTATTGAATGGTGATACTATTGAGTACACCCTTTTAAAAAATAAGGATCCCAGCGGGTAATATTAACGCAGAAATGCCATTAAATCCAAATTGCTGCTAAATATAAAAGGTTAAAAAATTGCAATTTTTAACACACTCTACAACATATAAAATTTCTAAAAAAAATAGCCGAGGGCCAAATGTCCTTAAGGTCTGTACAGGGGCCTTTATAAGAAATTGCCAGGTGTTTTTGGCAGAAAAAATGAGATTTTTAATAATATTTTGTTTTAGTTTTTAAGAGTATTTATTCGCAGAACCAACCTTTTGAGTATTCCTCATACAATTATTTGATGATTGTATGGAGAATAACTCTGGAAGTCCAGTTACATATATGTGTCCAGATATAGAAAGATGATACTTTATGACTGTTAATACTATTAGTTTTAGTAAAATTATTTTTATAATATAAATAAAATAAATAAATAAAAATGTCTTTTATTTCGAAAATTAGTTTTACAAAAAAAAATTGCCAAATAAGTCAAAAAAAAACACACTTTCTTTTGCGTCAACAGTGGCGCAGTCTAGCCAAAGGTTTCTCTACTGAACCACGATCAAACCAAAAAACAAATATAATTAAAAAAGATTAAGCTAAACAGCATACGTGATAATAATTATTTAATACTAGGAGAACTGCGGCATGCTCATCTAAGATAGGAGAAATAAGCAAAAAAAAAATATTAGTAGCAAAGGAGTAATGACTATCAAAGGTAATATCAAACGTTAATTTGAAGATTAAAGAGTAGTTTTTTGTATTTATTTTTAAATAACAGTTTGTAAAAGTTTAAATATTCCCTTGGCAAAGAATTGTAACACTTTACAGCATTGTAAGTGAAAGATCTCTTAAACATAGCGCTTCGATGATGAGGCATTGTGATTCTGTCAATATTACGAACATTAATGGCATGAACATTTAAACGAAGAACTAATTTGGCTTGTAATGAAACGGAAGAACCCTGGTTAGAATAGATACTTTTTGGAAAATTGGCGAAATGTAGTTTTCTTCTATTTTCCATTTTCAACCTTTTGGATACGAAGCCTATCTAATGTATCTAAACACGGCCCATAAATACAATCACAATAGTTAAAATTAGAGAGGACAAGTGACTCACAAAGCATTTTTCTTAAGTTAAAATCTAAAATATGGCGATTAGTATAAAGTATTTTAAGATATATATATGATTTCTGTATAAGTTTCTTAACATATTCCTTAAACTTTAATCAACAAAAACACCTATGTTTTTTGCAGAATTTACGACAGAAAGTTGAACTCCGTTTACTTCAATTTTTAGATTTTCTTTAAGAAAAGAGACATTATTTTTATTACCAAAAAGCAATAAGCAATAGGTTATGATTCTTTGATAAAAGCATAAGTGTATTTAAATCTTAGTTAATAAGGTCAGAAGCAAGCAAATAGTCGTCACGATTAAAATGAAAATAAATTTGTGTATCATCAGCGTATGCCTGTACCTTATAGTTGTTAAGAGATTTTAATATGTCAGCGGTTTACATTATAAAAAGCAGAGGACCTAAAATTGATCCTGATTGATGATAAAATTGTTTTTATCAAATGAAAAAGTTATGATTGGACGATTAACTTGATAACGATTTGACAAATAGGATTTGATAAACAAATATTTAGACTAATCGTGAAAAGCCATAATACTTAAGTTTTGATATAATTAATTTGTGATTAAGAGTATCAAATGCTTTCGAAAAATCTAACAGCACAAATGCACTGCATTGTTTTTTATCAAATGCGGAAAAGAGGTCATCAGTTAAATAGAGGTCTTCTACTGATCAATAGAGGTCTTCTACTGATCGGGATAATAATGAGATTCAATACAGCAGTTGATAATATGTGTAATATATTTATCAATAAACGGACTGCAATATTTAAGCATTTGTGGAGTTATATTGTCATTACCGTATGCATTTGTTTTAATTCGATGTAAAATATTATTAATATTTATAATGTTTGCTGATCTAAAGGAAAATGAAACATTGTTGCTAAATAAATTATTATTGTAAAATTCAATGCGTTCACTACAGCCAGACACGTTTTGAAAGGCACAGTAAATGCTAAAAAATGTACCGAAAAAATTATTTATATTATTTGGATTAGATAAAGCCTCAGGCAAGTGCGTTTGCTTTATTGAAGATATATTAAAAGATTTAAGAGTTTTCCAAGTATTTTTCGATTTTCTTTCATAGCATATGTGATTTAAATATTGTTTTTTTCTCTCGTCTTATCATAGACAAAGTAAAATTTCTCAACCTTTTATAGTTTATCCAGTCCGTATCAAGACGCGTTCTTTTAAAACTTTGTAATGCTCTATTTCTTTGGGTCATAAACAATTTAATATTAGGAGTCAACCATGGCGCTTTAGGTTTAGTAATCTTGGCCTCTGTTAGAGATGCGTGAATTTCAAAAATATTTAAAATAAGATTATTAAACATTAATATTTGTAGGTTCAGACATAACCTGTGATAAATTATAATTTTCAAATAATGGTGAGAGAGGGTTGTCTAACTTTAACAAATCTATATTCAAATCATCAAGACATACAATTTCATCTACCAATAAATATAAATGCGAAAAAATATTATCAAAATCCTCAACTAAAATATCAAAATTTATTCTGGGAGGGCAAGAAAAAACTCCAAATGCAAAGTTCTTTTTTGTATTTTAATTTTAATAAACAAAAATTCTAAGGATTTGCTTATCGGGAAATTGAAATGAATAATATCTGGATTGTAATACTTTTTTACGTATACGGCAATACCGCCACCCCTACCCACTCTGTCACGTCGAATTAGTTGATATTCAGGCATAGTAAATGCTAACGAATCAACATCATCGGAGAGCCAAGTTTCAGTGAGAAAGATCAAATCAAAGTCATTATCTTCAACTAAAATTTTAAAGTCATGAAAACCCGTGATGCTTGAACGAATATTTAAATGGCATAACTTCATTTTAAACAGTTATTAAATTAAATTGCTATCGAACTTTGTGTCTAGGATGTAGTTTTATTCGTATAAATGAAACACTTTATCTCATAACTACCATTCGTATATTGTTTTCGTTTTAGAAAAATGCATAATGTTTACAATGAAAAAGTATATAAATATATTATATATCTTCCAATTTAGACTATTTATAACATAGCCCTTAAAATTAGTTTATTCTAGAGTAAAATTTGAGAACTTTTCTCCTATCGAATTAATACATATATCCTGAAATAAAATTTTAACCTGTTAAGAAAGCTATGCCTTAATTATTCAATATAATGAGATTTAACCAATCTTATTATTATTCTTTTATTGAAATAAAAGATATTAGAAATATATCAGATAATTATATCAAATCGTGATATTAAAACTAGTTTGAAAAATTGTATGTTAATAATATATTCCATAAATTAAGACAACAAGCAATAAGCGAAGAACTTTGTGACAACGTTTAATAATAAAAAAATGTATCTGCAACTCCCTGGACAGGTATTATTAATGGATGAATCACATTATTTAATATATGAAAGTTCCTGGTTTTTCAAATCGATACATTTGCTACATCTATCAATTACATCCAATTCCATTTAAGGTCGTTAGTAGTTTTTTGTCCTTACTTTGTTTGTTGATAAGTTGGAACACGTAGTAGAAATTTGTCACTGTTCTACGTGTCTAGGTCAGCTCGTAACCATTTAAAATTAGAAAGATAATTTAAATTGGGATTGCTCAACCATTGCCGGCCCTAATCAGATTTCCACCTTTCAATTTTGCGTCCATCAGCTTTGGGAATCTTCTAAGGTATTTTATTTAAAACTCTTGTTTTCTTTGTGTATTATTATGGATATTATTTTTATTATAACTAAACTAGAAAACTTTTATATGGAATACATATTTTATTTAAACTTTTACAATAAATCCTAATTACGAAATACTTTTGGTGAGAAAAATGCACAGCTTCTGGCATGGGTGAAATAAAAGTCAAATCATATTAAAAGTTATATTATACTGGTGCTCGCACTACATAAATTGCTAAGTTTGAATATATTCCAGCATAAAAAGCTTTAAAAGAGAGATAAAATTCGTTAAAGAAGCTGAAAATATAAAAAGTTCTTAAGTTTAAGTTGTTTTCGCCTCTCTCAGTCCTCTTCCTAAAACTTTTCTATATCGAATGGAAATACGAAAAAGATAATTTTTGCTGAAAAATAGTTTAGAATATTAGTGGTCATTCTTAGTCTATTGATAAACAGATCAATGTACAAATCTAAGTAAAAGAGAATTGTTCAAATTATGTATTCTTTTATATTATTTTGAAGTGTTACTATTATGTGGTTAATTAAAATATTAAGTCCCACTTTTGATGTTCTTATTGATTTATTTTGTTAAGAAGTTTATCAAATTTCCAAAAATCTTAACTTTTAAAAATATGCGTTTGTAGGGTTGAGATACGCTAATAAATATGAAAATATGCTTTTCGTTGTATTTCTTATTTCTTCAATTTGTTTGAATAATAAAATTCAATCTATTTGCTATTATGAAACTTTATTACAATTATTATGTTTATAAAGTACAACTCAGATTTATTTTGATATATAGTTAGGAATCATAACATAACTTAAAATACCTATTTTGTGTTTAACGTTACTTTATGTATTAAAATTATTTATTATAACGTGTTTTTAAAAATTTTCCATCAAAATAGATTTATATATTATATGTATACATAAGTATATATAAAGAAATGATCGTTCAACATCAATAGAAGTTATATATATATATATATATATATATATATATATATATATATGACATTTTATTTTTTTATATATTTTTAAGGGATTTTTATCAAAAAAACTTTTCTTTGAAACATTAAAAGTTAATGCTTTTTTAAAAGTCTGTGACACATTTCAACACAGTAAATTTTGTAATCGTGAAAGAATCACCCTCCGAGATTTTTTTTTACAGATCTAATAAAATGTGGTACGTTTTAAATGAATTGGTAATCCCCTTTACATTTTAACGTTCCTAGATGCCAAAAAATATGTTTTCTCAATTCCATTGGGTTGTCTGTCGGTAAAAAAATAAGGGTTTTGTAAAGACGATGTGGTAATATTGTGGTAAAAATCCAATATACAGAACAAAATTTAAAAAAATCCGAGAAAAAAATCATTACTAAAAAAACAAATTATCCAATTTACCTCAAATTTTGCACAAAAATTAAGTATTATATAGGAATGAACCATTAATATTTTAAGTCGAATCCAAGACAGCAAAACAAAATGTCGACCTAATAAATTATTTAAAAAATCAAAAACTACTTATTAGATTAATATAAAATTTTGGAAAAGGATTAAGTGTGATACAGAGATAAACTGGTAAAATTATGGTACGAATTCAAAACCGCGAAACAAAATGGCGTCCAAATAACATGTCTAAAAAAAACGTAAAAAATCTTATTCAATGGACTTCAAATCTTACAGCAAAACTGAACTTGATACAGGGATTAACTGGAACGAATTCTACATGATGGTACAAAATGACGGACTTGAAAATTTATTTTAAATCATGCCCAAAAATTAAAAAATAAGTAGAAACTGGTAAAATATTGGTACGAATTCAATATGATGGAACAAAAAGGCGCCCAATAAAAATGTTTGAAAAGAAGTATATTAAATGCCTATATGCGGAACTAAATTGGGCTACACTTTAATAATCATAATAAAAGATAAGGTGCATAATGAGGGAAATTCCGGGTAAAAGAAATCTACCGATTTTTTTAATAAAATAACAATATTTAGAATTATCCATGTAGCATGTCAAAAATGTACGTACGTCAGCATTTTTCAAATAGGTATAGCGAAGGTATTTTAATTATTTAAAAAAGCATGATTTAATTTATTTGCTTTGAAGCATTTAAGAAGCTCTGTTCTGTTCCTGACTTTATCGTAAATCATAAAATTAGCTTTCTTCTTATTCCGTATTGGCTCAATAAACAACACATGGAAGAACAAAAGTGTACAGTTTTCCTCTTAGATCTGAAGAAGTGAAGTTTATCAATATTCATGTCACGTTTAATACCACGTCCAAGTATAGCTAGTCAACAAATTGAAGCTTGAAGACTGGGGATGGAGATTTAAATAATAACGGTTTGGAAACATCTGAATATCAACATTGTCCTGCTCTAAAAAAAAATTCAATGCTTCTTTTGTATTTTCAAAAAAGGTTGGAATTATATTTGTTAACGTCAGGAGGTCATATTATTTTCATCAAATGCATGGTCTAATGCCGACTTCAAAAAAATGCACTAAAAATTGAAAAATAATATTTTATTTCATATAGAAAATTTTACTGTTACGTCGGAGCCAAATCTATTCTTAATTACTTAATAACAAAAATATATTTATTTATAACCAAGTATGTAATGTTGATATTTCAGACATTTTAAAAGTTTGAGATAAACTGACTTTGGCATTTATCCGGATGAAAAGCGACATTTACCTGGGTGGAAAGGGATCACTTTCCACCCAGGTAAATGTTGATATTTATTTAATAGCGAAAATATTTCAATTTTATTCGATTATTTAATTTTTCCAAACATTCCGCGGCTTCTCTCAATTAAGGAGGAGCACAAATGATTTCTTCTGAATCGCTCATTGTTTTTGATAACACTTTCTTGATGACAATCTATCAAAAATGCAACTGATTTAAGTTTGTATACTTAGCTTGTTTAGTAGCCTAGTAACCATTTTCAAATGTCGATAAAACTTTTTATTTGTTGATGGTGGCGAAGCTTGTGGCTATACAGGAATCTTACTTAATTAATTTAAAAGGTATGGTTGTAAATAAAATAGTACAAACTTCGGTGAGAAGGATTCATTCCTGTCACGAAAAATGTAAAAGCATCTATTTGGCTCAACAGGAATAAAACCCTTTACACCTAGGTATGTACTATGCACTGTTACCCGTATTCACTAAAGATGTTTAAGTTTAAACTAGGTCTAACTTTACAGTTATAGATTTAAGATGACATTTTTAACAATTGAACAAATAATTTTTCTAAATGTCAGAGTTACAAAATGACTGTGACATAAGCTAAACATGACTGGCGAACTTACGGTTTTAAGTACCATGGCAACTAGATCTGGTATATGTTTTGCCCCCGTATTCACTAAAAAGGTTAAAGAGTAAAGTTGCCATGATACTTAAAACTCTTAGTTCGCCAGTTATGTTTCGCTTTTGCAACTGTCATTTTGTAATTGTCAACTGTCAAGTTAGACCTGGTCTAAATTTAAACCTCTTTAGTGAATACGAGTGTTAATGTCCAATACAATGGGTATCATGTCTTACTATCTTTATTAGTTTGGTGCCGAATTTCCAGAGCCAAATTTTCCAGATGAAATAAAATATTATTTGACATACTTTAGTACATTTTTTGAAGTAGGTTTTATTTTTTTATAAATATTTTTATTTAATCCTTTTTAGTTCTATTTATACGAGGTTTATTGTAAAAGTCAAGTTTAACAAATAGTCACTGGGTCCACTGCATATTATATAATATCATATTATGTGTATAAACGCATTAATGGCGGCATTTCGGCATTTGTAACATGTTTCCAACAATGTTTACTATAGGACCACCACATTAACATCCTGAATAGCTATATTACTATACTATCTATATTACTATATTATCTATATCCTATCGTCTTAAATAAATTTTAGGTAATTTTCTAAACAAGGCGTTAAAATTTGAGGTTTACGTTATTTTACAGAATCCGACTTTGTATTTATAATTACCTTTTCCCAAGTTATTAATACATTCTGCTTCGTGTAAGCAGAAAGATGACAAAGCCACATTAATAAAGCTTTTACTTTTAGGAGAGCTGTAAATTCCACACCTTTCAAAAATAATCGGGTGTTGCATCTTTCAGCGAATATAATGAAGAACAATGAACGACGATTTATTAATTCAAACATGTGGGCGGATTGTAATGCCGAAGAAACTGTATATCAATGGTCATGGATCTATAAAATTAACCATTCATTTATATGAACCGTGACTCAATATTGTTAATGAGTTGATGTTATCAAATAGTGTCCGTAACATAAAACGGCTTAGATCCTATACATTTTCAAACTAAAATAAAAATAGTCCAGACCATAAATATATTTTATCTTGTAAAAGGTCATGAAAAGGTTATAGCTGGTACAGTAGTTATACCTTGGTGTACGAATTAATATGTTAAGTTTTCGATCCTTAAGGGTGCTGAAAAAAAACACTTCTTCGCGCATGTATTAATTTTTGGTGAGAGTTACATGAAAAATAAATATTATTATAATAGTATAACATAAAATTCCCGGCAATTTTTATGTAAAAATGTATTCTCTCAATCGTTTTCCGAGTTACAAGGCACTTACTTTCTTTTGACTCTAAAAATTTTAGTTTATATACATTTTAGCATTTACTTATCTGTCCACCTCCATGAAGATTGAGCAAATAGAATTCTTACAAGCTTTTTGAATTGTATAGTTTCCGGTCTTTTTTGTTCAAAGGGTTCCCAATAAATCAGACCAAAACAATGTGATATACTTTTCTTTTATTACGATTCCTTTTTAATTCAGCAACGTTTCGGCGGTCGTTTAGCACCATCATCAGGCTAAAATAAATACATTTTGTTTACAAATTTTAAATTGTAAATACAAAGGACAGAAATATGGAATGACACTACAAGTAGATGTTTTGTTTTTTTTTGTGATGGGTTGAAAAAGAATAAAATATTACATACATACATTTAATTTCAAAAACAACAAACAAACGTAATTATAGCTAATACACGTTTTATGTATATTGTTATTATTAGTAGGTAACCAAGAGAAAAGTAACAGAGACAAATCTTTTGTTATTTTATATATCTTAAAGAAAAACATGTATTATTAATTTTTTTTTTAGTTTAATAAAGGCATCAAAACAAAACATGTAATACATAAACAAAATATTATAATACCTTTTTTTTGGGAGGTGTGCACCAGTTCAAAGCATACTTTTTGTTGTTCTCATTAGTATGTGGAGTCATACTTCGCTAATACCTATTTTTTTATATATATTTTTTTTATTTCTACACAAGAAACACTCTCTGCAATTTAAGAGTTTTAAACTAGCTGTAAACAGCGTATTGGAAGAATGTGATTTGGATATTTATTTTATATTTTGAACAGATGAGACACCTGTGGTGTTTTTATTTAAATATTAAAACATTAGTGGGTTGTCAACTGTTTTACGACTGAAAAATATAAAACTATTTTTTTTCGGGTTTAAACAGTTTAACTCCAGATGTCAATTTTTATTTTCACAGATTAATTTTATTTCGTTGATGCAATGTATTAAATTGTTTTTTTGATTGATAAGAAAGAAAATGGAAAATATGCTTTGATGTTAAATTTTCTATTAAATTAGATGCTTATAAAATGAAATTATGTTATCATAATCAGTTTTTTGATTAATATTGTTTGAAAACTTGTGAATGTATAACGTTTCCAATTAGTCTTTTGATATGATTTTCTTCAGTGTGTAATATTGAAAAATTGTTAAAATCAACGGCATGTAATGTTGTTATAGAGTGGTTACATAAGCCTGAATGCAAGGGTTTTTTTTTACGAATATTATAGTTGTGTTGATAAAAGCTTTTTGGTGTATTGTGATGTTTCACCGATATATACAAGAGTAGGGTCACAAGACATACATTCTAATTTGTATACTAAATTACTTTGAAGTGTGTTATCATCGCGATCTTTTAATGAAGTGAAAATATTAGAGATAAGATTGGAAGGTGTCCAGGCGGAAGCAGCATTAACAGATTGTAGAATTTTTTTCATTTGATTCTCAATCGTGTGGAAAAAATACTAGACAAACTGTTGGCATCTGGCGTTAAACTGTCTAAACCCAAAAAAAAAACTTTTATATTTTTCAGTCGCAAAACAGTTGACAACCCAGTAATGTTTTAATATTTAAATAAAAAGATCACAAGTGTCTCACCTGTTCAAATTATAAAATAAATATCCAAATCACATTCTTCCAATACGCTGTTTACAGCTAGTTTGAAACTCGTACATTGCAGAGAGTGTTTCTTGTGTAGAAATAAAAAAAATATGTATAAAAAAATAGGTATTAGCGAAATATGATTCCACATGTTAATTAGAACAACAGTTCATCAGTTCAAAGTATGCTTTGAACTGATGCACACCTCCCAAAAAAAATATGGTAATATTTGGTTTATGTATTACATGTTTTGATGCCTTTATTAAACTAAAAAAAAATTAATTATAAATGTTTTTCTTTAAGATATATAAAAAAACAAAAGATTTGTCTGTGTTTCTTTTCTCTTGGTTACCTATTATTAATAACAATATATATATATATATAACGTGTATTAGCTATAATTACGTTTGTTTGTTGTTTTTGAATTTAAATGTGTGTATGTAATATTTTATTCTTTTTCAGCCTATCACAAAAAAAACAAAATATCTAATTGTAGTGTCATTCCATATTTCTGTCCTTTGTATTTATAATTTAAAATTTATAAGCAAAATTTAGGTATTTTAGCCTGATGATGGTGGTAAATGACCGCCGAAACGTTGCTGAATAAAAAAAAAACGTAATAAAAAGTATATCACATTGTTTTGGTCTGATTTATTAGGAACTCTTTGAGCTTTTCCTTAACTTTACTTGTCTATGTATCTGTCGGTCTGTTTGCGCCAAATTTTGTAAGCCAATTTTGGACAACTTTCACTTGACCTATTGATTTGATAATTAATGCATATAAACATATATACAGGTCTGATAACTATGCAATAATTTGATGAAACTGATCTTGGCTATGCCCTTGATTGATTTTTCGTATCAATTTTAAATTAGTTTTATTTAACCTATTGCTGTCAAACCTAGTACGACATATGTAGGTTATATAACAATTAAAAAATAACAAGTGTGTAAATTTAGCCATGACTTTGATTTTATAAATTTGGTGCAAAAAATGTGCTCTATTATAAATTCTTTTTGTGATGGAGAATCATTCCAGAAACTATTTCAGACTCTAATGCCGAAAATGAGGAATGTAAGGGATTTCTTAATTTTTTTTACTGTCGAAATGAAATGTGATATAGAGAATGAGGCCGAAGAGGAAGAATAAAATCTTAACAAGATACCGATCTCCATCCAACTTAATTTCTTTGTGAAATTAAGGATGGCGCCAGCAGAATTTTCATAGCTTTCTAAATTTTGAGATTCTGGGTGTTTTTCAAAATGATGCATTTAGAGGCACCCCTCGTATCCTAGCTATCTGATAACATGAAAAATGCGAAAACTGATCCTTACATGACTTTTTTCGTAGAATTCAGTATAAGTATACGGGGTCAGGTCAAAAAGTTATCGGACACTTTTTTTAATGGAACAACCTGTATATTATTCTTTATATCTATTAAGAATAATGTGGGCTTTCCAAAAATCCAAAAATATATAATGTATGCAGTTATTTTGAAAAACAACCTCAAATTCGAGATTTTCTAAAATTTTCTTTTGTCCAATTAGTAGATAGTAAGCTATGTCTAAAATGTATTAAAACAAAAATTCATGTAATTACTATACCAAAGAGGTACTATTTTCAAACTTAATTCAAAAGATCTTTTTTAATTCTCAACTCTTAATTATTTCTTACGGCATTTTAACTTAATTATATATATAAATACCTTTTACCTTTTTTAGGAAAAACAAAATTTAAAAAAAAACAAAGAGTTTTCAAAGGTGGTTTTCAAAATGACGGTCATTTTCCATGCAAAATTGGCACATTTTCGGTACTCTTCTAATAGCGTTCAAAAGACCATCTTTACAAATTTCGGAAAAATAAATCAATGGTCACGCGAAGCTCCTCTACAGACTGATATTGTGTTTTAAATACCGTTTTTTGCATGAAACCCCATAAGAAAAAATTTAAAATCGAAAGATCCGGAGATCGAGAGGGCCATCTTACACGTCCGTGAGTACCAATTCATCTTTGAGGAAAGTTATAGTCTTAAAATGCTTTTAAAAGCTCAGAGTTATGGCTTACGGCGCCGTCTTGTCAAAGATAAACGGTATTATAAAGTGGCAATGGAACATTTTTCATCAGTTGTGGAATAACTTCCTTAAGAAATTCTAGGTACCGACAGGCTGTGAGATCTCCTTTAAAAATTCTATAGACTATGCGTTTTCCAAAAATGAAACATGACACCCCAACCCCAAAGCGTTCTTGTTGTGCCCTCTCAAAAATTAAAGACTGATTTTCTGCGGACAGCTTCCTGTATTATGGCGATTGACAATTCCCGCACTTGAAAAATAAGATTCATCGGACTAGATAACGAGTCTGCCAAAAGATACATCAGTATGGATTTGTTGTAAATACTACTGGCAAAACAACATTCGGTGCTCGGCATCGCCGGCGCCAGGGTGTGGTTGAGCATCAGACTTGGATACACCAGTTGCTTCCTCTATTTGTTGGCAAGAAGATAAAGGCGTCACTTCTACATAACCCAATACGTTTATTTCTTTTCTGCCTCTATTTTGTTTAGTGTATACTGTAACAGAAGTACACTGAATATAGTATACAGTCAAATAGAAACACCAAAACAATTTTGACCAAAAATTAAGGGTTATATGGGGATGGCCTGATAATATTTCAACAAGTATTTTATAATTGTCGACGTTTCGCGACTTAATTGTCTTCTTCAGCAGACATTTTACTTTTACTCTGTTGTTCCGCATATATTACCCAAATATTAAGTTTTTAAATGGTTTTCGTTAACCATCCTTTTGGTGTTATGTTACAGTGGTGTATTGTGGGGGGTTAGGCTCCAGTAAAATTAGCAAAAGACTATTTTTAAATAGTCGACATTTCGCAACTTTATTGTTGCATCTTCAGGATACATATTCTGTTTGTCCGCAGATATTTCCCACATATTGAGTTTCTAAATGGTTTTCGCTAACGATCCTCTTGTTTTTATGTTATGAGTGGTGTACTATTTGGGTTTAGGATCCAGTAAAAAAGCAAAAGACTTTTTTTAAATTGTCGACGTTTCGAAACTTTATTGTTGCAACCTCAGAACACATATAAATTCTATATTCCGCACGAAATACACATTTTTAGTCTTTACCTACTACGTTGGACCGTAGGTATTTCCCAGATATTAAGTTTCTAATGGTTTTCGTTAACGATCTTCTTGTTGTTAGGTTAGAGTAGTGTATTATTTGGGGTTAGGAAACATCTGCGGATCAATGGAGTAGGTACAGACTAATATGGGTTTCATGTACGATTTAAAATCTGTCCTGAGGATGCAACAGTAAATTGGCGAAACGTCGGCAATTTAAAAAGGAGCCTTCGTTTTTTTTTACTGAATCTTCAAAAAACTTCAAATACGACACCACTCTAACATAACAACAAGATTATCGTTAATGAAAACAATTCAGAAACTTAATATCTGGGATATGTGCGGACCAACGGAGTAGGTAAAGACTGATAATACGGGTTTCAATTTAAGATAGCGAAACAAAATGACGGCCAAATAAAATATTTAAAAAACGTAATAAAATCTTGTTTAATTGATTTAAATTTTACAGAAAACTTAAATATGAATATGGGATACTTATTGAATTTACTTTATATTATGACCAAAAGTCAAGCGTGGCATAGATAGAAAGAAAATGGTAAACGTATTGGTAGCAATCCAATATGATGCAACAAAATGGCGCCCATTAAAACTGAAGAGACAGTATATATAACACATATATACTGTGACTATGTACTGAACTAAGTTGGATCACACTTCTCATTTCCCAATAAAAGTAATAATTCATAACGATGGAAGTTCCGGGCAAACGAATTAACCGATTTTTTTTTCTTACAGAGAAATTAGCTATAGGCTACTAATTGGACATAAGAAAATTTTAGAAAATCTCGAATGTTTTTCAAAATAACTGCACATATGTATTTACTTTTGGAGAGCCCACATTATTTCTAATAAAAATAAAGAACAATATACAGGGTGTCCCGTCTAAAAAAATAAAGTAGGGTCCGATAACTGTTTCATCTGACCCCGTATACTTATTCTGAAAGCAACACTGAATTTTAAGGAAAAAGTCATAGAAGGAACAGTTTCCGCCTTTTTGCGTTTTCAGACATCTGAGATAAGAGGGGTATCTGAAAATGCAACATTTTTAAACACGCCCTGTATTTCAAAAAACAAAAAGGGCTATGAAAATTCTGCTGAAGCCATCTTTAATTTCTCCAAAAAGTTGCTACTGTCGCAAAAAACAAATGCATTCATCTATCTTAAAAAAAAAAGTGCTGAAAATGGGATACCGAGTACTGAGACTAGTAAAATAAATGTACGAATGTGTACAATGTAGAAGCTTACCGTGAAATAAGTATACTAACATAATATTATAAACATGCTGTGGTGATTACGACTGACGTAAAGGAAGTGTACCATTCATTCGTTGGCCAGTTATCTTATGTTTAGAGGTGCCGTGATAAAATTTTAAAATCAATTGTAATCTTCATGATTTTGTTATAATAAATTTTAATTTTCCTACATTGCACATATATGCTAGTATTTTTTTTATTATATTAGTTTAAGCACATTTTTAAATAAATATATATTTTTATATATTTTCTTATGCCTATAGTAATTGTATTCTTTTAGTTAATATATTGGAAACCCAATGCGATTTTCTCTCCGGTTCCGCCATCAGCTCCCACTTCACCTATTTGGATATTTTTTTTATTAAATCTCTCTACCCACTATTTAGTGTATATTTTTATTATATTTTCCGCATGGAAAATCAAAGATTATATAATTGATTTAAAAGGCGCTACCTCATTTTTTTAAAAAGTCCCACCTTAAATATGGAATTTTTATTGTTATTTTATTAAATACGAATTTTACTGCTACAAAAATTACTCTAAATATATATTTCACTTTAATGAATCCCAAAAGTAAATCAGGAAAAAAACATTAAGATGAAAAAGATCGAAATACTGTGATGTACCTGCTGTACGTTTTAGGACAAGTACTCTAAGACCTGTCAAAATTCGGCAATAATCGTTGTTTGGTTTTGAGTTCAATAATTTCTATTGATTTCGCTTGGGGTCAGTTAGGAACATTAACGGGATGTACAATTATTGTTTCTATTTTATTAGTTTTGGAATTTTAATTTGATTGTGCTAGGTTAGTTATTGTAGGATTATTATGAAAAATTACTTATCTATTTATCTTTAATCTAAAATCTTTAAAAGTTGAAATATATCATAATATAATGTGTATAAATTATTTGCAAAGCTCGCAAAGAAGTGATTTGTATATACTCTATAAATAAAAATTGATTGTCCTAACACTGGAATCTGTGGTGGAAGATAGATCAAAATACAAAGGTTCTAAACACACTACACCACAACTTGTTACGTTCTGGACGCGAGTTTCGCTAACCAAGTTAGCATCATCAGCAGATGATATAAACTGTTTTTTAATTTCTAAATCTAGCCACTTTTGTTTGGCAAAAGATTCAACCTTCCCAGTAACGGGTAATTGTTTAGGGATCTTGACTGAAATGAATTTAGGGAAAACCGAAAAAGACTTGCATGATTTTAGAAATCAAATATCTGCTGCTATTAACCTAATCTTAGTACAGTACTTACAATAAAGGTTTTGTTCCATTGACCGTGAAGCCATGTAAAATCCTAACACTAGAAGTTTATATCATCTGCTGATGATGCTAACTTGGTTAGCGAAATGCGCGTCCAGAACGTAACAAGTTGTGGTGTAGTGTGGTTCGAACCCTTGTATTTTGAAAAATTGTATTTTTAAAGCAATCGGTCAATCATATGCGAATCAATATCGGCTTGAGATCAATATTAAGTTTAAAGTCAAGGTTGTCGGATTAACGTACTTTGGCTCGAACTCTATAAATAATATACATTTCAAAACGTTTAGGACCAGTATTTTCATCCCGGAATAAATAATCCTAAAGCCTAAACCGTATGTAAATCAAGTTTGCAGTGTAGTTTTAGATCAATCTCAAGTTATTACTTCCCTCAGATCTTCACGTTTTAAGTCCCCTAGATGGCGAAAAACGTGTTTTCTCAATTAGGTCGGTCTGTCTGTCTTATCTTACCCGATTGACTTCAAATTTTGGTAAAAAATCAAGAGTCATAAGGGCATGAAATGGTTACATTTTGGTAAAAATCCAATATGCCGGAACAAAATGTCGGCCTAGCGAAATGTTATAAAAATTATTACTTAGAAACTACTTATCCAATTTATCTGATTTTTTTCGTAATATTCAAGTGTTACGTAAAAATCATCTGGTAAAATTTTGGTACGAATCCAAGATGAAGAAACAAAATGGCAGCCTGGTGAAATGGTAAAGAAATATTACTAAAGAAACTACTTACCCAATTTACTTGAAATTTTGCATAAAAATCAAGTATTACGTAGGAATCAACTGGTAAAATTTTGGTGCGAATCCAAGATGGAGGCCTAATACAATATTTAAAAAAATTAACATGAAAAAACTACTTATATAGAGATGAACTGGTAAAATTGTGGTACGAATGCAAGAGGGCTGAATAAGATTACATAGTTTTAAGTTTTAGCGTTTTTAGATTCCCATAAACATGTTTTCTCAATTTCGTCGATCTGTTTGTCCGTCGGTCTGTCCGTCTATTAAATTGGAGCAAATCTAAAAAGTACTTACCCGATTGACTTCAATTTTGGGTAAAGGTTTTATGGGGACCCCTGGTAAGATTTCGGTAAAAAAAAATTATAACTAATTATCCAAATTACTTCAAAAGTCAATTGTTATATAGAAATCAACTGGTAACATTTTGGTATGAATCAAAAATGGCGGCCTTATAAAAAAATTAGCCTGACAAATCTGTTTATTAGTTATTTCAAAATTTTGTGCAAGTATTAAGTGTGATATAGATCTATATAAACTAGTAAAACTGTGTTTGGAGACTTATTCAATTTATATTAAATTATGTCCAAAAGTCAAGTGTGTCGTAGATAGAAACTGGTAAAATATTGCTACGAATCCAATATGGTGGAACAATATGGCGCCTAATAAAAATATTTGGAAAGATTGTGTATTTATTTGTATTACTACGGAAGTTCCGGCTAAAGGAAATTTACCAATTTTTTTTAATATTATAGAACTTAAGATGTGTAAAAAATTTCATAGCAATAAGTTAAGTGCAAGTAGTTCAAAAACGATATGAGCAAGATGCCAGACAAAGTAAGAGGGATCAAATTGTATAATATTCAGATCTTCATATACCCATAAAGTATCGAATCGATAGATCAAGATTTTATCCAGACACACCGACAGATCCAGGCAAGTAAAATTAAGTTAAAGCTGTCAATAAAGCTTTATTTACTCAACCTCCATGGTGTTGTGCAGATAGGTAATAACCGAAAAATATACTAACTAAAATCTGAAGGAACAAAGGAACTAATTTGACAAATTAGAGAAAATACTTTATTTTATTCCCTTGTATCTCAGAAACTAATTGGTTGAGAAAAGAAATACATAAAGTTTTATACAAAATATGAAGAGAATTTTATAATCTAGGTACTATTTTTCATGTAACTTGCACTAAAATTGACATATTCTCGAAAAAGAGGTTTTTGTCTCCATTGATTGGGCTAAAAGCTGTTACAGTTGTTTAGATTTCCTTGAAATATTTCTTTCTCGCATATTAAATATCGTTATATTATTTGTTATTGGTAGATCATTACTATTTCAGCACTATTTTTTACAACGGAATAAATAACTTTTATTTTTATCATTGTTGCAGATGCCGTTAAAGATGACCGGAAGTGGCAGCCAGTGCCACATGGTAGAGCAGCCCAGCTGGTCTAGTCCATCTGCCAGTCCGTCTCCTCCCCCTCCGCCATTGCCACCACCAGTGGCGGCGCGTTGGGCCAGGACGGAACAAAATAGTGGAGACTCGTGTCCTCACTGTAGGGGCAGACTAGCTTCGCTACCCACTAGAACCACCTCATTAAGCAGCTATAGCTGTAAAGGTAAGCTAATAAGTTGCGAAATTATTAGTAAGTTGATTCATCGATAACTATTGTATTATTTTTATGCTGAAAAGGAAAATATTATAGCAAAAAATGTTTGAACTGATTAAAGCCGCTTTCATAAGAATGGTATCGTAAATAGATATAATTGTCGCTACCTACTAGAACAAAAATAGAAACCTTAGAGCTATGGATTTTGTAAACATTGCAATCACAGGATGGCTACGTATACGAGACTAAAGAAGACATAGTTTCTAGACATAGTATAATATAATTCTGTCAGCAGGCAAGATGTGTGTAGATAGTGTATATATTTTTATAAATTATTTACTTAAATATTTTAAAAATTATTTTGAAAATAGCTATTTAATGAAAAATTTAAAAAATATGCCTTTCGCCTTATAAGAATTTATAGAATATGAATATTCAAAATTTATTTTACCCATTAATTAGCAAAACCATTAAAAAAGGGCAACACGTTTGATTTAAAAAGCGGTCAAAATGGTTGGTCTTATCATTGGATTTATAGGGGTATAAAGCCAATGGTTTTATGAATAAAGTATGTCGAGGTTTCCTTACAAAAAAAAACTCAGTGGTAACATATCTTCATATTTAATAATGTGATATGAGAGTGGCACAAAGTTATGCAATGGAACGCTAATTTCCAACTTTTTCTTAAAACCAACCATTTGCGCAGCTTTTTAAGTTAAACGTGCTGGCTCCCCACTTTTTCATTTTTTTAAACTCTCCTGATAAATGCCATGAGGATAATAGTTTTTTAACATTATATGCATTTTCTAAGGAGAATAACAAAAATATTTTTCAGTCCCACTGAATTTCCGGAGTTTTCCTACAATGGCTTATACAACCAGTGGCTTGACAGACTATTTGCATTGATAAGTGCAACAATTTCCGTTGGTTTAATGAAAAAAGCAGCCAAAAGATCATTGCAATTAATTAGTGATACCACCGAAACGAGAGAGTCTCACCTGTCATCTCGACTCGACCAGACGAGAGAGCAATTTTCAAGTGGAACACTAGACGAGACGCCGAGAATTTCTCGTTTCTCTCGACCTCTCTCTTGTCCCTTGAGCATAAAACATCTGTATTTTTTATATTTTTAATATTAAATAAAACAAACTATTGAAAACAAAACAAGTATATTTTTGACATACCCGAAACTCCAATGTCTTTTATCTTTCTTAAAACTTCTTTTAGTACGTAATACGAAAGTAAAAATGGCGTTTCTGTGTCTTTTATGATATGTGTTTACAAGGACTTCACATTGAGCAAATGATAATATACAGGATAAATATGTGAAAATGTTTTTACACATATATATATACCAAAATTGACTTTGCTTTTGCACAAATTAGAAAACAAAATTTTTGTTTTATTATATAGTAGACCTGCTTTGCACTTTATTTGCATATTTTTTTTTTCTTATGTAAGTTTAAAAATATTTTACAAATCAAGTTCAGATCTGATATTTAAAGGTTGTATATGATAATATATATGAATATAAAGAGGGGACGATAGAGGCTAGAGGAGGTGACGTATAACAAAAATCACGTCTAGACAATATACGTCAGGTCAGATGATATTTTCTACGATTCACGCAATCTGTAAAAAAGATCATATTAAAAACTTCCAAACTGAGGATAGATGGAAGACTGCGTTCTTTTAGTAAACCGCTTGAAAGTTTTTTTGAAAATTCCTTTTACTATTATCAAAACTAAAGTAGAAAAGACAGGCAGAGCAATATGTGGTCAGTTTAGTATAAATATTCATTTGTTGCATATAATACACTCTATATCTTCGGCTTCAGTGTATAGACATTTTCAGGAAAACCTGTCTAAATGTTGTAATGCACCTAGCTCGCCTTTCCAATCCTCTTTTTGTGCCCTAGAAAGTTAAAATTTATTGCATTAGGGTGAGAACTTGCGGTGTGGTTTGACTTACGGAACGGAAGTGAAATATTATTTTGCCTATATAGCTTTGCGGTATAGCTTTTAGGACGCCTTTGCAGAGCTCGTCGTTAATAAGTGCGATATGAAAAAAGTATATAAAATA
This sequence comes from Kuschelorhynchus macadamiae, assembly GCA_030620095.1. Taxonomy (NCBI): domain Eukaryota; kingdom Metazoa; phylum Arthropoda; class Insecta; order Coleoptera; family Curculionidae; genus Kuschelorhynchus; species Kuschelorhynchus macadamiae. Next base: position 407,758 of record JAUTXW010004699.1, on the reverse strand, counting down.
TGATAGTGTTATAATATTGCCAAATTTCCAACTACGGCTAAAGAAAATTGGTAATAAATATAGGAATAAAAGTATTCCTTACTTTGAGAACCACAATATAGAACCGAACTTAAATTGGACTACAAATGGATTTGACGCAAATGTTTTGACTGCTATGCTGTGTATAGTAGTAGGGGTGGGCATATTAATCGATTAATCGAACTAATCAACCGTTGAAAATCGATTAATAGAAAAAATCGATTAAGCGATGTAAATGGAAAAACTGAGCGAACTTTCGGTTATTTTTGACCTATTTACAATTCAGTAGACCTCTTGTAATTCATATTTGCTCGGGCGTTTTCGATCGGCGAATAGGATTCTTAGGCGTTTTTTTCGGTACAAATATGTTATACTTTTTGAAGTATTATCCATCGCTGTTTATGTTTCCTTCTCTGCTATACAAATTAGTAAAAAATAGAATGACGATATTCTAAGACGTGTTCGTCGACATATTGTTTTCAAAATTTTTTTAAAATGTGACAAAAAATCAGTTAAAATGTTTGTGTTTTTTGGATTCTTATCAAGTTGGTTTTAGTTTTTTTATAAGTTAAATTAAAAGAGATCACATGTCCTCTTTTCTAGAGCACTGCTCTAATATTTTACCTCTTTCTATTTTTTTTTGGCTTGAAATTTTCAAAATATTCTCTCTTGTATGAGTGTTATCGAAAAATGTTTAACCATCTTTTCAAGTGCAACAACAGGCCCTTTTTAGATAAATACTTCGACGGCCTATTTTTTAGAATCCTGAAAACAAAGAGAAAAATCTTCGATAGTTAAAGTTGACCCGTTAGTGGATATATCACGGGAAAACATTTTTTCTAAAATCACACAGATTTACAGATTCATGCCGCAGACTCATTGTTCTTATATATATTTTTCTCTTTTTATAAATATTCTGACCTTGATTTCGATATATATATATATATATATATATATATATATATATATATATATATATATATATATATATATATATATATATATATATATATATATATATATATATATATATATATATATATATATATATATATATATATATATATATATATATATATATATATATATATATATATATATATATATATATATATATATATATATATATATATATTATATATAACGTTTTAATACTTAAAAATAGAGATCAACAAAATTTGTTTAAATATCTTATTATGCCCAACAATACACGTTCTAACTTTAATTGCAATTTGTAAGATTAGATCAAAAGAAACCAAAGAAAGTGACTCTTCTCAAAACATTTCCAGACACTTAACCACGTTCTGAAAATAATTGTTTCAAGCTACGTATTGTATAACGACTAACGACTTTTAGAATTCTTAATACGCCAACTGCCACCGAATATATGGTTTATTCGCCATATACTTCATATATATAATATAATATTCATTGTTTTTTTTTTAAATCAAACTACAAATTCGTCTCTGTAATAAGTGTTTTACACCAGAATTGAAAAAAAAAACAGAATGCCGTTTTGCAAGCTGTTTGTTAATTTTCAGCAGATACATAGACGACATTTGCTGGTGCCAGACAGGAGGATTTAGATTTTTTACCACCTATTAGCACCTTGATAGCTAATTATGTTTGACATTAAAGAAATAGGTTAATGGAAAACTACCATTCCCGGATCTTTTACTGAAACAAAATTATATACTAATTACTACTATATTAACTTGCGATTTAGAGAAAACCCTTGTCTACCTATAGTATTTTATTTAATACTCAAATTCAACTCTTTCTTTTCTAGACTGCACTTAACTTCTGAGGAGTCTAAAAAAAGAACTATTATTTCCTAGTACATATGCCTAATTTTTGTGGCACATTTTGATTTCTGCTAGGCTCTTTCAAGTAGCCCTTTAGCCTGTATTTCTTTGCCCGGCAATTACTACATTCCCCCAGAAGAGATTACTGGATTTTCTGTATATAGCATGGTCTACAGTTACTACCTTATTTTTGCGATGTTACAACGTTTCTAATGGCGAATGGCATCGTTTTCAAGTGTAGATTTTAAAACGATTGGAGATATTTATCATTCGAAACGTTTTAAATAAGCAAAAATAAAACTATAGACATGGTTCTCTGGTTTCCTTTGTATTACGGAGCATCATGTCCATTTGAGCTACCCACTCAAAAAGTTTTTTTCTAGCAGGCACTGAGAAACCCCATTCAACCGATTTTGAGTTGCAAGTTCTTAGTGCTATAGTGTCTTTATTTTCCATCCCAATCTCGTTAATCATACTGTCGATGTATTCACTGACTTAGCTAAGAAATATTATTTAGAAGGGAACTAAAAAAGTGTAAATTGTAGTGTTCAATTGAGTGAATGCAAGTGCTAGCATAGATAGGCCGTTTCTAGAATATAGTGCTTCTAATCAAGATGAGTGACTTAGGAATACAAATAAAAACTGGTCAAACACAAATTAATACCATTTAGGCGTTGTTGGTAAAATTATAACATAGAAGAAAATTTGTTAGGCAGAGGATATAAACAAAAAACGTATCTAATATAAGTTTACCCAGCCAGCTTTTTTAACAACTCTCAAACACAAAACTTAGCTGGCCTTCCACCATAAAGTATATGTTTAATATATTCGAAATGTCCATGAGGGGGGGTGCAACTATTTCGCCTAGCCAGTTGACGTATTTTACGAACTCCTTAAGACTTACGTTAGGTGAAATGTAAAATATATCGAGATTTACATTTTCAATCTGACTATGATGTATCCTTGAATGAGATCTATCTTTGGGGTCTTGACTTTCTTTACTAAATATACTGCCACATCCTGTCCATAATCCGCTATATGCGTTTTTTTCTCTACGTCAGTACTATGTTAGATTTATTAGCTAATGTATTCTTTATTTGCTTCTCTATTTATTTCTGTCATATACATATTAACTACCGTATATAGCCTGCTCAGTTAAAAGATCCAAGTCTGTGATATTTGACACCACAAATTAGACTTGACGATTAATTTGTGTATTTATCGATTTTGTGCTCTCTGGACCATATTTTAAACACTAGCTTGTTCTATTAGATTCATGGCATTTCTAAGTTACAGTTACAGCATTTGTAGCGTTTGGACAAACGTAGTTTTTAGATATGCCACATCTGATCCATCCTAATATAGTCTTTTTAATTTGTGGTCACTTTTCCGCGATCGCCTTGTCCACTAAAATGCGTCCTAAAACTTGGACCCTTCTAGTATTTGTCTAGTTCGCTATTAAGAAAAACTCTTCTTTCTAATTGTTGCGTTTAAATATCTAATTTGTTTTATCTCTCTACTTATTTTGTTTTCTACTTTTGGATTGGTAAGTTTGTTTTGACTTTTTTTTTAGATCCTTCGATTCTATTTTTGGTTTCTAATATAATATCTTTTTTATCATCAGGGCATCATTTACCCCTACACCCTTGTTGTGGAGGCGTGCTTCACTATATTTATCAATCTTACCCTTCTTTTCTATTAAAACCAAAATCACTGGTTAATAAAAAAAATCCGTTCGTGACTATAATGGAAATGTTTTTTCTGGTTTTTTCAGCTTATAACTTTTCCTTAACCCCGTTCAATTTCGCAGGCTTTTCATCACATTTCTTTACCGATTTACCTCGGCGTTTCTTTTTAATGTGTATATCAAATGTCCTATTCCTCCCCTATTTTCTTTATCTTTCATCCGCATAACCCTTTATCTTCATCTAATTCGAATGTTACCTCAATCATTTGTTTCGACGGTTGTTCAGCTGTAAGCTTCTTCTGACTAATCCAATCCATGACATAGCGGCCTTCTAGTCTGCTTGAGTTATTGAGCTTTTTTAAATCCTTTAATCTCTTCTAACCATAGGTTCTCTGGTCGGTCCCGTCTAACACTGGAATTATTTGTGTACGTTTGTCCTCTCCTTATAGTGGTAACATCATTCCTATTTAGTCTGCAAGATCTGATATTTTGCTTTCGGGGGCTCCTGGTAAATTGTAGTTATTTCCGTGTGTGTGGCCGAATCTAAAAAGGATATATTTTTATATGATTTCTGCATATCCAGGTATGTGATTACAAGCTTACCTTTTTCTGCTTTAAATCTTTCTTTAACTTCTTAATACTTCGCTATTTATTCTATTAATTAGAGTTTGGTTTAGTTGTATTTCTTCTCGTCATATATACTACCCTGAGTTGATCCTTCATTCCATTTCTAGTTTCAAGTTTTATATTTTTCTAAAAAACTCTTGCAGAGAAAGTAGTATATACCCTGTAGTAGCAAGCAATACCTTCGTTCAATATTTGCCTGGGTATACTCTTCAGGTAACTACCTAAAATAGTTGTATTTTGTAACTTACATTTTACAGAACTGTTTTGATATATAGGAATTTCTACTGACATTAACAATGTTAATAAAATTCTCCATTCATGAACAATCTGAGCAAATAAACGCATACATAATTAAAAACGGTGATAAATAAATTAGGTACAACAAACTACCCCGTATTTTTTAATTAAATAGTAAAATCGATCGTTTTTATTTATACTTCTTTTTGGCCTATCTTTTGTTCCTTACATACTTCCATAGAACTCACAACGGTGATATGTGTCATTTATTTCTATTCACGTCAGACACAAGAGTTGCTAAAACGGTCCTTTATTATCCTTCTTTTAATTCTGTGGATTCTATCTGCCCCATACAATCCTAGGAAAGAGCTTCCGGCAGAGAGATTTACTCACACAGGGCCCGAAATATCCGGGAATAAACCCTGGGGTTGTTTTTAATTCAGAAACTTTTGACTGCGGTTTGAAAATAACGGACGTCTCTTTAGAATTAAAGTTATCCGTCGGTACGTTGTGTTCAAAGCCATCAAATGAAAATATATTTTTCTTTATTCAGAATTTATAGGGTAAACTATCATTATATAAATTCGGACAGCTCCGTGACACTTTGTGGAGTACGGCGGTATCTTGAATCCCGTCTTAGCAAATAAATTTAAATTCGGAAATCGTACATTTGAATATCAAGAAGGGCACTTTTGGAAGGTATTTGTGCATGAAATATCACTCACATAGCTTCTTGGTCAATTTTACCTGTTTTTGTGGTCTTTGGTAGTAATATTATTTTTTAAAAATAATTTTGTAATTCATCTTCTTTGAACATGCCTAATTCGGTTTTATATTTTTGCACATATATTTATTCTCTATGGTCTTTAATAAAAAGGGTTTATTCATTTTTGATTCAGCAGAATAGGGTTATCCATCATAAACTGAAAACCCCTCTTTTTTTTATATATTATATTATTTTAAACAACAATTTTTAAAAATCAATTTAATCTTTAGTAATAGAACTGTGATAAAAAATGCTTTTTATTGGAGTAACCCCTATTTTAATTATTATCTAAATGAGATACTAATTTAATGGGCATGTAATATATAAGATATTCCATCTAAAAAATCTATGTGGAATCTGCTACACATTTTGATATCCTGGTACTTATGAATACTGATTTTCTATAAATCATGTAGTAGGTCTGGCAACTTTATATTTAACAATTACCTCTCAAAATTAAGCCAAATTGGAAATGGCGAATTATGAAGAAAGGCTGTGTATATATCAAAAATCGGTAAATTTTCTTTACACGGAACTTTCCTCGTTATGATTTTCTCTTTCATTATGAATAGTGAAGCGTGACTCAACCATTTTAAATTCGTAACACAGTTTTACCAGTTTATCTCTACATCAACTTAATGCTTGCACAAAATTTGAAACTAATTTAATAAGTAGTTTTTTATGCTGATTTTTTAAATATTTTATTACTTCGCCATTTTATTTTGCTATCTTGGATTCATACCAAAATGTTACCAGTCCATTCCTATGTAACACTTGATTTTTGTGCAAAATTTGAGGTAAATTCGATAATTAGTTTTTTTTAGTAAATTTTTTTTAAGGTTTACTAAGCGGCCATCTTATACTGGATTTTTACCAAAATATTACCAGATCATCCCCATATAATCCTTAATTTTGACCAAAATTTGAAATCAATTTGATAAGCACTTTTTAAGCTATACCGCAAACTGACAGGCAGACCAACAGACGGACCCACGGCATTGATTAAATAAATTTTTTGGCGTCTGGGGGCGCTAAAACGTGAAGATATGTAAAACCTGAGTGGGTGATCTTTTTCACGATTATAAAAACTTTATTTGGCCGCCATTTTGTTCCGCCATCTTGAAATACCACAAATTTACTAGTTAATCCCTGTAACATAATTAGTTATGGCACAGAATTTGAAATGTATTCATTAAGAGGATTTTTCAGGCTGAATTTTTGAATCCTTTATTAAGCCGCTATTTTGTTCCGCCATCTTGGATTCGTGCCACTATTTTACCAGTTTTTTTTTTTGGAATAAAAGTAGTTTTCCAGACCGATTTATTAAAATAATTTATTAAGCCGCCAATTTGTTCCGCCATCTTGCATTCGTACGAAAATTTTACCATGTTGATTCCAAAATGATACTTCATTTTTGTGCAAAATTTGGGATAAGTAGTTTTTTTAATAATAATTTTTTTAACATTTCACTAGGTCGCTATTTTTGTTTCGCCATATTTGAAATCATATTTTTTGGCACCTAGGGACCCTGTACCGTAAAGATCTGAAAAAATCTTGGAGGGTGATTTTTTACGATTACAATACTTCTCTTTTACGAGGAAAGTAAACAATCATTTTAGAGTTTAAAAATGAATAGAATTTTAAATGTTAAAAACCGTTTCGACAAAAATATCTATTATTACTTAAATTTATATAAAAATTAAATGATTCTAATGTTTTGACGTAACACGAATGTTAGTTTAAAATAAAAAATCAGGAAAACAGATTTTTTTTGATATAATGATGACGGCGCTCAACTTTTGAAAACCCTCTGTGTACAATAGTAATGTCAAAACGTTAACCTTGATTATAACTGAGGCAAGAAATAATAATAATTCAAAAAACGCTGGAAAAAGAACATGTTTAGAAGATTCCTTCATTTGTTTAAAATGCCCTATATATTAAGATCAAAAAGAAATTTTAGAAAATCTCATTTTTTTTGGTAATTTACGTAAATTATCTTGGCTAGGAAAATAAATTAAAATTTCTCGTTTCATAACAGTTAACGTTTAAAAAAATGTTGAGAATTTGACCGTATCATATACATAAAAGATTTGTTGTAGGCTCTACAGTTACGACATATATTATAAAAAATTTAGACCTAGTGCTCGACAATGCCGAAAACCGCAACTTAGAATCTTAATTCTTGTCAAAAATATTGAATCTTGTATTGCGTCCAAAAATTTGCGTATATAGGGTTGTGTGTCCAGTCGGTTTACAAAACTAATTCTGTCTAGCATGTTGGCGGCAATTATTCCAAGTATCATTACGGCCAAAAAGAAAGTAGGAGAAAACATTTATAATTATGTCACCTGGACTGTCATAAGTTATCTAACGTCAAACACAAATTTGGCAGCAGTTGTTAAATTGACATATAATTTTGAGTTTCAAAAATGCCTGCCTTAAGTATAGAACTATACGTCAGAGAGGGAATCGATACAAGAAATATTACAAATGAACTGCGAAATTGCAAAAATTCTGTCTTATAAGGTAAATAGAAATTCCATGAGTATGGAAATATAATAAGATATTCAGGTTCAGAACGTCCCAAAATGTCAAAAGCAGATCAAGATGCAAGATTAATTCATTATCTGGAAAATAATCCATTTGAAACAGTCATAATAAAAGATGAGGTGCATTTACTGGTTCAGTTTGTACCGCTTGCCGAAGAATTTCATGTTTAAATGGTATTAAAAATCGTTATGGCGTTAACAAAATTTTTCTCACCGAAATAATAAGCAAATAAGGTTTGAATTTGGAAGAGAATGTGTAAATCAGAATGACATGTAGGAAAATGTGTTTTTTTTTTCGGGCGAGAAAAGCCTTAATGCTAGAAGACGCCTTTGTATCCCCCATGGAATGAGGACAAATAAATTTATACAGTTAGATAAAGTAATTTATTTTCTGTTAAAGGTTTGGATTAGCACCAGCAGACCTGCGATTATTACAATGGCCGTCGAAAAGTCTCAACTTAAATTTAATTGAGAATGTTTGGAGAAATGGGAAAAGTGATTTATAAAGATATTTATTTTAGAATTCAAAAATATTTGTTGTAAAGCATATGTGATGATATTAATATTTTTGTCGTGTTTATTATATTATTATTGAGGTTTAACTAAATTTATTTTTGTTACATTTGTTTAAGAAATATTTTTGTTCAATATAGTATAAATGGTTTATTTATTGTTCTTTTAAATTTACACTTTGTGTTTAAGTTTAATTCGTCTCATTCTAGTTTAACCAAATTTAATTCTGTTAAATTCTGTTTTAATTATTGTTTTTTAAATTGTTCCGTTTTTATTTAAGTTTAATTTATATTATATCCTGGGTTATTATCAGAAGCTCACGTGATACCTACCATGCAGGCTCTAAAATGCTGAAACTCTAAAAATATATTGATATAGGCATGCTTCTTCCTCATTTTCCTGAGGTTTGGGTGTTTGGACCCTCCTCAGAACTTAATTTCTGGTTTGGACCCTCCTCCATTTAAACTAAATTTCTGGCTGTGCCTGCTATTATGTGAGTGGGATATTTATGAAAGCTGTGTTTTATCGTATCGCGTCGCTTTATAAGTATGATCAAACCCGAAAACACAACTATAAGAAATGACAAAACATGTCAAATAAATCTCATTAATCTTAGTTAGCTAAGATTTTTTTGTCCCAGATCTTTTCCGCGCGATAAGGTAAAAGGCAGGCACTGGCGCGCATGAGCTTTCTGAAAGTCACGTGATCAAGAGAGGTCTACTTTTGTATCCATTATCATACTTCTGCATTTATTTAGATATCAGAAAATGAAAAGGCGTTTGCAGATTAAACCTTATATTACTAATAGATAGATAACTTTTTTATTCCATAGCATAATTTAGCAATACAATAAACCCGTTGAATTAACAATTCAAATATAGGTAATTAAAACTAATAATAATGTTGTAATAATATATAAGGAGAATTAAAAAATCGAATACTAAACTTTAGAAGCAATAATAACATCACAAAAAAATGGTCAAAATTTTCTTTTTATCACCTCTGATAGTCTTTTTTTAATTTATCGTTATGTTTTCTTTATCTGGATCGCAAAAGAACCCCCAATGAATCGAACATTTTAGATGTAATAAAATATTTAACAGTATTTTGTAATTTAATTTTTGGAAAACCATAGCCTACTAGAGACCATTTCGAGCTAATTATAGAAAATCGTTTTATATTTTTTTTTCTCGATAAGGGTCGGAGATACCAAAAAACTACAAGAGGACAAAAAATTTCTAATTACGATAGAAAAATAATTTTAAATTTTAGATGTAGTATGTAGATTCTGACAACCATTTGACATGTGCAATCTTGTAACTCTTATTGCTAGCCTTATTCCAAAATTTGAGGTAAATACCTCAAATTTTGATTCAAAACCTTGAAATTTGAATCATAAAATAATCCAAATAATCACCCCCTTCCATTTGTACATGATATTTAGGAACATCCTGTATACTTGTTAAAATTAAATGTTTGTTTACAATAAAGTCATTTTTATAGCTATCTCATTTCATTTGAAATATGTAGAGTGCAAACATATTGCATAATGACTATAAGGGGTGAATTTATTTCCTATATATCATTGGAATAATTGCAAGAACTATACTACAGCAGGGAGGTACCTTGTAAACATTCAATGTTAAAGTAAATATTAAATTATTAGTTAAACAGCAAATTAAAACAATAGAACAATTTAACCTTCAAAACACAAGTATGCCAGCGTAAATTCAATTCAACAAAATAACTTGGAAATATAAATATTTGTTTACGTTTTGTATAGATCGACAACAGCGAGGACGGTGGCTGTCAGAAATTGACTATGGGGCAGAGCTGTAACCTTATGTGCAATGTGCATTTTTCCAAACAATGTACTAGTAAAGAATCAAGAAACATTTTTCCCTGTTATCAAATACATATAAATTTTCTAGCATAGCTGCATAAGGGTGGTTAATAAGCAATAAACATTTTAAAAGTTTTATTTCCAACAGACAATATCTCAAACATCTGTGTGCCATTCTTTCCTCTAACATGCCCTATATATGCATACAATCGTAAGATTTCCATTTTCCATTTTCAATGGAGGGAGAGGTTTCCGGCAAAAAGATTTACTTACACCCGAGAAATCAGAGGATAAACTTTTGTATCGATTCACTTCACTTAAGACATTGTCTTGGATAGTGCTTTCTGCATTTTTCCTTTTTCTGTGGGATTTTTTAGATAAAACACCGTCTGTCTGAAGTTTTCACTGTAAATTGAGTACACGCGAACGGAAGTCATTATTTTAAAGTTAAAATTAGAACATTTAAATTCATTTTAGTTTGATTAAATGGGAATGTGTTATCTCGTTTAATATTTAGAAGTGTCGTGGAACGCTAAAAAGAACCTCAACAAACAACAAGAAAGCAAAATGTGTATACATTTCTGACCTTCGTTAAATATATGGCAAAAAGGTTAGCTGGTGGCATTTTTGTATTTTGCCAACGCTAAACACATTCTTGTTTATGTTTCTTAAGCGTTGGCAAAATATAAGTATGGAATTTGAGCATTAACAATTTATTATGTTTTGGCATGAAAGATTGTTGTAAGTATCGTTAGTTTGTTCATATTTAGTGGTGTATTTTATGTTCCTGGCATATAAGAAATCATCTTACAAAAAATTATCCAAATAAAGCCACAGCCTACTAGCTAATTACAGAAAATCGTTTTAATTTTTTTTCTCGATAAGTGTAGGAGATACAAAAAAATTACAAGAGGATGAAAAGTTTCTATATAGGGTAGAAAAATGATTTTATTTTTTAGAATGTATCAGCGGCGCACCACAAAAAGTTCAGAAGGAGAAAATTGGGCATGACCCCTGAAAAAATATCACCCTGTAGATTCTGACAACCGTTTGACATGTGCAATCTTATGACTCCTATTGCGTAACCTTATTCAAAAATTTGAGGTAAATACCTCAAAAATTGTAAGAACTATAAAGAAAAACTAAAGAAATATTGAAATTACAATACCCTTTAGATAAGCAGCGTTTGCGGACCTAACTTTGTTTGAAATTTCAATCATAAAATAAACCAAAGAATAAACCCCTTCCGTTTGTACACGATATTTAGAAAGACCCTGTATACTTGTTAAAGTTAAATGTTTGTTTACAATAAAGTCATTTCATTTGAAATATGTAGAGTGCAAAAATATTGCATAATGACTACAGATGCTTAATTTATTTCACAATTAAAATTGGAATAATTACATTCAACTAAACTACAGCACGGAAGTACTTTGTAAACATTCAATGTTAAAATAAATATTAAATTATTAGTTAAACAGTAAATTAACAAAATAGAACAATTTTACCTTAAAAACACAAGTATGTCAGGGTATATTCAACAAAATACCTTGAAAATATAAATATCTGTTCACTTTTGTATAGATCGACAACAATGAGAACGGCACGGCGGCTGTCAGAAGCTGACTAGGTAGCAGAGCTGTAACCTTATGTGCAATGTGTGTTTTTCCGAACAATATACCATTAAAGAATCAAGAAACATTTTTCTCTATCACAGTGACGGCCCCTCGGGGGCGGCAGGGTCGGCAGGGCCGTACCAGAAAATTTACAGGGGAAATTCTCTTTTTAAAAAAGTAGATAAATATTTTTCAAAAATAATTTTGCAAACATCCTAAAAAACGCACAAAACCAAAATGTAATAGCAAAATAGGTAGGTATCCCTATCATTGTTGCTTGACTAACATACAAATAACGCCATTAACAGCAGTCCGTGGGGCACCGTCCACAGATATTCTAATATATTTATTATAGACGGTGGCTCGGCAAGCCGATTCCATCATCTCACATGCTAGACTTCAGCTACTAATTCACGCGGTACATAGTACGTTCGCATACATCCACATGCTATAACGTTCATCGTAGCTTATATCACCCAATACCGGCCCGTCTCGATATGGCCGTATCCCCGGAACTTTTCCCAATTGAATATTGCCATTTTTCAGGTATTAATTGTAATTACTATAATATGATACTACTTGTTTTTAAATGAATTTATTAGTTCTTTACATTAGTCGTGACTAATGATGGTTAATATATTATATTAGTAATTTTCACTCACTACATGTTACCTGTTTAAATGTAGTGATGAAATGTGAAGTGTATATTTTAAAATATTATTTGCAATTTATTTTATAAGTCGGCCAGCCACATCGTGGTTCTTGCTAGACAATATACATTTTTAGTTGTGTAAGTAGCTTTTACTTTGGCATCTATTTTATTTTTCTCTTGAGACAAGATTAGGGGTTCGCGAATCAGTCTCGGTCTCGATCTCGGAAAATGTTAACGGTCTCGGTCTCGGAAAATGTTTACGGTCTCGGTCTCGGTATCGGTCTCGATGCTTCGAGACCGACACCGAGACCTACTTAGTCTCGGTATCGGTCTCGAAAACAAAATTTTAAAAATAATATTTGTTCGCCGAGATGTTATTTAGATAAAAGTACATGGATGCCTTCGTTCGAAACCCAGAGTTTTTCCAATCTTAAAAATTTAATGTAAAAAAACCCAATGTTTGAACATTTCAGTAAAGTAGAAAAAATGTAGGTATATTTATATAAAAACTTATTCCAAAAATCTATAATTCGAAATGATGTTGCCAACAGATGGAATCAGTAAAGGAAGATATATCGACAATAGTAGATGTATCACAATAAATGTCACATATCCCTTGTTCTTTAGACATCAACGGAAAGGCCACACATTACTAGAGTTACTTAAACAACTATCCACAGAACAACAATTATTTGACAATTTGAAAGATATACAAATGGAATAAGATATATTAAACACAAAATAAGAACACACTGTATAATGCTGCCGAACTCATGCAAGCAACGTGTTGGGCATTCTAGGGACAGACGTTATAATTCAATAGGAAGAAAACGATCGATGGCCAAGTAAAGCACCCTTAGGTATTCTGTAAACTTTGCTATTTTGAATCAAACTTTTATTACTTTGATGCGTATTTACTTTCTTAACCAGGACCGTTCTTAGGGATCTGCACGTTGTGCTTGCACAATGGCGGCTATGGTTCATAATACTACTATAATCAACTATTTTTGTTATTTGTTCAATTTTTCGCCTGAAAGATCAATCTATAGCCTTTTTTGAGAAAATGTACAAGGATAAATATTATATTGTGCCTGCTGAATCACCAGTAATATCAAGTTCCTCAAGCGATGATAACTATAACATCGATTATACATCACTATTTGAAAAAAAAGTGATTCCGAAAATTAGAGAAAAGAAATAAAATAATATTTACAATCAAAGCGCGCTCCAAAGGGTACAGATATTTTAAAATGGTGGAAAGCACACGATAAACAATTTCCAAATTTAGCCAAAATGGCAAAAGATCTTTTGTCTATACAGGCGGCCTCCGTAGCAGTAGAGCGTTTATTTTCACAAGCAGGGTTAATTAATACAAAACTAAGAAGCATGTTAAATGAAACTTCAAACAAATGCTTATTATGTATTCATTCATGGTATAAAAGTAACTTGAAAATAATATTTTTAGGTTTATTATATAGGTTGAAATAAAATCTTTTAAACAAAAATCACCACAATTACTTCGTCTGTTGGAGTCTTTACCGTATCTATACTATATAAGAATATGATATTGCGATGTTTTTAGTTGTTACAGTCTATTAGTTATTAATTATTGAACCAAAAAACTAAACATTTTTGGATTTTAGTTACTTTCAATAATTAAACTTAAAAACCGACTATAAATTTATAAAGATCACAAATCAAAATCCTATATAGTATAGTTGCGATAAAGTGTCTCTCTTTGAGAACAGGGTAGCAATTTACGGTTTTCGACATGTAAAGTGGAATTTCGTTACTAGAATTTCTAAATTTGTGAAATTCTCTTTTTATGGTTATTTATATCATTTTTTAAATTACTATTTCACTAGTATCATTGTTAGGAGAATATATACAATGCTAGTGTAATATAACTGATTATAGAAAAATTATTTTTTGCATCCATTAATTTGCCACCAAACATATATTTTTTGAATTATTTTGTCAAAACAAATAATTTATGAACATTAGTTATTTTGCTACTTCACTTTGAGATCGAGAGCGAGAGTCTCGATAGGTAAGTCTCGATATCGGTCTCGGTCTCGAACACCACGTATCGGTCTCGGTCTCGAAATACTTTTTCAAGTCTGGGTCTCGTTTTGAGACCGAGACCGAGACTAGTCTCGTGGTCTCGCGAACCCCTAGACAAGATACATTGAGATATCGAAAAATTAAATTGACTGACTAGAGAGTTTTTCTAACATTTTATTCTTATTTATTAATATGTATATATATATATATATATATATATATATATATATATATATATATATATATATATATATATATATATATATATATATATATAGGTTGGTGCCTACCTAATTATCATTAAAGAAATAAACGGAAAATAATAAGACTAGTATTTGACCATATTTGGACGCGGCACCAATTAACCCCACATTGGCCTCAAGGGCGATTTTAGGAAAACCTTTCTGGGGGGAAGGGTTAATTTAAAGAAAATAGTTTGTTAATATATCTTATTGTTAATGGTATTAGAACAGCATAAATACCCATATTTTGTATCATACTTGTTGTGGCATAAGTGAAGAAAAAACAGCCTCAAATAAATAGTTATAGATTAACGTCCAATTTTTTTCCTGCAGCAAATTTATTAATTACATTGTTTATATTTACATCAATACTCTATCTACGGATATGCAAGAGACCCAATCTAACAGGTCGCTCTTGTGCTATAGTGATTCCTAGCCAAGTTTTTAATCGTAATTTTCAAGTCAAAATATGTAAATTATACATGATATTTGACCGGTCGGGGGCACCGTAAAACCGCTCTTGATTGGCATTGAGTCTCGGTTGACCCTAAATTTTAGAGTACCAGCCGTCACTGCTCTGTTATCAAATACATATAAATTTTCTAGCATAACAGCATAAGGGTGCTTAATAAGCAATAAACTTTTTGAAACTTTTATTTCCAACCGACAATAGCAAACATCTGTGTGCCATTCTTTCCTTTAACGTGCCCCATATATGCACACAATCGTAAGATTTCCATTTTCCATTTTCAATGGAGGGAGAGGTTTCCGGCAAAAAGATTTACTTACACCCGAGAAATCAGAGGATAAACTTTTGTATCGATTAACTTCACTTAAGACATTTTCTTGGAGATAGTGCTTTCTGCGTTTTTCCTTTTTCTGTGGGATTTTCTAGATAAAACACAGTCTGTCTGAAGTTTTCACAATAAATTAAGTACACGCGAACGGAAGTCATTATTTTAAAGTTAAAATTTAAATTCGTTTTAGATTGATTACATGGGAATGTGTTATCTCGTTTAATACTAAGAAGTGTCATGCATTGCTAAAAAGCACCTCAGAAAAAACCAAGAAGGCAAAATGTGTTTAATTTTCTGACCTTTGTTGAATAGACGGGTTTTTTCGTATTTTCTCAGCGTAACCGTCTAAGCGATGGCAAAATATAAGTACAGAATATAAAGTGGTAAATATAAGTACGTTTTGGCATAAACCGCCAGTTTGTTCACATTTAGTGCTATATTTTATGTTCATGGCATATAAGAAATCATGTCCAATAAAACCCCAATAATTATAAATTGTTTATATCAATTCTAACGAGTTTAGAATAAATAGGTGTATTAACGGTAAAAGATGTTGTGGTAAGGAAACTATCGAGCCAAAAAATATCATATTATGTATTTCAAATGTAACTTAAAGATTTATGTATATTGTACCGTTTACGACTTATATTTTGAACGTGGTCTAAATAAATCAATTTTAAGTAAGAATAAAATGTTAGGAGGGACAATTTGTAATTGTTAACCATTTATTGCATATACACACAATTTAGCAACTTGAAGAAGTATATGTAAAGGTAATTTTTAGTTAATATTCTGGCTTCATATGAGCTATTACCCTTGTTACTACTTAACAAGATTCTAATTATTCAATTAATTAATTTTTTTTCGTTTTTTGACCTTTCTCTTGTATACAGCTCCTGGGTTCTCTCGAAGAAGTGTCCGCCAATATTGCAACGTTCCACTTCCCATGATACCTTCTTTCCATATTGGCAATTTCTTGACAGAATCGATCTCCGTGTTCGTCACCAACGTCTCTACAGATTTCGGGAGAGTATTCTACGTGGGAATGTAGAAAATGTATTTTCAACGACATATTACATCTCATTTTTTGTAAGACTTTAGAAGTTTATTTATAACTTCTGGATATTTTTCTGCTCTTTTATTTCCTAGAAAATGGAGTACAACCATTTTAAAGGCACACCATGCCTTCTTTTTTGTACTCGTTAAGCACAATGTCAAATTCAGAGTCTCTGAGAAGTTTTCTTATCTAGAGCTCCACAAATATTCCCTCCTTAATTTTGGCTTCACTTACTCTGAGAATATTTGAGATAATTGAAGGCTGGACTATCGCTGTTCATAGATTTAAGTTTTTCATTAGTTAGTAAGTTTAATATGTTAATAATATAATAATAGTAAATAATGGTGGAAGTAAAAATTTATTTCGAGGAATTAAAGGAATGTTTGTTTTCACTCTCAGTTCAAAAGATTGTCTTTGTAGTCACACTTTTCTTTTATAGTGATTCATTTTAGCTCGGCTATCCCATTCGCAAAGAAAGCAGCAGTACTTTGTATATCGTAACGGCATACCAAATAAATTTACTATTACTTTCAAATCTGCACAAATTTGCCAATCATGTTTCTTATATTGCAACGTCTCTAGCAGCAGCTTGATATATTTCTATAAAAAGTCGCCAGGGATATGTTCTATATCTAAAACTTTCATTAGACCATCAACATAATGGCAAGCCACTAAGTCATTTTCCATTTTTAAAAAAAGACGCCTTCTATGTAGACACCTTTACCTTATCAGCAAGTAGGTTCCACTATTGTAATTCAGATGCTAACAACTTCGCCTTTTGTTTGGACACATCTAAGTCTCTTATAAGATCACTTAGCTCAGATTGCGTTATTTTGTGCGATTCCTTGCTACTTTAAGACTAGGGGTGAAATTTCGGTATTCAGAGATTAAGGGATCGGCGCCTCTGACATTTAATTCTTCGTCGCTATCAAAACTATATTCCTCTGACATTGACCGACTTTTTGCATTTATCAAATCTCGAAGACAGTTGGCACTAGTGTTATAGCAAATGTGGAGAGCCCATTTTTTCTCTTGGTCAGCAACAGTGGTTGAAATAAGACTAAACCAGACTAAAGATAGCTGGCTTGTGCACTTACTATATTTTACTACCCTAGATAGGCAAAAGCCAACTCCAGTCCAGACAGGCCTATCCAATCACAAAGGTTTATTACTATTATAGCACTAAAGTACTGTCATGAAAACCAGATCTCGGCAAAAATGTTTTATCACCGACTAAATAGTTGCTAGCTCTAAATAGTTACCTTTTTACTCAATTAAATAACCGATTTTTACCAAATTTTCATATTTTCTTTAATTCCCAATAAATCAGCATTTGAATTTTAAGCGAAACACCATTTTTTCTCAGTCACCTAGTAATCAGGTTATTGCAAATAATGAAAGTATTATAGAAATAAACGTTTATTTGAAATGTAAGGTTTTTAAACTTTTAGCCACTGTTCTGTTTCTTTTTGGCGTCGAAATGCATATAGTGGTGACGGCGTTGTTTTTGTTTTACAATTTTTTAAACTCTTTCCACCAAATTTGTACAAACTCATTTATTCCCGGTAAAAATGCTTACATTTTCTGCATTATATATATTTTATTCTAAACTATAAGTGTTTCCTAAAAAAAAATATAATTTTCATATTTCAAAGAGAGTAAAATCTAAGCGTTTTCTTTAGACCCTTTCATATCATATACAATATCACAAGGCATGATATTTAAATGGCTCAAATTCGTTCGTTTCGCATATGACGTCACGTTGTGAGTTATTTCTACAATTTATTTTCCTATAACTATATGTTTTACTGATTTTATTTAATCATCACAATATTAGATTTAAACAAGTATTAACAGTTAGACAATATTTTGCTTATGTGTATAACTCGCCGCCACATTACTTTAAACTTTAAGGTTTAAGAACGTTTATAGCTATTTATCTACGCCCGTGAGTTAAGAAGCTCTTAACCCATGAATTTTGCGTGAGTTAAGAGCTTCATTACCGCACTCCTTTTTATTACCGCACGTGTTTTTACTCATTCATTTTTTTTAATTTGAAATTTGTAATAAATAAATAGGAAAAGCGAAGAAGATTTTTATAAATCATCATTTTATTAAAAACTATAAAACATGAAATATTATTTGTTATAAATATTAATAGTACAATCTTTGCAATCTTTCAAATAAATTCCTGACGAAGCAGCTGCTTTTGCTAAATTTGTAGTCAATACAATGTTTTCATTATTTAAACTGGTCGTCTGTTGGCTTTGTTTCATTTTTTTTTGGGTCTCCTCCAAAGTTTCTTCCGTTTCACCTAGAATTTTGGATGCTATTTTTCTTTTATTTTCTGCAGAATTATCAATGTAGCTTTCCGCAACCGTGTTGGATCGCCAGCCATCATGACGCTTTATTATTAGAATGTTAGCTCCTAAATCTGCCAATAGGGACGTACATGATCTTCGGAAGCAATGCCACATATTTTCTTCTGGGTGTTCAAGTTTGAGATACAAAGCAATTTGTTTTGGCAAGGATCCAAAAGAACTAATGCCAACCGGTTGCTTCATACACACACCATTTCGAAATTGGATGAAAAACCTACCATGCTCGATGTTACATTACAGGTTAATGTATTTTCAAACTAGTTGAATCATGTCTATCTCTTGAATATTTCCAGATGTTACATAGAATTCCCTGGTTATTTTCGTTTTCGTTGTCGGTAAAAAAAAATGAAAACATCGCCCCTCATCCTTGACATTTTCCAACAACAAATTTGTTAACTCCCCTCGTCTGCAAGCTCCTGCAAGTCTAATTATTAATGCCACTTTCATATATAAGTATTTTTATCATCCGTTTCTAGAAGGAATCTTGTAATATTGATTTTAATTAATACCCTTGACTTTTTTGATTGATATCCCTCAGATTTTCTTTTGAGGAAGGCGACTAAATTTCTAAATTTGCTGATATCAATATTGAGTTTAATAGATACCGTTGTTCTTATCATAGAGTAAAACGCCCAGAGAGATGAAGGCCTATAGTTAGTAGATAACTCCCCGATACATAAGTACCTATTCATTCCCATAGCTCTCCCATTCTTCTCTCTGCACCATTTTTGGAACCTATTGAAAATATAGTCATATTTTGGCCTAGATTTTTCAGGAAGCAACCAGTCAATTGCCCCGGATGCTTCCTGTTTAATATCCGAAGGAATGCTTCTTTCTAAATGACTCATTTTGACTAAAGAAATTAAAACTGTAAATAAGATGTTACTTAAATTGACATTGCCCGGGGTAACGCACAGTGCCAGGATTAAAGTGCAAACAGGTAACAGCTAATAGAAAGGTGTTTTATGCTTCCTTTAAGCTTTTTGAAAAATTTGCTTAATAAAAATATGTGTGTATTTTAACAGTCGTGCGTCAGACGTAGATAAAACGTTGTGCAAAACATGTGAGTTAACCTTATTAAAATACTTGAGTCAATCTTCTACACGCGTATCTTAATGATGCTGTTAACTCACTTGTATCGCAAAATATTAAAAAACATATTGCTGATTATTTTTTAATGTTATAGTAAAGTATCTGTTACTGGTAATATACAATTGGTTTGGACTTTTTATGCGTATGTTTTATGGTGACTATTAAAATGGGTTTTAACGCTACTTTCTACCTTTGTACAAAACTTTAAAATAAAAAAAATAAAAACTTTACATCACAACGTTATATCGTTACTTAACAAAGTACATTAGTTGATAAAGAAGTAACTAGTAAGCCACTTGTATCCTCAGGAAGCAAAACCACAAAATCTGCAAACCTGTCAACTTGTAAAACTTATCAATATCAAAATAGAAAGCGATTTTGTATTACGGCATTTTATTTTTCAACCAAACTTATAGCCTTACGAAACCAACTCCTGTTTAGATTATTACTAGACGGCAAGTCAGGATGGCTCTCATTTTATCAGGCCACAGACATCTTAGCCGAGGCAATATATATATTTTACCCTGCAATAGACCATGGAAAGTTATATTAACTAATTCTTAGTAGTTTATATTTGTATTATATTTGTACTACATCATTAAAACTGTTTTATTTAGACCTCACTGAATTTGTTTTTACTTGGAAACATGTTCCATCGAGGGGAGGATTTAATTAACCCCGTTGCTACCGTACTCAACCCTAAAGGTCAAAACGGCCTATCTTCTTGAAAGAAGTAATCGTTATATGCGGAAGGGAGATTAGGACACATTTTTCTTGACGAGGTAAATCGGTCAGAGTATTAAAAAGGGTCAGAATTGATAGGTTTTGGAAAACACGTATCGGCTGGACTTTTGCATCCCATTAGTTATTCCTATGTCGCTGTTCACTTCGTTTATTTTAATCTAGATTACCAAAACCAAAATTGAAATAATGTTATTAAAAAGTATATTTATACTCTGTGAAATCAGCAATTTTTGTAAAATTCTAACATGAGCCCCTCATTAAAAGTATATACTAAGGAATTATGAGACTCAAATAAAAAATGTCATGCCAAATAATTAGGAGCAGATGCATATCATACAAAACGAAGGTCTGTGTCCAGTTCTTTTAAAAACCTTTCCAGTGGAGACCACAATAAATTTTTATAGTTGTGTGCGAAAGGACGTACTCTACCATATGTCTGACTTGGTTTCGTCGTGGCTAGAATTCATCATGCCTGGAAAGAGGTGCCGCGAGAAGTGGTACAAATCACTTAAACGAAGGGATGAGGTACAAATCAGCCTTTCTAAGTAAAAATGCATGATGTAAAAAGTATAAAAACATGTTATTTAACAATATCAAAGCTTTTTATTTAAAACTTATATCTGAAACTTATAATTAAGTCTTACCAACTAATATAACATTGAGTCATTCTACTACATTGAGCTACTCACACTTCAATTTTCTACTGTCATGTAGGCTACATCTTATATCGAGTTCTGAACCTTCAGCTAACTATTAACTTGCTTTCATACCAGATATTTTTGTATTTTATATGTTTACTAAACAAATCTTACTTCGTTTTTAACGCAAAGCATGTTGACCTGACCAAGTAAGTCGGCTGACACTGAACTTTCGCTTTTTTTTTCGTTGAACCATAAACGTGACTTAAATTATATGTTTTTTTTAATAATCACATTTGAATAAAATATTGCATTTATTGAAATTAGTGAAATCTTAAAAGTCTATATCCAACAATCTGTATTTAATTTGAGAAATCCTTTAAACTAGGCATCCACACAATATAAGAAAGTTTGACAGGATATCGTAAGTTGCGTGAAGTTAACCCGCAAGGTATTTCCTCTTCATTCAAATTTGGTCTCATTCGTTAGTGCTTTTTAATGATTTAGTTGGTTTGGATAGTGCTTTCTTAGTTTCGCAAATATTATTTTTTTAATTTTCAAGATCAGCACCCAAAGTTTCTTTGATTGATCCAAACTAGGCGTCGTTCATTAGTGCCTGTTTAGTGCTCCGAGTAGTCCCGTTAGTACTTTCTTATTTTTGTGAATATCCGCTTATCTTTTTTTAAGGTCAATCCTAAAAGTTTTTCTTATCGGTCCAAACTAGATGTCGTTCGTTAAAGTTTCATGTATTTCGTTATTGCTTGCTTATTTTTTGACATAGTGGTTTACTTTGTCTCAAGGCTAATCCCCAAAGTTTTTCTGATCGACCTAAACTAGGTGTTGTTTGTTAGTGTTTCGTTATCGCATTTTGGTGCTTCGTTTAGTCTTGTTAGTGCATTCTTATTTTTGAAAATAGTTGCTTATCTTTCTTTAAGTCAGTCACCAAAATGTTTCTATTAGGCGAAATTAGACGTCGTTTTTTAGTGTTTCGTTACTGTCTTTTGGTGCTTTGATTAGTTTTGTTGGTGCCGTCTTTTAGTCCTTTGATTAGTTTTGTTGGTGCTTTCTTATTTTGGAAAAATACGTTCACATATCTAGTTTTAAGGTCATCCCTCAAAATTTTTCTGCTCAGCGCAAACAAAAATATGCGAAACGATGAAAATAAACGTGTTTGTTTTTTTTTAAGACAAGCCAGTGTTTTCACTAAAAATCAACAACTTTATTTTAGTGATATTTGCAAAATATAAAATTCCTAAATAACGTTTTTAAATCCCAGTGGTACTTAGAAGTCAGAATTGTATTCGATAAAGCACGCACGCTGGCAATCCGTCGAGGATCCTGCGATAATTCGGCAGGCAGCTTCCGGGAAACCTAGACTTTTGTGTTCAGGGCGAAGTATGGTTACAAAACAAAAATTAATTTAACTCAACTAGAGAAACCTCAGCAGCCCTGGATACCGGAAGGATTGACAGATTGAGATATTTTTCTTGATTCGGTGGGTGGCAGTGCATTGCCGTTCTTAGTTAGTGGAGCGATTTGTCTGGTTAATCCGATACCGAACGAGATTCTAGCCTGCTAACTAATGTATTTTGATATCCTAAAGGTCCGCCGACTTGGGGTTCGCTCTTTGTCATGCGTGGTTTTTTTCTATCGGTGTACAAACAATTCTTTTCAGAGAGACAGGCGGCATCTAGCCGTATCAGGTTGAACAATAACTACAGGCCTGTAATGATTCTTTAATCGGGAGATATACCTTAAGGTATGCCCAAATTAGTTTTTTTGTTAAATACCATTCACCAACTAAATTCTAAGGCAATATGTTAAAGCATATTCAAGTTTTATATCGGAAATTCTTTCGTGGAAAAAGATTCAAAATAACATCATCTTGCCGTTTAAATTTTCTCTCAACTCAGCTCTACCTTGAATAGTTCTTAAAAAAATCATCCAATATGGTGAAATCTTTGAAGTAATCGAAAAACTTAGAGCTACGGTAGGTAATATATACATATAAACACCATCTATATATTATGTAACTAATCGAAACACCTAAAAGCGCTAACGACACACTATCGAATGAGGTCTAGTTTCGGTCTATCAGAAGGATTTTGGGGCTGACCTTGATACAAAATAAACAGATATTTCCAAAATTGAGTAAGTAATAAAAAAAATACCCTAAGCAATAAAAAAACACTAACGAACGAGACCTAGTTTGGCCCTTGACCTTGAAATTAAACCCAGAATATAGAATAAACTATTGCTGTATGTATATAATGGACAACTAGCCAGACAGATCTTGAACAAGGTTATTATTTAAGTACTTCTTATTATTTCATTCTGACAATTCAAAAATAATTGTATCTGAAACTATTAATAACAAAATAACGGGTTGGCAGAATATCATATACAATATGTGTTATTAAACTTTCTGATCCATTTTTCACTTAATTTTTGAGTTTCACTTAACCAGCATTAACTTAAATTATAATAGATTAATTAAAAATCAACCATTTCTAAATATCCTCCATTCAAAATTGAAAAGCTTTTCATTATAAAATTAAATATTTGAACTTTCGGGAAAGATTGGGATTAATCCGGTATGAAGATGAAGCTCCAAATGAATTTTAAACAAACTGCAGGACACTCGAAAGGAATACGAGAAATTTGTGAGTACATTTCCAATCTGCACATCTCGAGGACTAAATGAATTAAATAATCCCAACTATTGGGTATTTTTTTTGCAAAATTCTTGGAGAACAAACTGGGCAACTACAGCTTTGAGCTACTTGAGTAAATATTCTCTACAGGGTGATATATATAAGAACCTTATATTTTGAAAATTTTAAAAAATTCCGAGAGCCTAGGATTATTTGTTAATTTTCTTTTTAATTATACCTGAACGATCTTTGAACAAATATCGAAAAAAAATTTATATCGATATTCCATAGTCTTATTCCTAATCAATATACAGAGTATTTTCTAAAAGTCTTCTTGGGTATCTGGTTCCATGGTATATACAGAAACAGTATAGTGGTTTTAATTGATTGACGTTTCGGCTACTTCAGACTTTTTCTAAATTACCTATAGAACAAAAACAGAAACATAGACATTATACATTATGACAAAAAACAAAAATACTCAAACACATGACTACATTAAGACATGTTAAGGCATTATAAGTTTAAATATATATATATATATATATATATATATATATATATATATATATATATATATATTTTCCTGTTTGTCTTTTGATTTTTTTCGTGTTTATTTTTACTTGTATATCGGTAAATTTTAATTTCTAACTAAGAATATATTAATGTACATGTTCCGTCAAATTTTTAAAAAGCTGTGTGTTTTAAATATTACATCTTTTAAATAATTGTAGGTTGCCACGAAAAATAATTACCGAAACTTTTAAAAAAGCCTGCTATGACGGGCGAAACGTCAAGAAGATATTGTATGTGTATATATATATATATATATATATATATATATATATATATATATATATATATATATATATATATATATATATAAGTACATGATTTTATCCTCGAAAATGGAATTATAAAAATCATAATTTATCAAGTTTAATATACATTTTATGGAAAACGTACCTTAATTTTTAGAAAAAATAACACTATTTCTTTTTCAACTGTTTTTGTTGGTGCGTAGAGTTAGTTATTTATTGGAGGAAGTTCTTTTAAGCTATCTTTATATTTTGACTAAACCAACTACAACTAAATCATGGTATATACCTAGTGTAAAGGGTTGTTTACCTAGATTTTATTTTTTTACGTTATACAGGGTGTCCTTTATGTCCTTTAAATGTATTGAGAGTAGAGGAAAGTAGCCAAATATCGGATAATTTTTCCTTTTAACTTGTAAAATCCGATCGGTTAACTACAGCAGAGTTTTCTTTTATAAAATTTGTGTAGAAAGCCTCCCTTTTTTGATTCGATAGTGCTTTATAACCGAATTTTCAAAAATTAAAAAAAAAAGTAAAAACTACTATAATAGTGTAAAACACATAATTTTAAAACAGTTATCCTAATAT
Organism: Kuschelorhynchus macadamiae; assembly: GCA_030620095.1. NCBI lineage: Eukaryota > Metazoa > Arthropoda > Insecta > Coleoptera > Curculionidae > Kuschelorhynchus > Kuschelorhynchus macadamiae. The sequence goes on along the minus strand of JAUTXW010004699.1, from coordinate 382,367 downwards.
CGGATAGTAGGGGTACTCAATATCGCACTGTCCGGTATAAGAACATCCAAACCAAACAAAGCGACTCATTATTTTTAAAACACTTTTATTATTGAAATGGCACATATTTAGTATAAAAAAATATTGTTGGATTTTAAAGAACAGTACAACTTATTGATCAAAACAAAATTCACAAACAAATGTTTTATGTTTTCCAATCCCGGCACACACCTCATGACTCCAACGAAAGCACATAGTGCATCGAATCCATGATTCTCCCCTAGTGTCTTGAGAATACAAGTTTAAGCAATAAAAGCATTCGGCATCTTCGTTATCCACATCATTATCGTCACTAGTGTCTATGAATTCTATTTCCGCATCGTCATCTTCACTTGATGAGCTAATATTCTTATCAATTCGTTTTGCTTTTTTCTTTCTATCATCTTTTTTGGTAAACTGAACTGAAATTTTTTTAGTGACAACCTTAGTCTTTGAATTCCTTCCGGCTCTATCTTCTTCCAGCTGCTTTTTATATGGAGACTCAGTTATGATCGCGGCCGAACCACGTTTTCTTCCTTTATTAGAAGTTTGAAAAGAGCATGTGGGCAGAGGACTTATTTCAGCTGGTTTAACAAGCACTCTATTAGATGTTGGAGTCGATGAGCAACTTGGTAAGGATAGTCTTCCTATGTTATTTTCCGGACGAAACTTTTTAGCTAGCGTAGATAACGGAACATCGTCATCAGTGCTAACGTCGCCACCAGTGTCTTCAGTTTCAGGAAAAGCATCTCTTTCAGTTCTTAAATGTATGGCAAAATCGTCATCTCTAAAAACGTTTTTATTTAATGGAAAGATACCACATTTTCGGAATCCGTTCATTGCAACCTCCACACTAGCGGCCCGTAAGTAGGCTCTTCCCATCAACTCTGCCACTTGATATGCAGTTACTACTCTGCCCGGATTATGCATTAGCCAGGTTTCTATTTCCACCGCATAATACGTCTTAAATGGAGACATAAAGGCTACATCCAGAGGTTGTAATTTGTGAGTGCTGTGTGGAGGCAAACAAACTTTGTGAATATCGCTGTCTCTGGCTTGTTTAATCACGTCATTGTTTCTAGTAGGCGTGTAGTGGCCATCAAGAATTAAAACGACTGGATCTTCCTCAGACGGTTTTACATGCTTTATAAAGTGATGAAGCCAGGATGTAAAAATATCTTGTTGCACCCATCCAGATGGATGACATTTTGCAACCGTTCCTGGTGGAACTCCATTAAGCAATTCCGGTTTCATGTTTTTCCTAGGGTAAATAAGCATCGGGGGAACGTACACACCTGTCGCATTCATGCAGGTCACTACTGTCACAAGTGCCCCCCTTCCTGATGTTGTAGGGGCACCCACTTGCTTTTTTCCTCGTAGGCTTAATACTTTCGTATGTTTATGCTGCTCGGTGGTCACACCTGTTTCATCAACATTGAAAATCCTAGACGGATCCATTTTAATTTTTTCAAGGGCAGATTCTATTCTATTCTAGCTTAAAAAATGAATCGCAATTTTCTTTTGTAAACCCTTTCACCCTTGCTGCAGATACACCTTGTGGTTTTCTAAATCGTAGCTCCGGATGTCGGCTTAAAAACAATTTTAGCCACTTTTTACCAGCAGATCCCCTATTTTGTGAAAATGGATGTGGCAGTCCATTCTTTAACGCTAGCTGAAAAGCCAGTCTTTTAATATCAACTGCAGTCAGACCATAGAACCTTTTTTCCATATCAAAACAGTACTCAACCAATAAATCTTCAATTTCTTTTGTTATCGGATATATGCGATATTGGGGATATCTAACTGTGCGGTAATAGGCAACTTAACCTCAAAAATGTATCACGAAGTTTCGACAACAAAGGATATTTTTCTAAAAATATTTATATACCACAAAGATCCTACATACCTTATTGATATAATCGCACTCAGAGAGTCTCTGATAAGTGCACACTTTCGCAAAAAAAAAACAGCAATTTGAAGTGACGTTTAAAAACTTGCTGTTCGGCTAAACTAACCACAGACAAGGAAAAATGTCCAGTAGAAACGACACTCGCGTCTCTCTACTACATATTTCGTACATGTCAAAAGCTACTAGCCTGCCACCGCGGACAGATGGCAAGGCTTAGAATAATGAAGTATGAAGATGAGGTAGTGTGCGATATTAGGAGCCTATCCGATATTTGGCTACTTTCCTCTATTCGAGAAACCTCGCGGTTCAACTGACTGAACAGTTCATATACTCATACGTGAATTCTGAATGGTACTATTATACTGCGTAGTCAAGAATGTTACAAAATTATACTGGGTCTGTTCAATTTTGGTTAACAATAAGAAACTGTTTTATTATAGGAAAAAAGTTGCCCTTAATAAAATGGTTTGAACATTTTAAAAATAAAATTGATTAAAAAATATGTGACGATACACGAGGTATGAAATAAAAACAACAAAAACTGGACAGACCTTAGAATAAGTTCATAATTTAGCTGCCTCAAAAGTATGAATTTATTTTTTTAGAACAATTCTATTTTTGTCTTTGTTTAATAATTTCTTTATGGAATTACATATTTCTTTAAAATGAATCTTTAAAATAAATAAAACTTTTTATTGCTATAATAAAAAAGTGACAATATTTTTGAACGCTCTTAACCACCTATTATAAAAACACAAATAAGAATTCATTATTATGTTATGTTATGTTAAAAGTCAAAATTATAAAAAATACAAAAAAAATTTTGATATTTAGTTTTCATTGACTAACTTTTGGCTCACTTTGTATATTATCTTAGAATTATCTGTGCTAACGATATCATTATTGATTATTAGTTTCCATTAACCTATTTATTTTACGAAGACATTTTTCAAGTTAGAGTTTAATTTTTAAGTTAAAGTCCATATTTTTGGTATTGATTAAAAATGAGATTATCGAAAATCGATAGAATTTTTTTTTTCGGTATTTGTTCACAGATGTTCATAGATATGATTAACAAGAAAAGTACGAACTATCGATAATTATTTATCACCGCGTACAGAATATTTAAACAAAAAAGTTTTATGATACCCAGCATATTATCGAGAATTTGGAAAAAAAAATTATAAAATTTCGAACTCTGTAACTCATTTGGTTTTCTAAATATACAGGTTGGAAATTTAGTCACAAAAATCTGGTATTCCTTTCGAGTGTCCCGCAGTTAATTTTTATCATGAAAATATAATTTCTAATTTACCTCAGACTTTGAAGAACAACATAATTAGATATTTATCATTTTTCTATAAATTATTTACCTTTAAATTTATTTATTTGCATGCTTAGATTTAACATACAATCCAAATAGATTGTAGACTTGTAAACAAAAAAAAACGAATATAACGCTCTTAAAATTATATCTGACATTAATGCATATTATAATCGCAGATAAAAGCAAACAAAGTACACACGCAAAGGCAGCATGGTCGGAACAAAGACTTCAAAGTAAAGCAAATATACAGTAAAATTTATAACACTGACATCAAAGGCGGCTTGGAAGTAAATCTTGTTGCAGGAAACTCTTGTCTTCTTTCGCTATGGGTTTCCGATATAAGTGCAAACTGGCTGAATTAGAGTACTTACATTCGGAGTTAATAAACTTAGAAGTTAGAAGCACAATCACTGAGAAGAAGCAGATCATATAAGAGTGTTTAATTTCACGTTTTAAAAAAAATCTTGTCTGCAGTTGTTTGCAGGTATTTCTTAATTTGTTTCGAATATATTGTATCAAAATATAGGTCGCAGATATTTGTTTTTTGATTTATTGACATTTATTTTCATTATTCCAGGTACATTTAAATTATTAGACAAAAATAGCTAAATATTTTCCAAAATTTATGTGCCGCAAAATGTGTTCCAATGCAAAAATTATTTAATTTCAGGTATTCAAAATTTTAAATAAAACAAATTATTGAGTTCTACGTTTTCACAACTTTCTTAGTCATTTTAAATATAACTCCCAGTATATTATTTTTTATTTAAAATGAACATTTAAAGGCGAATTCAATGATATACCATAACATCGGTTATAACATATTTTATTGACATTAAACTACACTGACAGGCACGAAAAACGGGCACCTTAAAATTTTGATGAATTTTAAAATTCAATATATTTTTTTCTACTGAGCGGATTTTAATAATTTTTTTAGCAATTTGTAACCAATTTATTTGTCTTTTTAGTCTCTTTCTAAATTAAAAATGAAAGTTCCCATCCGTCTATTATACGAAGGGAAAACAAATTGTTGTTATATCGTCGAAAGTTTGAAACGCCCTGTAGAATCATTTAGCGAAGTAAGGAATTTAAAACTCATTTTATTATCAAGGTACAACTTTTGTCCTCGATAATTTGTTTTTTGTTTCATCTCAATAACTTAATAACTTTATTATTATTGGAGATATGCGCTTTTGAAGGAGACGCTAACAATTTACAGTTATTTTAGCATTAAAACGGTGCTTTTGCTTTTGGTCTCAATCAACATACCTATGAAACGGAATAGTGTTTATTATTTTTGTAATGTCATTGTCACTAAACAGTCATATTATTATTGTTTGTTGGCAGGTACTATAGCAGAAATGGTTTTAAGTCCCAAAATTGCATCGGCTATTGTCGCTTTAATTGAAGATGGTAGAGATCAAAGTTATATCTCTAACAGATTCAGATGTGCACGAAGTACAGTGCAGCTCGTTTACGCACGCTTTTTCGAGACAGTTCATATGATAGACGTTAGGAGAACTTCCAATCGAGACGATCGTTTTATTGTAAGTTTATCGCTAAGAAACCGCCGCGCCGCCCGTTTGCCAGCTGTTCAAATTCGTAACGAATTACAGTACGTAAGGCACGTAAAGGTAAGTGAACGAACTGAAAGAAGAAGGTTAAATGACGCAAATCTTATATCAAGAAGGCCTGCTTTGGGACCATATCTAACTAGGGACCATCGGATCATCCGGTTGCGATTTGCCAGAGAACAAAAAAATTGGACTGATAATTATTCGATATATGTTTTATTTACCTACGAATCAACGTTTTGTTTGAGATCCCCAGACGGTCAAGAAAGAGTATGGAAACGAACAGGGGAGCTATATGCCGAATGTACTTTTAGTTCCAGAGTAAGCTCTCAAGGAGGTTCAGTTATGGTATAGGCGGGAATTTCTTTGGAATCACGTACCGACTTGTATCTTATTTATTGGGGAGCCATCAATGCGGAAAGGTACATAAATGAAATGTTGTCTAAAAATGTTATTCCACATGCACAATTGGTGGGGGATAATTTTCTTTTAATGCATGATAACGCGCGACCTCACACAGCGCGGATAGTGAGGGAATACTTAAATGGTGCCAAGATCCCACAAATGGATTGGCAACCGCACAGCCCAGATCTAAACCCTATCGCATGTCTGGGATATGCTCGGTAGGAAAATTCGAAGTTTAATACCCGCCCCTGGAACAATGGAACCTCAGGAGAATAAACGACATTTAGTGGAAAGTATGCCGAGGCGAATAAACACTGTCATTGAAGCTCAAGCGGGTAATGCCCGGTATTAGTAATCAACTGGTTTAAATTTCATATTGTATGTTTTTATTTTTATCTCGATTAATTAGGTTATTCTGTAAACATTTATAATCAGAATAAAAGTGTTGTTTAAACTTCTGTATCTCCAATAAAAATAAAGTTATTGAGATGAAACATAAAACAAATTATCGAGAGAAGTTCTCTTTCGTAAAGACTCGTTGAAAACAATCTTCAAAACCTCTGACCGAACTCTCCATCAATTTCGGGTTTTCAAGCAACTGGGATCAATCTCAAGTATTATAAAAATTTGAGGAACTTAAAATCGACCTTTTCCACTTACCTACATTCAAAAGGTTTTGATACAAAATTAAGAGTTTCAACCTTTAGGGAAACGGCTGAGATTAACCCTTTTAAGTAAACTAAATATTATTTTACTTTATGAGAATATTTTCTCATTCCAATTTAATCTTTGAAAGGACACTCTCATCTTTATATAAATCTTTAGAACAAGTATTAATTATTTTTTAGAAAAATCTCTTCAAAGCACGTCGCATAAAAATGCCACCATCGTTATAGAGATGTGCAACAAAGGAGGACGAGGAGGAGATGAAATAAAATTAAATATTAAATAAAGTTTTCTTTCAAATGATTATCATTCTGTACCGAGGGTCTTCCATGTAAAATTAGAACTAATTTTATTATTTATATTAATTATTATTTAGTCTGAAGTAATTAACAAGCCTAGTTTTTTACAATTATTTCCATAGCAGTTTTTCGAGGAAAACCTATTTTAGCAGAATTATTCGTTTATATATATATATATATATATATATATATATATATATAAATAGATATATATACGTATATATATATATATATATATATATATATGTGTATATATATATATATATATATATATGTATATTTTTTATTTATTTATTTATTTAGCATAAAACCACAATAATTAATTATTATTACAACAATTTAAGTTTTACATGTCATACATAAAACGTACACATTTTAGTGTGTCCCATGAATTTTTATGAAAACATTTTTTTTCATATACAGTGTTAAAAATATTGTTATTTTTTGAACATTACATTGAACCTTTGCCGATTCAACGAATCGCCATCTAAACAAACATTTTTTGATAAAATATAGTGTTCTGTCCACTTTTTTTATTTTTTGGAGCTATAAAGAAATTGTTTATTTGTCTGGTATTGTACGAATGTATTTCACTGTTATACATTATTTTGCATGTCAAATAAGGTGGCGAATGACCAATTTTTATTTTAAAAATAAAGACTAAAACATTAAACCGTATGTATTCGATCACTGGCAGCCACTGTAAGCATTCAAGCATTGATTTAATTTAGGTGTATACCTATTACACCTTAAAATAATTCGCATTGCTCGATTTTGCATTTTTTGTAATTTATCAATTTCATTCTTATTTAACAAAAACAGAATTGTTGAGCAATACATTAAAGTGTGGCAAAACTAAGGTGTTAAAATAACTTTTCGTGACCACAATGAACATTTCCTGGCAAGTGTGATGCAAATATCCATGCTTTTTTAATGTCAAATTTTGAAAATAGATTTATTAAAAAAAATTGATGCGTCTTTTAAGGCTGCATTTGTAAAAGACAATTAATATTATAATTATAACTATATATTCGATCCTATGATACTACCATATTAGCATGTTCCTGGAATTACCACGCCCACTTTGTACATGAAAAAAAATGTTTTCATAATTTTTCATCAATATATTACCCCCATAATATAAAAATCATTACAGATATATATTATATTTTATTTAAATATAATATATATATATATATATATATTGTTTATTTGTCTGGTATCTATATATATATATATATATACTGTTATATATATATTGGTGTATATATATATATATATATATTATTTATATATATATATATATATATTATATATATATATATATATATATATATATATATATATATATATATATATATATATATATATATATATATATATATATATATATATATATATATATATATATATATATATATATATATATATATATATATATATATATATATATATATATATATATATATATATATATATATATATATATATATATATATATATATATATATATATATATATATATATATATATATATATATATATATATATATATATATATATATATATATATATATATATATATATATATATATATATATATATATATATATATATATATATATATATATATATATATATAGAGGTAAATCTCGGACCTTCTATTGACTTTTCGATCAACCACGTGATCTTCATCAGAATACATAAAATGGAGTTCTTATATAAAGAAAATGTAAGAATTAAAACTTGGTACACTTAGAAAACAATAGTAAGTCTTACTTCTTAAAACTAAAATCAATATAACAGAACATTTTTAAAATTATACGTACGAGTATAGTTTGGACATAAATAAGACTTTTACGAACAATAGGTTTAGAAGGGCCCTAACCTAAGAAAATAAATATATATATATATATATATATATATATATATATATATATATATATATATATATATATATATATATATATATATATATATATATATATATATATATATATATATATATATATATATATATATATATATATATATATATATATATATATATATATATATATATATATATATATATATATATATATATATATATATATATATATATATATATATATATATATATATATATATATATATATATATATATATATATCAGCGACTAAAAATTGCCTAAAGGCCGTTTGACGTATTAACATTGTGACAAATAAAGCGTCCTCTTATTATAAACGCATTTTTCTTGCAATGATAAGTCGCCAACACCCAGTCAGAAACAAAAAGAGTAACACCCAGAACCTCAGCTCCATATACCATTATATTTTAATATTACAAAAAAACAAATTTCAGTGTTTGGACGTTCCCGCTCCCGATGAGTAATTTATAAATGTCCATATACATATCATATATTCCATTGTAACTAATTTTATTACATAAATTATTCCCCATTATATCTTTATATTGATATTGTTTGGACAATTGATTATTTTAGAACTATTACAGGACAACTATCATATTTTTAAAAGTTTTTCGTGACTTTTCACACTTATCCTCTTAATTAATTAGTATATATATATATATATATATATATATATATATATATATATATATATATATATATATATATATATATATATATATATATATATATATATATATATATATATATATATATATATATATATATATATATATATATATATATATATATATATATATATATATATATATATATATATATATATATATATATATATATATATATATATATATATATATAGAGGTAAATCTCGGACCTTCTATTGACTTTTCGATCAACCACGTGATCTTCATCAGAATACATAAAATGGAGTTCTTATATAAAGAAAATGTAAGAATTAAAACTTGGTACACTTAGAAAACAATAGTAAGTCTTACCTCTTAAAACTAAAATCAATATAACAGAACATTTTTAAAATTATACGTACGAGTATAGTTTGGACATAAATAAGACTGTTACGAACAATAGGTTTAGAAGGGCCCTAACCTAAGAAAATAAATATATATATATGTATATATATATATATATATATATATATATATATATATATTATATATATATATATATATATATATATATATATATATATATATATATATATATATATATCAGCGACTAAAAATTGCCTAAAGGCCGTTTGACGTATTAACATTGTGACAAATAAAGCGTCCTCTTATTATAAACGCATTTTTCTTGCAATGATAAGTCGCCAACACCCAGTCATAAACAAAAAGAGTGACACCCAGAACCTCAGCTCCATATACCATTATATTTTAATATTACAAAAAAACAAATTTCAGTGTCTGGACGTTCCCGCTCCCGATGAGTAATTTATAAATGTCCATATACATATCATATATACCATTGTAACTAATTTTATTACATAAATTATTCCCCATTATATCTTTATATTGATATTGTTTGGACAATTGATTATTTTAGAACTATTACAGGACAACTATCATATTTTTAAAAGTTTTTCGTGACCTTTCACACTTATCCTCTTAATTAATTACCGTTATAAAATAAACATATTACTATGTATACATTTTCATAAATTAGATCGAATTAGGTTGAGCATTGTATACACACCACTGTAAGATAGGCAATCCGTCATCCTTCTGTGTTGTGCCTTCCAACTACCAATTTAGTATACTCCCTATATTTATTTTTTCTTGTTAAAAATAATATTGTATCTCTCTCACTCACGTCCCCTCTACTTTCGCGTTTAAAATTCCTCTAAAAAAACGTGTTTGCTAGTTAACAAAATGAAGTCCCATGATGCACATGTTTTTAAAAGTTTTTAAATTCGTTTTCCGCTATATTAACCTTTCAACTTTTAAAATTTTTAAATAAACAGAATGATGTTTTGGTGTAACTAAATCTTCTTCAGAGTATGCTTTTGTTTTAATAGCAAACCCACATTGCTAAGTTCAAACATATTATACTAGTTAGTTTCTAACTTGTTTTTTTTTAATTATTTGTAGAAAAGTCTTGAGGAAGGGATAAATTGATCCCGAAAGCTTGACAATAAAGGGTTCCACACTTAGACTATAAAACAAAGGATAGATTCAACATTTCAATCATAAATAGTTTGGAAAGTTGGATCTATTATTGTTTTTCGCGTGCTATTGCGAGAGAAAACATATACCATTCTGTAAAAATGGCAACCCTGAAAAAACTGAACCAGCGGCGGCTCGTTTATCTTTAATTTAATATGTTTTTGCCAATTTTAAGTATGTACGCGTAGTCAGAAATTCGGACAGGGAGTTTAAAATCAGAAAAAAGGTGATATAAATATTTTGCGGTCCTTTTGACTTTCCTTGTAAGCTTCATATAGATATCAATTTTTGCTGAAAGGGTTCCTAAACTGTTTGTAAAATTTATCCAATTTACCTCAAATTTTGCCTAAAAATCAAATGTAACCTAAAAATCAACTGGTAAAATTTTGGTGAGGAGCCTTTATGGCTAAACAAAATAGCGGCCTAACTAAATGTTTGAAATATCAGTATCAAAAAACTATTTATCCTTTTAAGTTGAAATCTTACACAAAAATCAAGTGGGAAAATGGGATCAATGTAAAATTTGGTATATCCTATACGGCGAAACAAAATAGAGGCATAATTATATATATATATCTATTTATATATATATATATATATCTTATATATATATATATATATATATATATATATATATATATATATATATGTATATATATATATATATATATATATATATATATATATATATATATATATATATATATATATATATATATATATATATATATATATATATATATATATATATATATATATATATATATATATATATATATATATATATATATATATATATATATATATATATATATATATATATATATATATATATATATATATATATATATATATATATATATATATATATATATATATATATATATATATATATCGTCGTTGTTTTGGCTATTGGTCGTATCTCAAATTTACAATAATATCCAGGAGGCGCATTATAAGATTTTTAGTAAAATTAAACACGTATTACTGATAAATGTTTAAGTAAATTGGTTTGTTTCCTTTGGGTTTCTGTTGTATTTTGACTAATCTAAGAGCTACATACATTGCAGTTTCTGTGGTTTGATGTTAAAGACGTTTTTTTACAAGTTTATTGGAGTTACGACCATTAGCCAAAAAATGAAACAGCGGAAATGATTAATTATGACTTACAGCCAAAAAAAAATTATGTTTAGAAATTGAAATACATTTATTTTTAACATTTATTAGTAATTAACAACAATAAAAACTGTTTAATCAACATTATATAACACAACAAAATATGATTAGGTATTGAATACAATGTGAATAATAAAATCAATAATTAGTTTTGAAAAGGCAAATTTTGAAAAAATATTTTGTGTTCTAAATTTCTTATAACCGGCATGTCTGAAGTACAAAATGAATTTAAATCCCTATATTTTTCTGCAGATATTTTATTTGGACTAGTATTGAGAGATGTTAAGGGGATATCTGGCAAACAGACATTTCTTTTTAAAGTTAAAGATCTGTATGTGTCGGTATTATGGCAACTTTTGAATAAACTTTTTGTCAATTTTGTTTTGATATTTTCACTTCTTTTATTTTTGTCCAATTAATTTTTTCTTTTTGATCATCAGTCTTTATATTTAGCAATCTTACCTCCTTTGATAATTTCTTAAAATCTTTGAAGTCAAAATTGTTAAGCTGGTTCACAGTATACGGGTGTTTCCTTCTTGCGAGGCGAATTATAGGTATGAGTTGAGACGGTGTGAAAATTTCTCCACATTTTTTTAAGGTATAAGATATCGCACTGTGGGCAGAATCCCCTTCATTCTGCCCATGGTATGGTTCGAAAAATCTTAAGAATATCTCGTCTATATAAGTGCTTTTTGCAATGAAATACAGTAGCATTGAAATCATAATGGTATTTTTCGCCTGACCTGCACAGCCATCACAAAAAAGATTCACAGTTTGAATGCCATTTTTGTCATTTTCTTGTAAAAATAAATACACTGCTGTAGATATTTCCGGGGATCCTCTCTTACTTTCAGCTTCATGCCAGACAAAACAGTTACATCCTTTTGTGCCCAAATTGTAAATTGTAAAGTTGTAGTTACTTAGTCTATTCTTATAGAATACCTTGGAATTATTAGATATAGGTAAATATATTACTTGCTGCAAGTCGAAAACAGCACTTATTATTGTTGGATTATTTTGTGAGTCCTTTTTGCATTTATTTTTTATATCCCTAATTTTTTCTTTTTCTTTTATATGAGTTGTAAATCGTTCTTGCAGCTTTTCTTTTTCAGTATCTTCGGCCTCTCTGTAGTGTAAGCACAAACTACACTGGTCTTTTTTGGGTCGATTAAATGACAAATTAAATGATTTAAAAATTTTATAGTAGGTACTATAACTAGCAACTTCTCGTCCTTCTATCTCGTTCTTGTACATATCGTACATTATAGACAATGATAAATCTCCATGGAGATATTCACGTTTAGAAGATGTTCTACAATAATGGGATTCTTCTCTAGGGAACCTCTCAATATGATGTTTTACATCTTTATATATTTTTGCGTCTCGCAATTTCTGACAACTGGATCGGCCTCCTCTATTATCTTTTTCCAAAATACCTGTATCTTTCACTTTTTTGATTGACGTAATGACCACTTTTTCTGAAATTGATAGTGTATACAAAAAAAATTTCTTGCAAACTTTTTTGGCCACACCCCTTAAAGGCAAAAAGTACTTAAATGAATTTTTTCTTCTAGAATGTTTCCTTTCGTCTTTTGTTTAGTTTGAGAACGTGAGCAGTATCGAGTAATGTACTCTCTTTTTAACTGAGTTGATGACAAACTCCAATATCCTTTAAAAATATTTTCTCTATCCAGTCTATTGAACTCACCGCAACATTTTCCAATTTTACTACACTGCAGAGTGTTACAAATTTCATGTTCCTTTAAAGTTTTAGCTGGAATCTTCTTATTTGTATAATAACTTGTGTATTCCTGTCCTTCCATTCTTAACTTACTTGCAAGCTTCTTTTTATTAGTTACATTTCTTATTATGTGTTCCCTTCTGCTACCTTCAACGCTATATTCTTCTGGAGTTCTGTCCATTATCAAACACTGTGTAAATGAAATGACATCAGGTGATAATATATCGGGATTTTGATCGGATTTTCCATGTAACGCACACGAGGTAACTTCTTCCAAAAAATGGTCGTAACACAGGAGAATGAAGCAAAGATGGCAGCTGCTGAACACTTCCACAAGGCAGTTAAAAGCCTCACAATGTTGATTAGGTACTGGTTGCGACAATTCTGGTTTCCTTAATTTTGATGTATATAGTGATAAAGGTAAATTATCATCGCTATCGCTATCGCTTTCCATGATCTAAAAATAGTAAAAAAAAAATAAGTAGGTATCTGGTTCACAACCGATCTATTTCAGTAAACTCAGTGATCCTTTTTCAATGTTATTTTTAAGTCCGTAAAATTTCCCAAGTGATTTTAGTGCATAGATAATACATTTTGAAAAAAAGTGGACTTACCTGTTTCACAATGCAGCTGCTATTTTTTAAAAGAATAGAGAATTTATTTTGCATAACAAAAATGAGACGTCAAAAATGACAGTACATAAAAATAGTCCTTGGCTGCCATAGCAACAAATCACTTGTTTTGTTTAGTCCATGGATAACCTGATTTTCATCTGAGTCTTTGGAAGCTTAATTATTGTAGATATCAAAAAAATTGTAATTAGCGAAAAAAATGTATTTCCAAACGTATCTACGTGTATCTCGGAAATAAACAAATAATTCGCAATCAATTAATTTAAATGGTCAACAATAATTAGGCAATAACAGTGGGTCACTACAAAATAAATCCGCACAGAAATTTTTTAGTGTTTTCTTTTTAAAAATAACCGGGCCAATGATATCGTTAAAAACAATAATAATAGATACCGCTTATTTAGACACATTGGCGATTTTCAAGTCATTTTTAAGATGGATATAACGCGAATTTCTCGACTCAGCACGGCTCCCGTTATTAAACTAAATAAGACAGCATAATATACAATATATATACGAATTGCAAAAAAAATATGAGATACGACTTATAGCCATAATATCAAATGTCGCAATATTAAATACGACATTCCAACATTTATATTTTATTTCATCAGTAATTTATTTTTTCCAATAATCTTACCAGCATACAAAGTAGGCAGTTTTAGGTATCCACTGAGCAACCTAACTCAATTTTGAAAAAAAATGAGATACGACCAATAGCCAAAACAACGACGATATATATATACATACAAATACATATATATTTTTTTCGTATTCTTGGTTAAACCCATACTACTCATAATGTTTACTAACTAAAATGAAACTAACCAACCCTATTTAGAAATAATTACTCCTTTCTAATAGGGTTTTTGTATTGATACTCCTATATCCATGTGTCTTGGTTAAGTCTAAATGCTTCATGGTTTCGTGATGTATTCTAACCTCGAAATACTTTTTTAAAATTAATTTTGGATGTTCGCTTAGGACTTCGTCGTCATACATGTGATCCCGAAATAGATCAGACATTTAAATAATTCAAAATTCAATTGAAGATGGCAAGTATTTCATAATATTAAAAAGGTAACTAAATCTGTGATGTTTTTATTAAAAATACTATTAGTTTTATGGAACAACCTAAAAAACTTCTCAGCTGCCCTGCATGTCTCTATAACTATTTTACTAATTTTAGTTGGAATATATTAGGCATTTATTGTAGATTTACTAGAGAGTTCAATAAAAATTTAATATATTTGTTTGTGTTCTCGCCTCGGTTATTTCCAAGCACCTGATCTACATACATATACATAATTTGTATTGTCTATATATGAGAAATTATAAAACAAAAACTATATCATAAATACATTAAACTTTTGAATATTAATACTATTGATGTATAACCAAATTTAAAGGAGTCATACAATAATTATTTTATAAGCTTTTATATACTAAAAAGGTTAGGTAGGAACTGTACTATATTTTAATTATATATTAAATATATTCCCAGGAACTAAGTAGTTTGGAGTTTGGTACGTGGAGGAATAACGTGAGTTACTTGCTCGTAGGTATCTGAAGATTAAAATCAAAATATGATTTAAAAAAAAACGTTTTATAACTAAGAGGCATTTTAAAAATCCGCAAAAAATACGTTTGTGTTTGAATGAAAACATTTAGCCATAGAAATATAGAACTTATTCACATCCAAAATAGTATATTTTTTATTGTAAATAACGCATTTAAGTATTTGGAGAGCTAGTATATGTTTCAATGTTTACGTTATGTAAAACTCAACCCAAAACTGGCAAAATATTCGTTTTTGTTCAATTAGTATCCATTTTTTTCTTGCGCTCCATGAAAATTAACTACATAAAATACTCGAATGGCTTAAATATCAAATTAATGTGTGTAAATGCTAAGGCCTTACGATTCGGACACCACTAATATCTAACCTTAATTACGTCAAGACTTACTTGTGGTATGATACTTCCGGACTTAAGTAGTTTGTATTTTCACAAACAACACACTTCCTCACCACAGTTTTTCATTTATCTAAGTACTACAACACAAAGCACTTACAAAATCATTAAAAAACTAAAAAAAATATACAAACAACAACTATCGAACGCGTTTACAAAAATGACAACAATGCAGCGTCTGTTTTGTAATTAAACTATAAACAAGAGTGCTATGATGATTGCTATGAACGAATAGATGTAGAACTACTCGTAAGGGATGTAAATTTGGCGTAGCGTCGTTACCAGTTCTATTTTTATTATTACATTTTTTGTAATTTTATTTCTAGTTAGTTAATTACTTAGAAATAAAATAACGTCTTATATTCTAAGGTTAATTATAGTGTGTAGTTTTTTGATATACATATAACTGTGTTATGAAAATATATAAACATATTGGAGAAATTCAATAAAGCTTGGCTTAGAATATTTGACAATTTTTAAAACGTGACAACAGAGACACCTATCGATGTAGTGAAGAGGCAAGAAATTCAATCTATGATCCCGTGTTAAATGTAAATAGTTGGGTCTCTCTTGTTTTTATAGTCTAAGGTTCTACACCTTTATTTGGGCTTTTATATACATAAACTGCATCCCCACTAACCTAAGGGGCTATATGGGGCTCATCAGGGCTATATGGGGTTCATCAGGCAAATGGAGACGTGTGGTAGAGATGATTGAAAACACTCTGGGTATGTTGAATAAAAACGAAGAAAATATTAGGCAGTGAGATATTAATCCTTAGAGTAGGAGGTGCCATCTATGGGAACAAATGCCTGGTTTGTTGTTCATACCTCTTTAGTAATGTTTAAAAACATTACACTGATAAAATTAAAAACTAAGCGCGACATACTCGGGCTTTCATTGTTTTTGTGTAAGTATAATGTTATTATTATTATGTATATTTATATATATATATATATATATATATATATATATATATATATATATAGTGTACATATCAATATTAGCCTAAAGACAAAAAAAAGAATTTCAATTCTATAGAAATTACTGTTAAACTTTCTCAGACGGTTTTAAGATATATATATATATATATATATATATATATATATATATATATATATATATAAAAATAAAGCAGTGTCATATTTTCGATACAAAAATTATAAGGAGACAAACAAGAAACTGGTTTCCGTAGCTCTAAAAAAAAATAGCTACACACATCGCACCATACAGAAAGTTGTTAATGTACGGGGTTCCCGAACAACGAACACCAAAAATTATGAACCGTGAAGGCAAACAAGTAGTCTACCATATGTTAAGGGCACAACGGACAGAATCGGAAGAATTCTCAGAAAACGGACCATACAAACATTACACAAACTACTTGGAAACCCAAAAGACAAAAACAAATTGGAAAACCGCGGAGTATACAGCATTCCGTGTCAGAGCTTTGAAAAGCTGTACGTGGGGCAAACTAACAGGCGACTATCAGCAAGAGTTGAGGTTTATAAACTCAGGATCAGAAACAAACAAACAACCTCGACACTATTCCTACATCATCAGGAAACCGGCCACAAAATAAATTTCTATAAGTGTTGGGAGATTCGCAATATTATAAGACTAGAATAGTCCGAGAAGCCATAGAAATAGAAAAACAAGGTGATTTAAATAAAAAGGACGAATCATTAAACTACTAACAGTATGGAAGACAATAATCGACAAATCTAAAATCACAAAAAAATTAAGCGAAATTAGCGGAACAACAACAACAATATTCGGAAAACATAAATAACGCCCAACGGCCGCTCAAATGTAACCTTCGGCCACGGGTGAGAAGTATAAAAGGAAGCTTGATTCTTTAAATTGGGTCACACTTCTCTATTCCTAATAAAAGGAAAGATTCATAGAGAGGGAAATTCTAGGTAAAGGAAATTTACCGATTTTTTATATTTCTTCTTCCTTATTTATAATCGTCACCCCAGAATAAATGTTAATGCATTAAAAATGCTACGAAATTAGAATTTTTGTTGGAAACTTTAGATTGGATTAAGATAATCTTTACATAAAGAAAAATAATACTTGAAATTAATTCGTAAGCTCCTCTTTAAAAACAAAATAATCTCAGCCTTATTTCCAGGATTAAACATTTAATTTCTATACGAAATCTTTTTGAATCTGGTCTAAAGGAAAAGTTGGGAAGGTATTTTAGATTGACGCCAGTTGCTTGATACTTTGAAATGTACAGAAAACATGCTTTCCGAAGAGATAACTTAATATTCTTTTTCCTAAATGTATTCTTTAAATAGCATAAAAACATTTTTCTATATAAAGAAAAATTGATTAGCATTTTTTTTAAATATTGTTGATATAGATTGGCGTTGGTTTAAGCAAGGTTAGCTTAGCAGTATCGTTATAGACCGTCCAATTAATACTTTATTAAACCAAGGATTTTTGAAATTATAAAAGGGTGGCTCATTAGAGTCACAGCAATGCCCAGACACCACTGAACACCTTCTACGTCCACCTTAGGGAACATCAATAATATAGATGTCACTCAACGGAACTTTCCTTAAGGGACTCACATAAAATTGGGCCCTGGATCATAAATAACATATTTCTCTTATCGATTAGTATAATAATAAACGAAAAGGATGAAACATGAAATATTGTCTTCCGAATATGAATATATTTGAAAAATATGTTAAAAGATTAAAATACCAAAACGAACTTGCTAGGCAAAGACGTCAACATAAGCAGGCTGTTCACGTCAAAACCTCAAACAGGATTAGTTTGAAGGTTACTATTATTGCCATTTTATATTGTTCGTAATTTCGTTTTCATAAAATCTTGTGGCGTTTTGTTGCTGTATTAGTTAATAGTAATTTAATTTATAATTATTATCTCTATTTATTTATATGCCTTTAATATATATAGACTTTTCTTTGGCTATTTAATCCACGAAATTATATATATATATATATATATATATATATATATATATATTCACACTTCGTAAATTAGGTTTCAATGTTTTTAAAGGAGGCCATGATTTATTTGTCACAAGATTACATTAATAAGTAAGCAATGTATTGAACGCATTGAATTTTCAATACAACATGAACGTAAATAACGACTTAAAAAATCTAAATGAGCTTTAACTACTTTGTAAGTGGGTAACGTTAATTTACAAATCTGCAAAATGACCATTTGCATCGAGACATTTTTGACAATTGGCGACTGTTTTTCGTACAACCCTGGTAAGTGTATTTCGGTTAATATTTCTAAATGTGTCCAGAACTCCTTGTCTCAGGATTTCTGTGGTAACGGGGGGATCAGATTCATAGATTTCATTCTTCGTGTGACCCCAGAGGTAGAAATCCAAGGGCGACAGGTCAGGGGATCTAGGAGGCCAAGATATTGGACCATTTATAGAAATTATTCCTTCGTCAAACTGCTCTCCTAAGAAGTTCCTGACTTTAATGGTGTGAGCAGGACATCCGTCGTGTTGAAACCAAGTTCTTCTTAATTCATCTTCCGTTAGAATAGCTCGTAAGGCCGGTACAACCTGGTTTCGCAAAAGCTCTAAGTACCTCTGCTCGTTTAGGTTGTAGTCAAACAAAAATGGTTCAATAAGTCGATTTCCGGAAATGATTAATAATTTATAAATAGGTGCCCAACAGTCACTTCGTGAGGATTTTGCACAGCCCAATGATGACGGTTGTGCCTATTAAAGACTTCACAATTCGTGAACCTGCTCTCATCGGACCACAAGACATGATTTACAAAATCAGGATTTTCATTACATCTCCTAGTATACCACTCACAGAACTGTAGTCGTCTTGGAAAATCAGTTTCCTTAAGTCCTTGTACTATTATGGGTTTGTATGGATGGTACTTATTCTTTTTTAAAACTCTCTGTACTGTTGATTTTGGCAGTTTCCTGTTCTACAGTTTTTACCGATGCAATAGGATTTTCGTTGATAACTTGTAAAATGTTTCTGTCACGATTTTCATTGTTATTATTGTATCCGCTTCTAGGTTGTTCGAAGGCACCATGGTTAATTACGATTAACGATTTTCCTGAATTGGGTTTTATGAGGCTGCCGTCGTTCGGGGTACATCTCCAAATACCTTGCTGAGGTATGTCGGCGTTTCTGTATGATTGAACGTACAGAGGTACCATGTCAACCTTTTCTTCGTTTGAATACGGAATGCCGCCCATTTTCTATAGGTTTTGACAATTTATGTGTCAGATTTATGATTTTATTGGGATAAAAGCGTACCTACTACTTATTAAAGCTTTGATACTTTCAACTATTTAACTTAACGTCAAAGTCAAAATCCAATTTTGTTACAGATAAATCATGGCCTCCTTAGAAAAAACTGAAACCTAACTTTACGAAGTGTAATATTTCGATGATACTAAAATCTTTAATGCACTTGTGAGATATCACTAGAACTGGAAATTTTAGGTTCTTTCCAAAAATCGAAAAATTCAATATGGCGGCCGTAAGAAAAATTAAAGTTGAAGAGGGTTGCGGGTTAACAAAACACAATGAAGACGTGTCGTATACGCCATCTTATTTGTCTTAAAAATGTGTCCCAATAATGTCACATTTTGGCAGCTGTCAAATTTACCGTTCTGGATATACTGGCCAAAAACGAAATCCGTCATTTTAGGTTTTTCCACGATATTTCCTAAAACAATTGATCGATCCTAAATCTGAAGCCGGATATCGAATACAATAAGTTTTCTCTAAAACTTTCCCCATTTAACCTTTGCTGTAGCTATAATAAGAGCCGAGATCCCTGTTTAGAGAAGCCAATCTGGGACACACTGTATATATATATATAGTTATTCAGTAGGCTATTAGATGCATCTGGAGAACCAATGGATTGATTATTTTGAAAATCTGGCTCTGGCTATAGATTAATCTCTTTTTTAAATATTTTGAACTATTGCGTTTCTACTCTAAACCCTGGCAACATCCGTTTTCTATTGTGTTATATTTCCTCTACCTAAATTCAACTGTTTTCGAGCGAATGGCGCTTGAAAATTGACACTTTTGACCATTTAAAGCTCTGTACTCCCGAAATAGATTTCACTTTCTTGTCTTAATTTTTAATTATCTATTTCTTCACACTGGAAACTGCAATCCATTTCGTTGCAAGTTAAGTCGTTTGGGACGTACAGAACCTCAATTGGTCAAAAATGTCTATTTTCAAAAACAGTTGAAATTAGGTATAGGAAGCATACCACAAAAAGTGTTTAGAATTTAAAAACGGATGTTACCACCGGTTTAAGGTAAAAGCGGCATGACCGCAAAGTACAAAATATTTTAAACAGAGAGTTCTTGTTCGTCTATGGCCAGAGCCAAATTTTCAAAGTTTCTCCAGATATTTCTAATAGGTTGCTGGGCGTGAATAACCCGTATATAAATTTGTCTCCAACTGACATAAAAACAGGCTTTTAGTAACGAGTGACAGGCACAGAAGGTGTACTTTTACTGCCTAGGCAAAGCCTAGTGAATCAAAATGAAATCAAAATTGACTGTGACAAGACGTAACACACAAAATGATTATTAGATAGAGGTTTAAATATAAAATTAATAAAATTGTGTCTTCTGCGGAAACGTTTAATGGCATACGGAGAAAAATGTATATGTTTCACGCGGCCGAAAACCAGATTTAATGCCTCGAGTGGTTCCCTAGCCTCGTCTACCCCTCGGCTATGAAACGCTTGCCACGACAATAAACCTTTGTTCTGCCTTTTCCGTCGGATGGTGCGATGAGTTTCCAGTGGAATTATAAGAATATGGGGCCTATTCACCATATCGTCCATAAATGTTATTGAAGGAAAGCATATTAGTTTTATAGAAAAAATACGCAATAAAACAATACAAAAAATTGTTTTAAATCATTATTTCCAAAAAAATGTAAATTGGTGCAGTGCAACTCTCTCACGATCTTGCTAAAAATTCTGGCCGTGGTTTTAAATATATAGATATTATTATCCTTTAGAGTAATCATTTTTTTAGTATCTAACGCGAAAACAAGTTGAATATTATTTAATGCGTTATATATATATATATATATATATATATATATATGTATACAAAACGTCAAATCATTATTTAGTTATTTTTACCTATTTTTAGAAATTCCATCCTAAGATCCTTCATCTTTAAATTTCTAAAGATCCAAAAATGGAATATAAGATAATTATTTTTCAAAGCCATTACCTTCAAAAGAGGTATTTTAAAATGGTCAAAACAAATTTTAGCCCCAGTGAAATTTAAATTCATCTAGAAATTAATTATTAGATAATTATTATTTTTTAAGAACACCAACAGAATCGCACTATAATCTTATTTAGCTGAAGAAATATTGTAAGAACGCAAAAAAAAACCGTGATCCATATAATACGAACTGAATAAATAGATTCGTACCATTGACATGAATCCTACAAATCGAAACACCTCTAACACTGATTCGCCAGCGCTGACAAGGTTTCTACGATTATTTACCCTAAGGTGCCACAAAGCCATAAGAATTGTACCGTGTTTTTAAATGGAAATTAATAAAACACTACTAAAATATCTTATCCGAAAGAAATATACTGTAGATAAAAGAAGTAACTCAAAATACATTACGGATGAAACGAAGACTTTAAAGTAAAGGAAATTGACGGTATAAAATTTATAACGCTGATTTTACAGGCAATTTGCCAGTAAATCTTTTGCAGGCTGAAACTATTTCGTTTTCTGGACAGATATCAGGGAAAATTTCCGACGTAAGTGAAAATTGGTGGAAAAGAAAGTAAGGCACAAAAAGTTTCTAAAAAGATTGGTAAAAAGCACAAAAGGCTTTAAAGATATTGATTTCGATCAACAAGTAGATCACTTGAACTTTTATCATTGTTATATTATTGTCGTTAATAAAGAAATAAGTTATATTCAAACAAGGCCTTAGAAGGGTTTTAGGTAGTCTTCCTCAATAAACTGCTGGTTATATCAAAGCCACCAGCAAAATGTTTTTTTTTAATTTATTTAAATTGAAATATCTGTTATGATACATTCAGATAGAATAGATAGCCTTAACACCCCGCATTTTTAGCGTTTGTGTTCACTTCGTTCAATTCAAATACCTTGCAAGAAAATATATAATATTGGGTTCTGAGAATAGTCCGCAGCTAAATAATATCATGAAGTTTGACGTTTCGGTTTTATACTTATCCGATAGAAATCTGTTTATTAAACTTAATTATTAAAATCGAGGCGAATACCAGCATATATTTACATTATTTTTAAATGAATGAAATTATCTCTTAATAATAACAACACTTTGTTCAACATTGGCTTATCTTTACCACAAAATTACCTATTTATCCATTTTTTTTTGTTTACATCTAGATTTTCTGCAAGAATCTTTGTGCAAATTTTATAATTTCAGTTTTAATTAATAAAAGTTATTTCAAATTTACACAAATCTTTGAAAATAACACCTCTAATAAGATGATATTAATAATCAGGCTAGGTTTTCGTTGAAATTTTTGTTGGTTGCTTAAATTTAAATTTGCTTTTGTTATATTACATACATATATAATATATATATATATATATATATATATATATATATATATATATATATAAATTTGCTTTTGGTATATTACATACATATATATATATATATATATATATATATATATATATATATATATATATATATATATATAAATTTGCTTTTGGTATATTACATACATATATAATATATATATATATATATATATATATATATATATATATATATATAGTTTCGCAAATATTTTTCTTGAACCTTCAAATATATATTGTAATTAGGTACTTCTTTTCTTGGGATGCGTGTTCATAAAATTAAAACGATTTTTTAATTATTTGTCATATTTAATTTAATTTGACGTTTCGACAGGTAGTTCCATGTCTTTTTCAAAAATGTTCTTATTTTATTTTTACTAAAACAGATTGCAAAAAATAAACAATCTAAGATTTTAAAAAATCAAAAATTATCTTACCATGAGAGGTAAAAAAGGTCAATAACACCAATTAACATTTAAGCAAAATAAAATACACATAGCACATTGTCATTTTGTCAAGCAAATACAAATACAGAACATCTATTGCAGACTAACTGAAATATATAGTGTAGGAATTCATTCTTATCATAATACTTTTTTAGTAGTTACCGGAGAGTTTTTATTATTTAAATATTTATTTATTTTAAACAGATTTGGGGAACTTAGATGATGTTGAAAAAAATTTAGTTTATTAAATTAACATCTTTTTTGTCATTAATGGCATTTTTATTTTTCCCGATTTCAGTAGATTCATATATCTCTCTTTTCCGTTTATGAGATTCCGTTTTTAAAATTTTTACCTTGGAAAAATTAAATTTATGGTTGGTTCGATTTTCGTGTTTAGTGAGCGCTGTGGGGTTTCCCTTGTCGTATTTATGTGAATTTAGCCTTGATTTTAAATACTGAGTAGTTTGGCCAATGTAAACTCCACAGCAGTCACTACATGGGATCTCATACACAACGTTGCTTCTTTTTTAATTGGGTGTTTTGCTTTTTAGAACGCTAAAATTTTTATTAAGTAAATTAAAACCTTTATGAGCCACATTTATGCTATATTTGGCAAATAAATGCTTCATCTGTTCGGACAAACCTTGTACATAAGGTAACGTTAAAAAATTACTTTTAATTTTTTTTTGGAAATTACATTTGTTTTATTATAAAATTTATGTATTCTCTGCTTAAAAATTTTTTTAATTAAATGTTGAGGATAACTATTTTCTAGGAGCCCATGTTTGGCTTTATTTATCGAACTTTCCCTATATTCAACATCTGACAGTTGAATTGCTCTATCAGCTAAAGCAATGATAACAGATTTTTTTGGGAGAGGGGATGCTGAGATTTATAATTTGTGTACCTTGATGACCAGGTTCTTTTAGTGTACCATTCTGTTCTGATTGTATTATTTCTGTGTAAAGTGACATCTAAGAAGTTTATTTCATTTTTTGTTCGATTTCGATGGTAAATTGGAGTTTTACGTGATAATTATTAAAGGTGTTTAATATATACTCAGCTTCATTTTGAGGGATTGCACAAATACAATCATCAACGTAGCGATAAAAAAATGGCATTTCAAATTTTAGTTGGGGAATTATAGTTTCCTCAAGGTCTTCCAAAACAAGTTGGGCTATTGCACTTGAGATACTCGAACCCATGGCACAACCATCAATTTGTTGAAAAAACTTATTATTGTAAAGAAAATACGTTGAATTTAAGGTAAGTTCAACTGCTGCTAGGAATTCATTTAAAGGTAACACAGTATATTTTTTGATTTCATCCCATTTTTTTTCGATTATGTTACTTGCAAGATTTAAGGGAGAACTGCACACAAAAAGTGAAATACCAGCGACAATGTCTAGTCGAGTTGAAAGTAAGATAAAAAGGTACCTACGCATTAAAAAAAACTTCCTGCACGTCCGACCTCAAAAAAATGTGTTATGTATAGGTAATTTAAATTACATTTCGGTTAAAAATGGGTTCAAAAGGGTTTACGCGCTGCAGAAATACAAAGACATGAGTACGATTTACCATTTCAAATTTTGCGGTTACGTAGACAAAGGATCAATGTAAGGCGGTAAAGAGCCATTTTGTAGAAAAAAAATTATATGCGAAGTTATGTGCGTCAAAAAGTGGTCAAAAAATGGTCGAAAATGGATAAATCTACTTTTATTTTATAACTCTAGATTTGATTTTTTCATAAAAATTCGCCTTTAGCGCCCAACTGTACATATTTCCCTATTAAAATCACATTTAAGCTAATACATATCTCTTATAGTTTTAACCTAATATTGCAGCGGCGGAAGGCTTGCAAATGATCCATATTACTGCGTGCAGTTCCCCCTTAAGTGAATATTTGTGTAAAGCGATATGAAATCCAAAGATACCAAGATGTAGTTATTAGGGAGTTTGATGTTTTTAATTTTATTTTTAAAATCAAAAGAGTGCTTAATATAATATTGGTTTTTATTAATAACATTTGATAGAATATTTTTTAGGAATTTTGAGAGCTCGCATAGCGGGGATTGAACACATGACACTATAGGCCTTAGAGGTATACCTGAAGCTTCGGCAAAAAAGGGATATATATCAGGCGATATATATCCCTTTTTATCCCATTTGTTAACTAATTCGTTGTTCAGTTTCTGTAATCGAGAAGTTGAATCAATTTTAGCCCTTTTAAAAAACGTTATCTCAGATTTCTTGAATCTTTTTCTATATGCAAGCATTTTTTACTATACAAGGTAGATTTGAGGCTGTGAAACAGCCCCTTGAAAACATAAATTGCAAGTTTTTCGAAGGGTGAAACAACGCATAATTAATTTATTATACTATATGTTTCTGAGATTGTTTTTTTTTTTAATTCAATGTCTTTTAAAAAAGCAATACAATGTTTCAAAAAACGGCGGAACATGTCAAATTTCTTTTATCTCTTAATATATATATTTTTTTTCACTCTACATAGGTTAGTTAAAAATTATTAGATTAGAAAATCCGTTACGTGAAGCTTTTTTAAAAAACAGTAAAACTCGTTAAATTTATTTTATTTTTTTGAATATAGAACAATTTTTTTATATAGGGTTACTCTAAGTGGTTAAAACAGGCCTCTAACAACAAAATTAACATTTTTAATTTTCTTCTTTTTAATTAAAAAAAACGGCTATTTCGCTGTATTTTTTGTATATCAAAAGTGCAAAGGGTGGTTCTAGAGGAGGTGAAACAACTTTTAAAAGGTTAAAATTTTTTTATTCCAAAGATCATCATCAATTATTTCAGAAAATGACAAAAGTCAACAAGTTTATTTTATTGTTAGCATAAAAACCACATCTTGAAGAAACTGTTTCGGTAGATATGGGGGAAAGTTGTCC
This sequence comes from Kuschelorhynchus macadamiae, assembly GCA_030620095.1. Classification (NCBI taxonomy): domain Eukaryota; kingdom Metazoa; phylum Arthropoda; class Insecta; order Coleoptera; family Curculionidae; genus Kuschelorhynchus; species Kuschelorhynchus macadamiae. The sequence continues at coordinate 355,575 of JAUTXW010004699.1, read as the reverse complement.
CAACACCTTTTTTTCCTAGTAACAACATAAGAGAAAAAAGGTCTAAAGAATTTTCCATCATTAAGTCTTTGCTTAAATAGCCTATCTAATCATTAAAAGTCTCAGGTTTACATTAACTAAAAAACAAACCTTTGGAGCTACCTACCTAAGGAAAAAATAATTATAATATTTTTCTTAGAAAACCCGTGATGCACAAACAAATTTCAACTCGTCTATGTAATAAATATACAAGTTTACGAGAATTTCAAAATAGAAAAGATTGAAAAGACATTACGACTTTAAACTTAAGGGAAGTGCTTATGCTTATTTATCTCTACGAAAAAATATTCTTGAATTATCGCTTATCTTTATAGAAACCTTAAAAATAATTAAAAACCTATTTCCTTTGAACTCGTCTTGTCATTCTAATTTTGTAGTAAATGTGGCATAGGAACATTGCAGTAAATTCACAGATCAAAGACAAAAAAGAGGTGGATAAAGGACTGATATAAAACCGGAAGAAACAAAGACTGCATTAAACTAAATTTCCTGTACAAAATGTATACTGCTCATTTCACAAGCGATTTACATGGCAGTTTTGCAAGAAGTTCACTTTTTAACTTGACGTGAATAAAAGAAAATTAAAGACAAATTGATCGAAATAAAGTAAAGACATCGTCACTGTTAAAACACGAAGTTCTAAAAAAGCAGCCTTATTCTATCATGGGCGGGAAAATATCACGTACTCAGTTAATTTTAAATCTAATAACTACAAGTTGGTTGGTATTAAGTTCGCAATAGATGAAATAGCTATTTACCTAACAAGTGAGGAAAAATTCATTTTCGAGTCTACCTTTCACGGTGAAGCAACCGAGTACGGAAATAACATTTTCCGCAAGTGTTAGGTACAATAGTTTTTCTACAGACGGAAATAAGTACATAATTCGTAGTGGTTTAATAGTTTTTATTAAACTATAACAAACAATTATATATTTAAAAGTAACTAATTATTTGGAAAAAGGTAGTAACATCATAGAGTTATCGAAAACCGTTTAAAAAAATTATTCTTTGTTGTAATTAACATGGTAGGTAACTGAAAATTAACATTTATAAGCATTAACTAAATTGGGAGCATTTTGATGGTTAGCCTTTTTGGTGCTGGCAATAATGTTGACACTTTTTCTATTCAACTTGTCATATTGGTGCTGATTCACTGGTCCATTGTAGTCAACAATACTATCAATTTTATACTCGAAACTTGTGGAAGGTAAGTGCGAAAACGGAGGCAAATTTTCCTTGGAATTTTCTCTAGTAGAACATAGAATTTCTAGATGCGTTTTTTGTTCTCCATGGATTCATCCACATATGATTCTGCAACTTTTGTCGATTGCCATCCCCCGAGACGTTTTAAATTAGTAATATCCACTCCAGCGTCGGCCAATATAGTAGCCTGAGAGCGCCTATAACAGTGTCCAGTAAAGGTCTCTCGATATGGAAGTCTCAAAAAAACAGCCACGTCCGATGGCATCTTACCAAACTTATTAATGCCAACAGTTTGAGTAGTACTTTTACCTTTTTGGAAATTGACAAAAAACCTTTGATGCTGTGTACTTTTGGGACGCAGAGACTTCTCGATTAAATTAAGATTTTTTCTTCAGTTATGCTTCTACTCTGATGAGTCTTGCTACCTGGTATTTTCACCAGAAACAAATCTTCTTGTTCGACTACGTTTTCACACAAGAGATGAGTTAATTCTTCACGCCTGCAGGCCCCTGGGATTCAATTAGTGTTGCGACTTTGATTAGTAAATAAGTATCGTCAGGCGCAATGCTTAAATTTTTTTAACATGTTCGTGGTTTAAAATGTTAGACTTTTTTGTTCTAAAACCTACAATTTTCTTTTTTAAATAATCAATCAATTTAAAATGCCTGCAAATATCAACGTTTTTCTTAATTTTTAGCATAGATTTTATCATTGAGTACTTGGACCACTTTGTAGAAAGTTGAAAATTCTTTGAAATTTCTCGAAAGTAAACTAGAAGCACCTCTTCTTTACTAACGTTATCGAGTTTCTTGTTGGCGCACCATTTGATGTAATTTTCATATTCCTGAATGCATCTGACTTTGGATTTTTCTGGAAGCAAATCCTAATCAACTTCTTTTGCTGCGTTTATAATATATTCTGGAACCCCGTCGTGCATGGCCAGATTGTCAAATTCATTTAAGTTCATTGTAATAATGCGAAATTACGAAAAATACACACATATAAAAGCCATTAATGACAAATAAATATGTCGAAATGTCAGTTTGTTGATTTCTAACTATTGAATTTAAATGTCCTTAGTGATCTGGAAACATGGTAGCTAACTCGTTGTAGCTAACCAAAACGAAATGTATTAAGCCTGCTACACACTTTGAGATATGTATCAAAGACGGTTAATTAATAAATTATTAACTATTAACACTAGTGCGAAAATATGTTTCAGCACTAGCACGGGACAACCAATTTTCCGCGTGGATATCGGTGCGGAAAACTGATTTTTCCGCACGGCAGTAGAAAAAATATTTATTATATTAGACAGGATAGATGTTTAGTGATAGATGGTTTTTTATTTAAGAGGCGTGTAGTGTGTTTAAAAAATAGTAAAACACGTCAAATTTCTTTTATCTTTTTCTATATAAAACATTTTTGCCCCTATAGAAAATGAAACAGTGCGGTAAAAACTAAACTATTTTCTTTCTTTCCAAAATAATGAGCTCTTTTAAAAAGTCTCAGTCAAATTTCTTGAATCTTTTTCTATATGAAAGCATTTTTTACTATACAGGGTAGCTTTGCTGCAAACATAAATGGCATGTTTTTCGAAGGGTGGAACAACGTACAATTTATTTATTATACTCTATGTTTCTGCATGTCTTTTAAAAAATCAACACAATATTACGAAAAACGGTGGAACATGTCAAATTTCTTTTAGGTTAAAATATTTTCGAATTCTAAAAATCCTTAATTATTTCAGAAAATAATTAAAAAGTTTATTTTATTGTTTGCATATAAACCCCATGTTGAGAAAACCGTTTCCGTAGACATGGATGCAAGTTGCACAACACCTTTCTTGTAGATGCTCTCCAAGTTACCTCTTAAGGTAAAAAAGGTCTAAAGAATTTTTCATCATTAAAACTTTGCTTAAATAGTCTAATTATTAAAAGTCTCAGGTTTACATTAGTTAAAAAAAAATTGCGCTACCGCTACCTACGTAAGGAAAAAGATAATTATAGTATTTTTCTTAGAAAACCCGTGATGCACAAACAAATTTCAACTCTTCTATGTAAGAAATATACAAGTTCACGAGAATTTCAAAATATAAAAGATTGAAGAGACATTACGACTTTAAACTTAAGGAGAGTGTTGAAATTACTTCCGTTTTAGAGAAGAGCTTATGCGTATTTTTCTCTACGAAAAATATTCTTAAATTATCGCTCATCCTTATAGAAACCTCAAAAATAATTAAAAATTTCCTTTTAACTCGTCTTGTCATTCATTCTAATTTTGTAGTAAATGTGGCATAGGAACATTGCAGTAAATTCAGAGATCAAAGACAAAGTAGAGGTGGATAAAGGACTGATATAAAACCGGAAGAAACAAAGACTTTGCACTAAACTAAATATTCTGTACAAAATATATACTACTCATTTTACAAGCGATTTACATGGCGGTTTTGCAAGAAGTTCACTTTTTAAGTTGACGTGAATAAAAAAAAATTAAAGACAAATTGATCGAAATAAAGTAAAGACATCGTCCCTGTTAAAACACGAAGTTCTAAAAAAGCAGCCTTATTCAATTATGGGCGAGAAAATATCACATACTCAGTAGATTTTAAATCTAATAACTACAAATTGGTTTGTATTAATTTCGCAATAGATGAAATAGCTATTTACCTAACAAGTGCGGAAAATTCTGCACGAGTCTGCCTTTCACGGTAAAGCAGCCGAGTACGGAAAAAACATTTTCCGCAAGTGTTGCAGTTAATGGCAAATAAATATGTCGAAATGTAAGTTTGTCGATTTGTAACAATTGAATTTAAGCGACCTTTGTAACCTGGAACCCTGGTAGCTAACTCGTTGTAGCTAACCAAAACGAAATGCATTAAGCCTGCTACACACTCTGAGATAGGTGTCAAAGACGGTTAATTAATAAGTTAATAAATAGTAAATTAATTTAGAAATATTATGTGCGGAAAAAATTTTCCACACTAGTGCGGAAAAATTTTTCTGCACTAGTGCGGGAAAACCAATTTTCCGCGTGGATATCAGTGCGCAAAATTGATATTTCCGCACTGCTGTAGAAAAAAAAATTCAAACAATAAGGTTAGCTTTCGTACAAATATTTTAATACCAAAACCAGTTTATAGGAATATTTAACAACATCAATATTTGAATGTTCTTTTGTTTTCATATTTTTAGTCAGCGTGTCGAGGCGAGCAGGGGCGTGCAGTCCATGGAAGCAAGTAAAGCAGTGCTTCCCCAAAAAAAAATACAAAAAATCTTCTAAAATGTAATTTTTGAAATAGGAAACCATTAATTTCGTTTATATTAAAAATGCTAAAATATTATCTTAATTATCAAGCCCATAATAAATGCGGCCTTGACTCCGACCGGATACAATAGAAAATAGAATAGAACCTATGCGAGCCGCTAGCTTCTCTGCAGCCAAGTCCTGTATGCTTGATTTCCTGTGAATCGAGCCAGAGGTTATTGAACTTTCCACCGGCTGTTTGCAATTTTTGCATTCCAGTGGCGTGCTTTAAGTGGGGGCGGAAGCTATCGTTGGAGTAGATTCTTTGTTTAAACGGCTATCCGTGTGTTGTGTGATACGTACGTCGCGTCGTGCATGGTGCGATATGGAAGACAATAATACGAACGTGGATATGCAAATACCGTCAACTTCGGCTGTCGGTAATAACGTTGAAAATGTTGGAGAATTTAGTAAGAAGAGTGTTTGTGAATGTGTGGTGTGTGTCTTAATAATAAAGGGATTTTCAACATTAAACTTCACTGATAAGCTTCAAATAATTTCCAAAGGAAGGGCAAACCCGTCTATGAAAAATTTAACCACAAAAATGAAAAACTGTATTAGACATTTTTATCCGAAAAAACAATACGAACAATTTAAATGGCTAACAGGGTGTGAAAATATAAGTAAATTATTTTGCTGGCCATGTTTACTTTTTGAAAATGAAAAACGTTTCTGGAGTAAAACTGGTTTTTACGATTTAAACAATTTCCATAAAGCTGTAAAAAGACACATTATGTCCAAAGCGCATTTGCAGGCCGTCATAAAAGTAAAGGTCTTCGGCAAAACCAGAATTGAACACGCCCTTAATAAACAGTTGGAAATTAGTCACCGCCAACACAATGAACTAGTCGATAAAAATAGGCAAATATTAAGAAAAGAAGACTTATCGATATTGTTTGTTTTCTCGGACGGCACTAATTGGAATTTAGAGGTCATGACGAAACAAGGGTTTCTTCAAATAGAGGAAATTTTCAAGATTTACATAGTTTAATGGCTAAATATGATGATTGCTTAAAAAATCATTTAGAGCAGTCTAGCGTTTTTCGCGGAACGTCGAACTGAATCCAGAGTGATTTACGAAACAACTGATATCACTAATTTTTGCCAATTATCTATAGTAATACGCTACGTTAAAACAGACAGAAGTATTCAAGAGCGATTTTTAGGTTTTAAGAATGTGTCCGAAAATCGTACAGCAGATGCATTATATACCGTAGTTTATAACGTTACTAAAGAAATTAATGGAGAAAAAAAATTAGTTACTCAAAGTTATGATGGAGCTGCAGTGATGGCAGGAGAATTAGGGGGTCTGCAAGCTAAAGTTCGAGAAGCTTTCCCAAATGCTGTGTTTGTCCATTGTTTTGCTCATAAATTAAATTTAGTTTTATCCCAGTCCATCAATCACATTAAAGAGTGTAAATTATTTTTCATTACTTTAAGTGGCATGGCTGCTTTTTTTCCAAGTCAACAAAACATAAGCTTTGGACACCATTGTCCACAAACGATTGCCCAAAGTAGCTCCTAGTAGGTGGAACTATAATGAAAGACTTGTGTTAACAGTATCTGAAAATCACTGATTGAACTATTTGAGAATATAATAGAAAAGAATGAAACGTGGGACTCAGAAGGAATAAATAATTTGAGGGGGTTTTTGAACTGTTTAAAGCGAGATTTTAATTTTAATTATTTGTTGAACATATTTTCAGAAATATTTCCATCCTCGGACAATGTTTTTAATATATTACAAACTAAAACAAATGATATTGCTTTTTGCCTAAAAAAAGTGGATGATTATAAGTCCATGTTAAGCCAAAAAAGAGATAACTTTGACCTATTTTGGGAGAAAACGATGACGTTAAATGTAAAGCCACAAGCCAAGCGTCTTCTAACAGACAAGGTGGGAGATATTCAAACAACATACAGACGCCTTTATAAAAAAATAACGCTAAGGAACTAAGGCAATTTTTAAAAGACAAGGAGCTAGAAGATGCCTACACCGAAGTGTCGAAATTGTGTAAATTAATATTGACAATACCTGCCACAAGTTCATCAGTAGAACGCAATTTTTCAACACTTAAATGTATAAAAAATTTCGTGAGGAATTTAACGGGGCAGGAGAGACTTTCGCATACATCGCTGTTGTCCATTGAAAATAAACTTCTCCAAAATATGTCGGAGCATCGACGTTTTTATGATAACGTCATTGACGGATTTGTAAAAAATGATGGAAGAATCGAATTACATTACAAATAGGTAAGTTTCTAAAAATTGCTTCCCTTTCTTAAAATTTCACCGCACGCCCCTGAATTTTTAGTCATTATTAAATATTAACCCAAGTATTCATAATAGTTTAGCCAGATTTAGTTGTCATGGATATTACAATTCGTAGTTCGCCAGTTATGTTTTGCTTAACTCACTGTCATATTTTATAATGATGACATTTAGAAAAATTATTTGTTCCATTGTTGCATGTGTCACCTTATACCTATAACTGACAAGATAAACCTGGAGGGGTTTATTTGAATCGCACGCAAAATATTTCAGTAATGTATTTCTATGACTGTGAACTTCTTAACTGAAATAACGTATTTTATGTCACATTGTTGACACTTTAATTGACGAAACCATAGCAATTATGTCGTCTTTTTTTTTAATTTTTGAAACCGAGAGAACAGCCTCCATCTACGGGAAAATTCAATTTATATATGTGTTTCTAAATGATTATATATGAAAGTAAATAAAAGGTAAAAGAAATATACCGGTTTTACGACATAAATCCCATATTTATAAAATACCCTCGAGGAAGATTAAATATATAGTCGAAACGTCGGCTCTTTTTTTAAGAAAGATATTTTTATTTCTGTCTTAAACCCGCTACACATTTATTCTTAAACTTTATAGTTTAATATTGTCATGTTATAATAAATCTTGAATGTTAGTGTCCCTCTTAATAAATTCAGTGAGTCGGTACTGTATATCTTTTTGTTTTAGGTTCAATAATGTGCCATAGCCACTAGCGGACGCAACATCGCTTAACTTGTCTGCCAGCTGGTCAGTCTCTCAGTCATTGCGTCAAGTCTCTTCCTGAACTGTACAAAAAATGAATTAGCTAATGAGACGAGAGATTCTCGCCTCTCGTCTCGTCTCGACGAGACGAAGGAACAATTTTCTCTCGTAAGAATTTTTTATTTCTCTAGTGTCCCTCGAGCTTAAAACATCATTGTTTATATTTTTAATGTTATATAAGCCAAACTGTTGAAAAACAAAAAATCCGGATTGCTTTTGTAAACTGATCCCAAAAAATAAAGTATATTTTTAATGTACCTAAGACTTCAATGTCTTGTATGTTTTTTAAAACACAACTTCTTTTAATCTGTAATACGAAAATGAAAATGGCGTTTCTTTGTCTTTTATGGTAATCGTTTTTTAGATTGTGCAAATGACAATATACAGAGTATGTGAAAATGTTTTTACACCTATTTATAACAAAATTGACTTATATTTTTGCAAAAATTAGAAAACAAATGTTTTTATTATTTGGTAGACCTAGGTATAACCTTTTCGTACCTAGTTAAGAGGAAATTTTCTATTTTGCTCTTTAATTTTTTTGCAAATTTTGTTTTAATTATATGAGATCTATTTAAAAATATTTTCGAAATCAAATTTAATTTTAGATCTGATATTTAACAGGTTAAATGTTACTTTTGGTAATTTATTATACAGGATGTATATAATAAAATATAAAAATCTATAAATTAAAAAAAAATATTCCGCCCTATATCAGTACAGGCTCTGTAATGCATGAGCTTTATATACATATTTATCGTTTACCCTAGTATTCCGAGGCCTCCACAGAATCGACTCGCGGCTAGTAGCCAGAGGCAACAATTGATCCTGTTTAGACGAACGTGCCCGAGTATTCAATGGCAACGGCAACGGCTGTTTTGTTTGAATGTAGCGCGAGACGTGAAATGATATGGAACTTTTAGTAGTGGCATATGGGTATCTTGATCTATGCATATCGGTAAAATTTTCAACTTTTCGCCGATTTGCTTCCATGTATATGTGGGCACCTACAAAGGATATTTTCTATTTTTGTGAACATGTTATTGTTTTTCATGAAGTTGTATGTCGAAATAGGATAGAACAAGTAAACATTTTTCGTTGTTTATTGATACAGATTTTTAATAATTATAATTTATTATGTTATAAAAATAATAACAATAATTTTAGATAAAATTAATTTTTGCTGGTAAAGTTTGGAGTAATAGAATATCTGTAAACATGTTAACTTTAAATAAAAACGCTGGGATACGTCGATTTTTATTTTTACTTCTGTATTTTTTAGCTAGTACTAGAAAATACAGGGACATCAACGTCACTTTTTTAGATGGAAACACTCTCTATATTATTGCACTTTTGTATTCTGAAGAAAATTCTAGATATGTTTCATGTATACCTATACCTAGCTTCACCTGTTTGCGAAATATTGACACTTGAAAACTGTCAATTTTAGCATATTAAAGTTTAGGTTAGGTTAAATTATAAATTTAATGTTATGTTAGGTTAGGTTAAATTATAAAAATAAATTAAATATTTTGAAAAGTACTCTGGGCACTTTAAGTGCAAAAATTTCGAAAACAGTTGCTCGGAACAACATTTAAAAGGTACAACCTTTTGCTTAAAAAACAAGACAAAAGTTATATTTTAATTAAAACATAAATACAGTAAGGCACAAAAAAGTTACACTTACTTTTTGCAGCCGAAGTACTGCAGAGAGCGCCCTCTACAATCTAGGTCAAAATTATCAACAAATTCAAATTCTTCACCTCCAAAAACCCCCAATCCCTAAATTTCATGCAAAAATATTGCTTAGAAAATAATTTAATTAGGACAATCGAAAATGAAAAAATAACTTGGACACCCTGTATCTCGGTTATAAATGATTAACTTTTGATCTAAGCTAATTTTTATCTAAGGAATCTGTAGTTCTATTTTGTACTTTTAATTTTAGGACACCCTCTAAATTCTTATTATACGAGCAGATTATTCATTTTCCTCCCAAGTTTTCAATATCAGGTCATTCAAAATACAACAGTGGGTATGATCAAGTCCAGAAAGAGCTTAAGGGTATTTAAAAAGTTTTTTTATGAAAAAAAAACAGTTAATTTTATATACAAATAATAATTTGTTTGTGAGGCTCATGAAGATATAAGTTAAAAATAAGTTTTTTTAGTGTAGGTTTCTTGAATCTTGATATAAAATACATCGGAACTGAATAAATGAATCGTCAGAATGCGTTTTGTTGTCTTTCACCTGTGATATACCAAATATAAAAACATAACAATTAATAGATACATAAACATTTCATCCACTGGTTTTGGTTGAATAGCAACTCTCGCGGCGAGCGGCGACAGTTAAACCACATGAAGTTCGTTAATATGGGATCGTGCAAATTCGGCCAAACGGGATCAATTGTTGCTTCAGTTTACTAGCGGCGATTACAGAACCGTACCGATCTTATGTCAATTTATAACCCAAACCGGCACTCATCAGAGAATATTACATAGTTCCATTCTACTCCCCAGTTACGCCAAAAATTTAAAAATTTTTGTACAATACAGTCAGGGTATAATGAAATGACAAAGCTCACTTCAACATGTTAAATAAATATAAGATTAAATATATATCAGTAATAGCATCTAAATTTAAAAAAAAAGTTAATATAATTAATTTCTGTTTGTTTTCCTTTTAGCTACGTGATTTTGCTATCTAGCAAAATACAAGATAATTAACTTTGCTATATGTGCAGAGACATTTTCACACACCCTATATATTGAGATTTGGTTAATCTAAAGCTTGTGTAGATGATAATCATAAAATACATCCTGCTATGGCTATCCTAGATAGTTGAAAAAATAAGTCTTTATTTACAAAAAATTAAATAAATTTGTCGTGTATCACTGTTTTCTAAACAAGGAAAAAGCTTCTGAAATATATATTTTTTTTAATTTTCAAGTGCCTGTTTTATCCACCTAGTACCACCCTGTAATCTCGCTAGACACTGACCTAGTCTATTTTTGGTGCAAATTTAAAAATAATCTCAATTTGTTCACATACAGGCACATCCCTGCAGATATATATATTTTTTTAAATATGTTTTTTCGAAAATTGTTGGGATTCCAATACCACTTTTTAATCAAAACGAAACTGAAAAAATTTTTGTTCTATATCGCTATATCGCTCTCTCTAAAAAAATAAGGGGGTTCAAATAACCAAATAAAGACTAAATTATAAACTCGTTTATATAAACAACTGAGTAAAATCCTCACTCTGTTAGTAAAAGTGCAGTGATAGATTAATTCATGTTTACTTACATTAGGTAAAAAACCACAGATTAAAAAAAATGAAAAACGTTTAAGTTAACAGTTACAGTTGAATTTTGGCATAAAGGTACAAAATTAAAAAATAAACAGTACCTTCCTCTACCATTTTTTAAAATTAAAAATATTTTTTTAAAAAGGTCAAATTTAACAGGTAAAATAACACAGGTGAGAAGCGATCAAACCAAAAAAATCTTCACGTACATCGCAGATCATCTTAGGGGCGATCTGTCTGGGCGAGAGTACACCAGTTGTCCCTATATAAGCACAACTCTAAAGCTTTTTTCTCTAATATATTTTTTATGGTTTTCATTTGTGTGTAAGTATTGCAATAATTGCGTATAATATTTTAACTCCATTAGGTTTTTTATTTTAAGTTTTAAGAAAACATTTTTTTAAGGATTGTTGATTTTTTTATGTACGTCTGATGAATATGTCAGTCGGTCAAACGGGGAACAGGAAGATTTGAAAATATCAAAAGAGTAGTGAACAGAGTTTACCCGCAATGAAAATACCTTCTAGACCTAGAAGATTGAAAATCAAAACAACATCAAATGCGACACTACATAAGAATCTGTTTTAGTTTATTTTTATCAGGTGTGGTTCTGACAACGTAAAAATATTAAAAAAATACAATTAATGATGTTCTTATGAGAATTACGTGTATCCTCTGATTATAGACACAAAATAGATATTTGTTACTATTTCACTTTATACCAAAATTCCTTGACGACGAGCTGTTTTCTACTGCCAAAACGGCACACCTCGATAAAATCAACAACTCGAGAAAAAAATTGCAATGAAAATCTTTTTCTTGTAAACCACTTTTATTTTCAATATGCGCGGTTGTAGTGATTTTTTGTGCCTTTAATAAGAGATAGTAAAGGTCATTCTCAAGTGCAGTAAATACAAGAGGTCAACAAAATTGATAAAAGACTGAGGAATGCTTCAAATTTAAAACTGAAATTTCTTTAAAAAATAATTAAAAATATTTGGAATAAACAATTATACTCTTCATAAACCGTTTTTTATTCTAGTTGTTAGATTTTAGATAATTAAAAATTACTCTCTTATTATAAAATTAAATGTTAAGCTTTTAATATTAATATTATATTGTATGTTAACAAATCTGTTAAAAAATTCTCTAATTTTTATGCCACGAGACAGACCAGAGCGCATTCTTGGAGAGATGAGAGGATACTTTTCTTTCGTGTCACGAGACGAGAGAGTTCGTCGTGAGTCGCCAACTGATGTGTTAATAAATACAGATATAAACATATATATATATATATATATATATATATATATATATATATATATATATATATATATATATATATATATATATATATATATATACATTTTAGTTTCAATAATTTCAAACAGACCTCACAAAGGTTAGTTGGCGGTAACTTGCTGGGACCAGGCTCTTTCTATTGTATCTCCGTTTGAAGATTCATCTGCGCCCTGCATGGGTTACACTAAACCATTTCGTTCAACTCTATGCGACATAACTTGCCATAGCTCTCTATTATCTGAATTTCTTTATAACTTCACATGCAAGATGTTTATGTGCATGTAACTGTTCTTTGGGCATCCGACAAATGGTGCAACATCCCGGTTATTGCGAATGTTTCAGTTTGCAAGGGATTCGGGGATGTTTGGTTTGTTTGGATGGGAGATATCCATACCTTTCTAGGTTAATATTACAATATACCGTTTAAGCTCTTTAAAATTATTCGACACAGTAAAACTAAACAACATTTGTAATAGAAAATCACTGGGCGATTTTTAACCAAAAGCAACAATGGCACTAGTTCTCAGGCTTTAAAATACGTTACCATAATGTATTGTAAGAAGATTTTTAGCAAGCGGCGGCCAATAATACACCACTTAGTAGTGTTAGCAGAACTTTAATAAATTGAAAATCGAATCGTCGTGCGAAAATACCCATAACAATTTTCCATTTATTAGTATATAACTGTTGGTTGCATAATGAACCTAGGCCAATTATTGAATTTCCGTATAATAGGCAGATGTAGTTAGTAACTGTTATTAATCGACTGTATCCATCTATTGAATTGTCGCAGCTGGAAATGCCTTCGGGAATATTTGTGGAAATCAATTACCGATGGCTTTATTAACTTGCCAATGATCGTTGGGAAATTTTATAAATTAATTAACCGTTAATTTAAATCAAGTTATACTAATTTACGTTATCGGTAGGTGACTTATTACAGTACGAGTAGTTTTATTGATGAGACGACGCTGAAGCCGAGTCTGGAATACAAACGAGTAATTTAATAACACCTAAAGAACGTGTATCGTATAATATTGTGTTTCATATTGTCTTTTTAATAATATTAAAATTCACAAAAAGATACGTTTATTAAAATTTATGAAATATTAGTTGGCATTCTAACAATCGTATCACTTTAACGATTTTATAGCTATTGTTTTCCATAGCTAATTATGATAATTTTTTGCTTGTTACTGCCAAATAACAATAACATGGCAGTTTTGCTAGGCAACACATCGGTATGCAATCGGATACTGCAATGTTCGATTTACCTTCCGTAAATCAATAAGGGGTATGTAGATTCACTAGATAGTATGAAATAAATATAAAATTCAGCTATTTCGACGCTTGGTTTATATTCTGTGTAAGTAGGAACTTGGTTCTGTTGACTTAGATATGTGACAATCAATATCAATAGGTTAATGTGAGGCCTGTCAAATATCTAAGTTAACAGAACCAAGTTCCTATTTACACAAAATCTAAACTAAGCGCCAAAATAGTTGAATTTTATTATAAATTTAGTAAATCGCAGCTTCTAAATCTCTTACGAGGGTTCGCAAATAACAGTCAAAATAATTTCAAATAGAAAAAAAAAACTCTCCGCTGCAGCAATATTCTTTTAAACATATCTATTATCAATGGAAATACAAAAAAAGGAATTATACTCTACTGCGAGCGACAAATAAATGATTTCAATTGAAGATGGCCTGAAGGGATCAATCAATATTATTTATAACAGTCCAAAACATGCATGGATTTAGTAGAAGTCAAAGTAGGTCTTTACTGTTCCTTATTTATTATTTCTACATTATATTACCAGTAAACAATAAAGATATCAGAGTAGTAAAACCTATTTTAATCTCTAAATATCAACGCTATGTAATTACAACAAAATTTGTAGCAGAAGAATCTAAAGGTCTATCCGCTTATCGATTACTATTTTTCATGTTTACTATTTATAGTTAGTTGAAATGCAGTGTAGTTGTTTTCACACCAAACTTACCGATCGTTGTAAACACCATTCCCATTTCCAGGAGGTGGGGATGACGCATCGCCAAAAACGCAAAATAATGCCCCCCATTACATTAAACCGTGGTAGTTGTATTTTTTAGTTCATTATAATTCTCCAAATACCGAAACATGCATTTGCAATTCACGGTACTCTTATTGAAAACGTAGTAGTACTGCCGTAGACGTTACAACAACTACTACCTGTTATTTGGAGCAAGTCTCTAGAAATTGCTCAAATCGGGACTTCTCATCCCATCGCCCCGGTCGTCATCCATGTACGCACCACCATCCACTGTTAGACGTCAATCGGGAATTCACAAGCTCAATCATTATAAACTGTACGCTACGATCACATAATTCACGCATAATCTAAGTACAAGACACCGATGGAACGGCAACCAGAGATGGTCGACAATGGCTGGTAATGCACTACAGGGTAGATGTGCACGAGGAATAGTCTACTTGGAAGTCGGGCGTCTTCTCAATGATGATTTTTTATTTATCGATAGATTGGCCTTAATGGGGCTCGTCAGGGACATCCAGAAGGTTGCGAAGCCCGCGAAATACCAGACTTGATCCATGAGTTATTTTAAAAATAGTACTCAATGGAAATTTGGGAATACATCCATTGTGATAAAGAAGCTTCCAACAAGGGAACCGTTATGCTCATTTGTTCGTAGTGCGCTATTGGATTGCTTAAGACTACAAGACTCAGGTTCTGTTCTTTATGGATGACGACTGGAATGATGGGATGAGTAAGACATCCACACCCTTTGGAAATGGGTGTGGTGTTTACAACGATCGGCATGTCAACTAACTTTGAATGTCAAAGGGGTAAAAATAATAAATAAAAATTATGTTTTTACTATTTATATTTAGAAGTGCTAAAGAATTAGAAATGAGATATGACCTGAACTTACCCCAATCTGGTAAATACATATCTCAGGCATTTCATCATAATACATATATTGTAATATATCCTCCTATTATATTGGGTATAATCAGGATTACACACCATTTGTTGGAGGGCAAAATAACCATTAAACTTCTTTCGTCAAACTTCAAACAACTCAAAAAACTAACTAGAGCCTTAAGTGAACTACATGCAGCAACGTGACCCAACTAAGCCCTTTTGCCTGTGAAGTTATAAGGAAATTTCGATATTAGAGAGTTGTCGCGAGTTATATAGCGTAGAGTTTAACCCACTAAAGGTAAAGGTCCCTTAAACGCTTCCGGACTATAAGCAATACAAATATCTATATGTTCAAAACCCTGTTGTTGAGAGAGTTGTACTGCACCGATTTATATTATTTTTTTTTTAATGATCGTCTGGTTTCCGAGACCTTTCAACACTATTTTTTGTATTGTTTTGATGCGTATTTTTTTTATAAAATCAATATGTTTTTCTTCAAGAACATTTCTGACCGATGTGATGAATGCGCCTCATATTCTTATAGTTCCACTGGAAATTCATTGCGCTATATAACGGAACAGACCGAAGGTCTGCCGGACCAGCTAGTTTCGTATTAAACCACAGAATTTTACAATAAGTTTAAAGATATAAATATGTATATAATAAATCAAAAAAAAATGCCCACTCAATGAAAAACATCAATACGAAACCTAATTTATATACTGAAGTATCGAGATATTAATGCTCGACATATTTCGCTTCCTGAACTAAATAAATTTTGCCAAGAAGAGTTGTGTAAAAACTCTCAGCAAGCAATCCACCTAATACCAAAAAATGAAGCAATGTAGTAACCCGTAAAAACTCGTCATTAATCTTACCGATATCCCGCCTATCGACGAGATAGTTTTTGCGAGTTTTTCCATGTTCCCTGCAACTTTTCACCTAAGCCTAATTCATCATGTTTCTATTTATTACAACTGTTCGGAAAGTCCTTCCGATAACATCTATCAAATGGAGCATTGATGCTTAGGGACAGGAAATAAATGTTTACAGTTTGGAGATTGCTCGTTTTGAGGAAAATTCCAATTTATTTAAGTGGCAGAAAATGAAAAAATTGCCCTCATATTGAGCAGCTTTTAGAAAAGTTAATAACTGTGTGTTAGAAGAATAGTTGAGGTCTAAATTAAATCCAATAAAATAATAGAAACATAATAAAAATAAATAGTTTTAATACAACAGTGGTGTATCTAGAATTTATAAAAGAGGAAATTGTTCAGCGTGTTACTATATTTTGACACGCACTTACAGAGTTTATGATCAAGAGAGAAGAAATTGTTTTGAAGATAAAAGTTATTTGATATTACCTGAACCATCGCAATATGTCAACAAAATAAACAAAAAACAATTGGAGGATAAAAAATTGAGCATCGAATTTATTATTTTAAATAGAATACCCTATATAATATTATTCAAATAAAAGGGCATCTTCTTGCTAATTATTAAAATACCAGGTTTGATATCTTTATCTTTAAAGCCAAGCGAGAAAAAAAAAAACCAGAACCCTGCCATAAGAGGCAGTGTATTCCTTTCTAATGACTTTACTCCTTCTAACACATTGTCCCTTATGGCAGAGTTTTTGTCAAATTTGTCTGTTTTCTTTAAAGATAAAACTATCAAAACAAGCTCTATATAGACCTAGCGGCAATGATTTAAATAACACTCTGGGCCTATTATCCTAGTTTAAATGAGTTAAGTTACATTTTTTTAATTCAAAAGTTAGGAAGACTAGACTTTTTTTAAAAGCTGCCGAATTATTTTTCTAATATAAATTACGTAATAAACTTACATGGAAAGACAGTTTTTGGCAGCTGTCAAAATATTATGTTTAATAGATTATGCCAAAAACCGTATATAAAAATGTTTCAAAGTTACGAGGAAAAAACTTATTCTGACAGCTGTCATTTTTTTTTGATAAATTACCCTACTAAAATTTACATCGAACTGTGAAAACTGTATTTAAGAATTTTAAGTAGTTTAGAAGTTACAGGTAAAAGACATTTTTTATGACAACTGTGAATTTTCTATTATAAATTATGCCAATAAATACTACATAGAACTGTAACACTGTATGTAATAATCTTAAGTAATTTAAAAGTTACGAGAAGCAGTCGTTTTTCTACAGATGTCAAAAAATTTTCTTAATAATTACTCTTCTAAAATTTACTTTGAATTACTGTCTCTTTATAACATAATATATGCTTTACTTGTATGCTAAATACCTGCCAAAGTGTCAAAAATTCTCATCAACTAGCAAAACCCTTTAAAAAAATTCCACTATAGAGCCAATTCTGGAAGTTTAGATTTTTAAACTTATAATATCCTATCTACTACCAAAAACCCCAACCTATAATTCTGCAAAAAATTTAGTAGAAAAGATAATGAAAAATTCACAGCTGAGTAAAAAAAATGTCTCCCATTTATTACCCAAATCTGCTAAATCTCTATCTTATACCGATATGTTTCACTAGGGAAACTAATTACAGCTCTTAACCCAGAATTTCTAAAGAAAGAAATATATCTGTACCTACTGGTCATGTACAACATATTATAGGCTTTATATCTTATACGAACTATCTCTATGTTAAACATATACTAAAACACACAACATTTAGAAAATTCGAGCTCGTATATAAAAAAAAATTTTCTTAATAATTAGTCTTCTAAAATTTACTTTGAATTACTGTCTCTTTATAACATAATATATGCTTTACTTGTATGCTAAATACCTGCCAAAGTGTCAAAAATTCTCATCAACTAGCAAAACCCTTTAAAAAAATTCCACTATAGAGCCAATTCTGGAAGATTAGATTTTTAAACTTATAATATCCTATCTACTACCAAAAACCCCAACCTATAATTCTGCAAAAAATTTAGTAGAAAAGATAATGAAAAATTCACAGCTGAGTAAAAAAAATGTCTCCCATTTATTACCCAAATCTGCTAAATCTCTATCTTATACCGATATGTTTCACTAGGGAAACTAATTACAGCTCTTAACCCAGAATTTCTAAAGAAAGAAATATATCTGTACCTACTGGTCATGTACAACATATTATAGGCTTTATATCTTATACGAACTATCTCTATGTTAAACATATACTAAAACACACAACATTTAGAAAATTCGAGCTCGTATATAAAAAAAAATTTTCTTAATAATTAGTCTTCTAAAATTTACTTTGAATTACTGTCTCTTTATAACATAATATATGCTTTACTTGTATGCTAAATACCTGCCAAAGTGTCAAAAATTCTCATCAACTAGCAAAACCCTTTAAAAAAATTCCACTATAGAGCCAATTCTGGAAGATTAGATTTTTAAACTTATAATATCCTATCTACTACCAAAAACCCCAACCTATAATTCTGCAAAAAATTTAGTAGAAAAGATAATGAAAAATTCACAGCTGAGTAAAAAAAAATGTCTCCCATTTATTACCCAAATCTGCTAAATCTCTATCTTATACCGATATGTTTCACTAGGGAAACTAATTACAGCTCTTAACCCAGAATTTCTAAAGAAAGAAATATATCTGTACCTACTGGTCATGTACAACATATTATAGGCTTTATATCTTATACGAACTATATGTTAAACATATACTAAAACACACAACATTTAGAAAATTCGAGCTCGTATATAGAAAACCTGCCAAAGTGTCAAAAAATCTCGGCCTATTATTGAAAAATATATCCATCTTATGTCCAATTACACGCAAGCATTTCGCAGCGCTCCAACTCATCCAAAAAAGGTAATCGTGTGGCATTTCTATTAAAGGAATATCGACATTACATGAGTAATGTAATAAGGGATGACAGCAGATTGTCTTAAAGATGTTAAACTGGAGAAAGTATTAGACCCCAAAATGTGGATATCTTCCTATGCCATTTTTAAAAATACCCAAAAAAAAATCGTTTTTAAGGCCCTAAAGTGGAATAAAATGTACTTAAATATATACTTATTAGTTTTGACAGCGATATAACGACGCGGAATTTGACTGAAAATCAAGATAACTTGATGCTATACCATGTGGTTGGTTGCCCCGAGCGTTTTTCAAATTATAATAAAAATGTGTGCAAATATATGTAAAATTTCTTATAAGCCAGATTTTTAGAGTATTTAGGTACAGTTGGCGACAGATAAATCCGTACGGCCTAATTGCTTCATTGTAAATCGTACTTCGTTTTCCTTTATTTACCTGAATTACCTTTCGCATTTGACAGTTATAACAGTATATGATGACATTCATTAATTATTGACGTTCATTGATTTTTGATGTCAGCCTTTCTTTGTCAAGTGTAAAATAATAGCACAAAATATGCCACATTTAAGTATTGCTACAAAAACTGCCATAATTACACTAGTAGAATATGGCTGGTGTCTCAGGAAAGTTGCCAATTATTTTGGTATAGCTAAGATCACTGGTTAGAGAATCATATGAATCATAAAGAAATAACGTGAGGAACATACCTTGGAGAGATCGACGAGATCATGTTTAAGGAACAAAATTATAACGAATGAAAATGATGCACACTTAGTACTTCTTCAGATAAAATCCATTTGAAACAGCTGTATCGACGTGTAGATTTAATACAATGTTTCAGCTTAAGGAATAGAGCAGCTTCCCAAAATCTTTCTGGAATTCCAGTGATAAAGAACAAAGAGATCGGGTTTGGTTTTGAATATTTGCAAAAAAGCAAAAAGTAAATTTGAAAGTTGTAGAAAATAGATTAAAGTTTCGGAATCTGTTTTGATATTTGATGAAAAAACTAAATAACTTTGGTTATATTCGGCTTGAAAGTAAAGAAACCTTTTGGAATTAAGGCCAATTTTGAAAAAATATAACTAAAGGCTTTTTATCCGGTAGGGTCAAATTTTTGGCAAGACCTCGAGGCATCAATATATTTTTAGGAAAAAGAATACCCCAAGAAGACTTCAAGTGGTCAGGCTGATTTATAATAAATTTTATTTATATAAGTAGTTTTTCTTCTAAAGCATATAACTGCAAAACCGCAGTTTTGTACCTTTTTGCCTCTTCGTTATTCCTGTCTTATGACAATTTTAATAAAACTAATTTTTAGCTAGCTACATAAAAAAATAAGAGAAAAAATTCAAAAAATAGGTTATTTTTTAAAGAAGCGGTGATAAATGTAATTTGCTTTCACTTTTTTGAAGATTTCACCCTATAGGAATTTTTTCTCTCATATCTGCTCTTTTAGATTTTTTTTCTTTTTGTCGGAAACTTAAAATATTTGGCCACCGGAGGGCGTTCAATGGACCCTTCCTCCTTTTTTCGACAAAAAAAAACTTAATTTAACAATATTTAATTTTTTTTCTACAGTTATCGTGTTCCAAAGGAAATTCTAAAAACCTTCTAACTAATTTTGGTATAAATATGAACTAGTAAATATGTGGTACTAATTTAAAATGGCGGCCAAATAAAATGTTTGTAATCGTGAAAAAAATCAACCACTCTCGGGTTTTACATATATTGACGTTTTAGTGTCTCTAGAAGTCAAAAAAATAGGTTTTTTGAATTCTGTTGGCCCATCTGCGGATTTGTCTGGCTGTCTGTCAGTTCGCGGCATACCTTTAAAATTACTGTCCAGAATGATTTCAAATTTTAGTTAAAAATTAAGAGTCGTCATATAGGGATGATTTGGAAATATTTTGGTAAAAATTCAATATGCCTGAAAAAGATGGCGGCCTAGTAACACACAACTCAAAAATTATTACTAAAAAAACTAATTACCCAATTTACCTCAATTTATGTACAGGAATCAAGTTTTATAAAGGAATAAACTGATAACATTCTGGTATGTATATATTACAGCAAAACAAAATGGCGGTGTAATAAAATATTTAAACAATCCTTCTGAAAAAAACAACATAATGGATTCATTTCCAATTTTGTGCACGTATTAAGTTTGATACAAAAATAAACAGGTAAGTATGTGGTACCAATTCAAGATGGCGGCCAACTAAAATTTTAAAAAAATTAACGTAAACACTCTTATTCAACAGACTTTTAAATTTTGCAGGAAAATTAAATGTGATATAGGGACAAAGTGTTACGAATTCTACTTGACGTAACAAAATGGCGGTGTGTGTCAATGTAAAAACTACTTATTGAATTTATTTAAAATTATGCTCAAAAATATGATGGAACAAAATAGCGCATAATAAAAATGTTTGAAAAGACAGTATACATGTGTTACTAAATGACTATGTATACAACTTAATTGGGTCACACTTCACTATTTCTAATAAAAGCAAACATTCATAAAGAGGGAAGTTCCGGGTAAAGAAAGTGTACCGATTTTTTATTTTTGTTTAATAAATATACGGCAGTGCCGTGGAGACCATGTTTGTGTAGGTCAACTGTCAATCAACAACTCTCCATTGATTTCTACTCAATGCTCATTAAGTATAAATAGCTCCATATCGACCTGTCCCCGAGAGAAATATGTAAAGTTAAACACAACATGTAAAATGTAATTAAATTCAACACAGGGAATGTAACGCGTTTTATTCCAATCCTCTATACATCCATATACCTGCCAATTTCGCAATTTAAATCTAATAATTTTTAAAGCTACAAACCGGAAGAATATATTTTTTTTCCAGTTTGAGAATTCATAGAGCTCAATACTTTTTTTTTCTACATTTCCCTATTTTGAATAAAATGCAGCATAACAAACTTTCATTTTCCATTAAAAAATCGAACCCGATTTCGAGGAGCATCGTTCAGTGTAACGAACAATTTGCATATTTTGTCGCCAACATGTACTACTCCTCTTTGTTTATACCTCGTTACTAGATTTTACTGTTTGAATAGAAAAAAGAAACCGAAAAAAGATATTTCCTGAAATTTCAATGTTAAATGGAATACGGAAAGTTTTGAAAGAATTTGTCGATATGATGCGTTATAAGAAGTAAAATACAATAGAATAGGGTAAACAATGTTTTATCTCTTGCCTCGAATGCTATCTTAATATAAATTAAAAGTATATAAATAATTGTTATATTTAAAAAAATAAACTTGCCTCAAAACTACTTAAATGAAAAAAATTATTATAGTTGGCGCATTACCTTTCTGGAATGACGTCATTTTTGGTTATTTTTGTTTGATTTATGTTAACTGACAGTGACAAAAACATTTTGAAAAAACTCATTGTCGTTTCTTTACAACAGTCAATGCCGGTTTTGGTTATGTGTCTTTAATATATTCGTCAAAATTGACATATTTTGTTCTTTTTAAACTTTTGCAACAAGATATAATCAGTCACAGCTAATAGTTTTGAATATCTTGGCTTTTTTTCAATTGGAAAAAGAGCAAGCTAAAAATTTGTGATAATATAATTGAACCTTCAAATGCAACAAAACTTAGCCATACAACAATCATAAATATTAAGATAACGAGCGATTTTTACCTGTTTGCAAAAAGAGGTAAAAACAAAAATTAAATTACTTAAAGAACAAAATAAGAGATACGATCTACTGCATGTATGCGAAAAATGAATATGTTACAATGCAGACTTTGCTTAAAAAACTAAAAGAGATAAATTATTTTAATTTTTCAATGTTAAAAAGTATTGGTTTTAAGTGGAAGAAATCAAATAATAGAAAATACCTGATGGATTTGCCCCACATCGTCCAAGTCAATTCCTTGAGGGAATATGAAAAATCAAAATCTAGGACAAGATGCTTATACCACCGTATTTATTGATGAGACTTGGATTTTTATAAGGTTCGTTTAAGTTCTAAAAAAGCTAGTGAAGGTCATCGATATATTGTAGTTCACGCTGGATCAAAGGAAGGATTTATTAAGGGGGCCAGTTTAATATTTAAAAGTGGACTAAAAAGCGGAGATTATCATCAATATAAACAAGCAAAATTTTGAAAATTGGTTTAAAAATCAGCTGGTACCAAATCTTCCTCCAAAAAGTTTGATAGTGATGGACAACGCAAGCTATCATTCCGGCCTTTTAGAGGATATTCCAAGAAAATCATGGACAAAGCAGAGATTGATTGGATAAAGGGCCATTAAATATGTATATAACATAAAAAACATTCTTTGACGAATTATTTGGGCCACAAAATTTAAAAATGAAGTATCTTCAAGCATTGGAAAAATTATGTCAGCCACACAGAAAGGGTAATCCAAGAAGCTTGGAAGACAATACAATATGTGATAAAAAATTAGTACCGACGAAGACAGCAGTGACGATTTACTGATTCTGAAGACAGTGAAGGGGAGTAGTTTTTATTTTTAAAGTTATTTATACATTAATTTCTCTCTTTTAGTTTTTAAAGCAAAGTCTGCATTGTAACATATTCATTTTTAGCATACACGCAATAGATCATATCTCTTATTTTGTTCTTTAAGTAATCTGTGATTTTTGTTTTTACCTCTTTTTGTTTTTGAAACATTCTGGAGGTAAAGGATTCATCGTTCGTTATTCTCCTTTTCTTAATATTTTTTAAGTATTGTCTGTAATTGAGAATTAAAATAATTTTGATGAAAATGGGTAACTGGCGTCAATTTATTACATTGCAAACAAAGAATAAGACTAAGATGAAAGAATTTATATTAGTAAAGTATTATTTGCAAAATAATTTTAGTTTTTGAAGTTATAATAGTTATTTTTGTATTAAGTGTGCAAAATGAGGGTTTTTTTATGGCAATGAGAGTGTTAATTTTTTGCCAGCCATTTTCGACAAGTTGCAGCGCTTTCTGTACAGAAAATGCCAATTTTAAATTCGCTTTAGCCAGTGCTGAACGCACCCCTCCTATCTACATCACTGCATACGTTTAGGTTAGGAATCATCGCTGAAATATAAATAATATAAGAAATACGTTATTTGAAACCAGCGTGACGTCATTCCAGAAAGGTAATGCGCCAACTATAAAATAGTAAACTTTTGTCTTAAATGTTTACTTTTGTGTTTGTGTTATCATTCGTTTTAGAAAAACTCTAAATATTTTTAATGTTTTAGTCAATTATGTAAAGTGTATTTTTTTCTATATTCGTAAAATTTAGGATTCTTTATGGAACCAAGAATTATAAAAATATATAACTATTTCACGCAGATGAAACGTTGAAAGGAAATTGTAACTCTTTTTTGTTGCCTCGTATATTTTAAACCGCTATGCCAATATCGTTGGGTTTTGATCCATTGTATAGCCCAAATATGTGAGTACGTATTGCCGTACCGAATTTATTGCTGCCTTAACATTTTTAGATTATATAGGGCTAAACAGAAAGTGTTGTCTATGTGACCTAAAATTAATGGTAGCATAGCCTTGTCATTCATTACCATTTCCTTTTTTTACGTATCTCGATATCTTGAATCATCTCAGAGATATTGATTTTTTTCTAAATTATTACATTTTTTGCCTTTTTACGTTTACAAAATACTAGCGAATAATAACAATGATAATAAATGCCTGTATATTACGAAAGAAATAATACAATACATGCTTAAAGGTGTGGCGAGATCTAGCCTAGGGCTACTCTATATCTAACCACACACACCACAAATGGTAGTAAAATTGTATAAATAAATACAGTTGAACTTAATATATCAAAACATAAATATCACACATCATAATATATAAAATTAGAGAATTTACAAGGAAGATACTGATTCGAGCAATAATAATGAAAAAATAAATATATAAATAAAAATAAATTCAACAAATAAATGTTTTGTATAGCTTGAGGACAGTTTGACAGCTTTCCGAAACGAGACAACTTCTAGTTAGAATTTGAGTTTATGGGACAGTGCATTCTAGTTCAAAATACTTAATTAATAATTAATATGAGTAATAATAAGTTAGCTAAAAAAATAAGTTTGGCAGTTTTCTTAATCCAGGCATCTGTTGGTTTAGATTTAAGGATATTAGGCAACGTATTATAAATTTTAATGGCGCTATAACTGAAAGATGCTTGAAATTTGGTAGTTCTGCGTTTTGGAATCATGAAGTTTTGAGAGTGACGCAGTTTACGAATATGAATTTTATTGTCACCAATTAATTTGTCATACAAGTATTTAGGGAGTTTGCTATAAACAATTTTATATACAAGAGCGGCCATATTTGTTCTATATCGATCATCCAACTTCGACCACTGAGACGCATTAAATATCGAAGTAACATGGTCAAACTTTCTTTTATTATAAGAAAACTTTAGGCAGGCATTTTGTAGTTTCTGTAAACTAAACTTTTCTTTTTAAGCAAGGGCTGGCCAAAAGAGGATATTTCTGTAAGATATAAGAGACAGTATTAAAGAATCAGTTAATTTTAGTTTAACATTAGTCGATAGAATATCTTTATACATATACAAAACCTTCAGTAGTAAGCCTTTTGTAAAATGCTAAAAATATAATTTTCAAAATTAAGTTGATTATCTAGAAGAATATCAAAGTTTTTTTCTCAAGTGGATGGTTGTGAAATATTTTCATCAATGGTTAGAATAAAATCAAAATTCTGCAACTTGGGCCTTCCATAAAGTAATAATTTTGATTTAGTTCCAATAAGAACTAGCTTGTGAAGGTGAGACACTTGAACAATCGCATCTAGGTCCGCATTGATGTCCCTTATAGCATTCAATATTTCATCCTGTGAAAACGAGTGGTAAAGTTGGACATCGTCTGCATATTGATACGATCTGCAAGTCTTCAAAAACTCTCCCAAATCAGAGGTATAAACAGAGAACAAAAGCAGTCCCAATATGCTGCCTTGGGGAACACCTTGGCTCGTATGCATATATTTCGAAAAAGTAGAGTTTAAACGCACTCTCTGCATTCTATCAATTAAATAATCATGTAGCAGATTTATAGCTGATTCCTCTATGCCAAAATATTTTAGTTTCATGAGAAGAAAGAAATGGTCAAAAGTATCAAACGCTTTGCTATAGTCCAGAGGTACTAAAGCAGTAAGCTTTCTATTATCCAAAGCACACATACATGCAATAATGCTGTCATGGTACCATGCTGCTTTCTAAACCCGATTGGGTGCTCGGAATTATGTAGTTAAGTATAAAAAAATCATGAAGCCGCTGTGTGCTTTTTCCAGTATTTTAGAAAGAGTAGGCAATATACTAATGAGCCGGTAATGAGAAAAGTCGAATGGAGCATTATTTTTTGATATATGTATTATATCAGCCGTTTTCCATTCTAATGGAAATATAGACAAATATAGATAATAATAAGATTTATTTATGATAAAAGTTATATAGGGTGTAAGGTAGGGAATCAAGTAGGAAACCATTTTCAGTCCAATACCGTCAAGGCCAGATGAGGACGATTTAATACTACAAAATATTTTCTCGATTTGCTGTTCACTAACTCCTTTAAATTTAAATAATTTTTTTATATTGGGATGTACAGTTGGCGACAGATAAGTAGTATCCGTATGGTTGAATTGCTTCATTGTAAATTGTATTTCGTCTTCCTTTATTTACCTGAATTACCTTTCACATTTGACAGTTATAACAGCACATAATGACATGATTAATTATTGACGTTTATTGATTTTTGATGTCAGTCTTGCTTTGTCGAGGGTAAAATAATAGCACAAAATATGTTACGTTTAAGTATTACTACAAAAATAATTACACTAATAGAATAAGGCTGGTGTCCAATTATTTCGGTATTGCTAAGATCACTGTTCAGGAAATCATATGGATCGTAAAGGAAGTGACGTGAGTAACATGCCTTGGAAAGATCGGCGAAAGACAAAATACATTTGAAAAATTCTCGGTACGATCCAAATTACACTCAAAAAAGCAAATTAACGACCGTTTTTCAGTCAGAGTTTGGGCTTAGATAAGCGCCCAGGGCCCAGGTTTTTTTTATTTCTCCAAAAGTTGAAATTGTATACTAATTTTGGACCTAGTGAATTTAATATATGTCTTTGAATGTAACCTAACAAATCCTTCAGTTACGTAAAAAAACCTTAATATATCTTTAAAGCCACTCAATCCGTATGGTTGTAATCTAGGTAATAGGTAAAAATAAAATTCCGTATTACCAAAATATCATAAAATGAGGTTATACTCAGCTGACATCGTATGGATTTATCTGACGCCAACTGTACCTTGTTATTATACTTATTTTTCAATCCATTATTATTCGGAATTGAATTTACTTTAGGAATGCTATCAATAAAGTAAGAATTAAAATTGTCAGCTGCAGAAGGATTACAAATTACCGTAGGTTTAGAAAGTTTAGGGGTTATAAGACCATTCAAGGTTTTCCAAAATGGTTTTGGATCAACTTTATAAACTTGTGACTAAGATAAACCCTTTTCTCATTTCGCACAGCATTTGTAACAAGATTTCTAAGTTGTTTATATTTATTAAGAGAAGCTTCTGTTTTTAATTTCTTATATTTTGTAAGCGCCTTTTGTCGTAATTTCATCATAAATCTAATATTGTCAGTAATGTATGGTGCCCATGTCTTGGTAATTTTAGAAGTTTTAAAGGGAGCATGAATATTAAAAATATTAACATTTTTGTGAAAAAAAAATGACCATTTCATTAACATCAGTCAAGCTAAATATATTTTGTTAGTTTATTTTAAAAATATCATTAAGAAAGTCTACAAAAACAAAATTAGAATAGGCCATATATGTATAAAAAGATATAGGTAGGCGGTTTTGCCTAGCAATGTTTATCCCGTCAAAAATGTCAAAATCATTTTGGTGTTGCATCAATTCGACAAAATAATGAGTGGGTTTCTTTCTCAGGCGGAGGATATGATCGAAGCGGGTTAGGTACATATGGCAAATTTCTTAAATTTGACTTACAGTACAATAGGGCGAGCATAGAGACAATTCTAAGAAACAAACTGTGTTCAGTATGGCTATGGTGGTGGTGGTTTAAGAAAAACAACACCCTCTATAGACAAATTCATTCAGTTAGAGTCCCGGCGAAATCCAAAGGTGACTGCTCCACAATTACCATCTAAAATCCATGCAGCTCATAAATTTGTCATTACTGAAGATGCCCTAGACGACCGGCAAAACATCCCCCTTTAAATGTTTTGCATAGAAGGAACAGATTGACATTTGCCCTAATCAATCAAAACTGGGAACTTGAATGGACCGAGTCTTATTTATGTGTGTTTAAAATTTGATTGGCGTGCTAATTAATTTCAATTTGTTAAATTTTTCCCAATCAAAATGTGACCTCACCTATATTCATCGATACTAACAGTAATAAAAAAATCTTCAACGTTCTAACATTTTCAATTACATAAAGGTAAACGTACATTTTTCTTAACACAATGCAACTCCTAACCGTGCCTGCATTGTTAATAATTTCAAACAAAATAACAGTCACAAATAATTTGTGCTAACTATTTGAATCCGAAAAAACATTTTGGGACAAATACTTAAGACTCGACCTGAATTATACAATTCAGGGTGAAAAGTAAAAAAAGAAAAATGCTAATTAATTTCAATTTGATCAATCAAAATGTGACCTCACCTATAGATACTAACATAATAAAAAATCTTCAACGTTCTAACATTTTCAATTACATAAAGGTAAACGTACATTTCCACATATTCCACATGTGTCTTCTTCAAAGAACGACACTTTTTGTTTAGCCTTGTATGATGTAGAAATGTTAAGGCAACAATAAATCCGGTAGGGCTATACGTACCCAAATATTTGAGCCACATAATGAATCAAAACGCAATGATGTCTGTCTAGCGGTTTAAAATATACGATACAACAAAGAAGAGTCCCAATTTCCTCGGAACGTTTAACTTGCGTGTCAGTGCAATTATTAATCCTAAAACTCGTTATACTGGGTGTTCCTCAGATGTGGCTCACCCTTATAACTTTTTGTTTTTTGAGATAACTTTTTGAAATTTGGGGTGTGAATACGCTTTGGATTCTTAAATGGTACACCCTATATATTTTTAATTATTTCAATAGAAAATGGCATTCTGAGTGCAATGACATCTGATTTGTTAGTTTTTGACAGATGGAGAAATTTTTATGATATATTTTTTTTCAATCTAGCATGCTATGAATCAGTTAAATCGGTTCATTTCTAATCTAGTAGTAAGGGAAAAATACAAAGTTATCTCTGTTGATCCTAAAAACTATTTTCTGCCCCTAGACATACAAGCAAAATCAGTATTTTTGTGTTTACTTAATTTTTTCAAATAGAAAGGAGGAGGCTGCTGGGGTTTTTATAAAATACCTCTTTCTTCCAAATAGTTTAATACCACACACTCTAATATTACATGAACTCTTTACATAATAATTGCGCTAAGTCCGCATCATCTAGTCATCCGTGATTCAACCAGTTGACGGTGTGTTTATGGCTACAGCGGGAAATGTAAATAAAATATAAATAAGCTGGTAGTTTGGCAAAGAGCATTTCAAATACGCGAAAAAAAGTTATTTCTTGCACATTAGAAATATGCATTATTTATAATAAATGGACATATAATTAAACGTAGTAGGCTATGACCGAGATGGAACAGACGTATTAAGCCAAGGAAAACAAAACACTGTTAACAATTTTGACAATCGTCTTATAAGTTAAGTATAAGCACATAATTGTTTTAGTGGTTTGTTGAAAACTAATTTAAAGTTTTCTATTAAAACATGGAAAATTACATACACATGAAGTGAAAAAATCGACATGCTTCTAGTTTTTGGTGAATGCAGGCAGAATTTAGTTCAAGCTGCTCAATTGTATGCACAGAGATATCCCGATCGTCGTCATCCCACATGGCATTACTTCCCCAAGTTGGTTAGAAAAATGCGCAATAAGCCCGAAAATAATCCTAATGCATCGTTTGTAATAGGCGAAGACAAAGAAATAGATGTTCTGGCATGTAAATATGACCGCCTCATTTAGAGAGATCGCTTTAGAATGCCAAATATTCGGCTTGGAGAATTTTACGCAAACATAAATACTTCAAGAAAATCTGCATTGATGGAAGAGGGAAATTTTCAACACGTTTTGGGTTTAATTGTGGGATTGGAATTCTCGGTGAATTTTAGGACCTATAATTTTTGATAGTCACCTAATAGAGGAAAGATATTTACACTTTCTGACCCATCAAATCCAGGAGTTTCTCGAAGAAATACCAGCGATTTTATGGAAATCGTATATTTTACCAATAAGATGGCGCCCAGCCTTAATATACAAGGACAGTAACAAATTACTTAAATACCATATTTGGCGTAAACTGGATGGTAAATAGTGGACCTATTTTGTGACCTCCAAGGTAAAACTGAATTTACGTCTAAATACTTTGTATCTTTATTATAATTGTTTAAATATTTCAGATCGCCAGACCTCACCCCCTTAGATTTTTTTTGTTGGGCACCGTAAAAAAGGTCGTGTATAATACATCTTCAGCAACCCGTGGTGACTTAGAAAACCGTAAGAGCGGCCATAAACAGGATTACCCCAGGACAACTAAGAGAAGTAGTGAGAGCAACTGTAGAAAAGGCACAGCTTTGTCAAGAAGAGCACGGTGGCCACTTTGAAAATTTGGAACCTTAAAAATGTATTTTGGTTCTAATAATTTCAAAATTAATTACATTGTAAATTGTTATTAATTATTTAAAATGTACTACGTTCACTTACTATCTATAGATATGTATTAAAATAATGCTCTTCTTAAATGGTGGCTAGCGTATGTATTTTTATCTCTTCTTTACAGCTTTCTAGAATCATCAGTTGTGCTGGACTATTCGAGACCATTTCCGTGTTTTCTTACTGACTACATTTTTTCCAAAAACGGAACTTCTGTCTTCGACAGCATTTTCGAATTTACGGAAAATATTACTCTGCCACATGTAATATATTAAACTATTATATTTTTAAACCTTACAAAAGACTCATTAGTAACCTAAAACTCAGCACATTTTATTTAGCCAAAACTTCTTTAGACTTCAATGTCTATATTCACTAAAACGGTTTGAGAGTTAAACCAGATCTAGTTGCCATGGCAATTAAAACTGTTAGTTCACTAGTTATGTTCTGCTTATATCGCTGTCATTTTGCCATTGTGACATTTTGAAAAATTACATGTTCAATTCTTGCCTAAGTCATTTTAAACCTATAACTGTCAAGTAAGACCCGGACTAAGTATAAACCTCTTTAGGGAATACGGGTGTTAAAGTTTCCGCAGTTGTTTTGTTTTTTCTTGTAGTGCGTCGTGAAGCCTATACCGATTTTCTCTTACCTCAAAATAGTTAACTTTACTTAAGTAAATAACTTCTTTTTTCTGAATAAAACGTCTATAACTTTAATTTTCGCTATATTACATTAAACCATGACACGTGTTTCGATACACAGTGTCTCCTTCGGATGTAAATTCATCCGTGTGTGTCGAAACAATTATTGTTATGGTTTAATGTAATATAGTGGAAATTAAAGTTATAGATGTTTTATTGGTTAACCCAATTGAATTTAACTTCTTTTTACTAAATTATGATATCCTCGTTAATTCCCGAGGAATCAATGTTTCGATTTTAAGAGAAACACCCTGTATATCTCAGTAATCAATAAGTAATCAAGTTGGCACAAATAACAAAAATCTCTTAGAAATGTAAACAGTTTTGCAATTTGGGATTTTTAAAGTTCTCGCAATTATTCCGGCTTTCTTGTTGTCGCAATAGGTGCGGGCCTATTGATGAGGGCGTCGATTTTATTTTAGGGGTAAATTATTACATTTAATCCCATCAATTAAACTCTTTTTACCAAATTTTGACATACTCTATTAACTTTTGTGTGAATCACACAGGGTTTTCACGTAAAACTAAAATAATATACTTTTTTAACACAAAATCCATACAGCACAATTAAAGAAACACCTAGAAAATATTAAATATTTCAATTTTCGTTTGGACCAAATCCCTCTTTTTCTATGGGCGTGGTTTTAAATATCCAAATCAATGATTGTTACATTAATCATTGTTTTTACTTTCCACGTAAAGAAAAGTATTGTAATCGTAAAAAAATCACCCTTTGAGATTTTTCCAGATCTTCACGTTTCAGGGTCTCTAGGTGTCGAAAAACATGTTCTCTCAATTCCGTCGGTCTGTCTGTTTGTTCGCGGCATTACTAAAAAACTACTTAACCATTAACTTCAAATATTGGTTTAAAATTAAGGTTCATATGGCGATGACCTGATTACATTTTGGTAAAAATCCAATATGGCGGAACAAAATGGCGACCTAGTGGAATGAAAAAAAATATATTACTAAAAAACTGATTATCCAATTCATTTGAAAACTCAAGTATTACTATGAAATCAACTGGTAAAATCGTGGTACGAATCTAAGATCGCGAAACAAAATGGCGGCCTAATAAGTTATTTAAAAAATCAGCCTGAAAAATATACTTATTAGATTCATTTTAAACCTCGTTCAAGAATTAAATATGAATGTATGAATAAATAGAGATGAACTGGTAAAATTTTGGCACGAATTCAACATGGCGGAACAAAATTTAGGCCAAATAAATAGTCGTGAAAAAAAATCACCCTCCCAGGTTTCATCTTCAAGTTTTAGCATCCCTAGACGCCAAAAATCATGTTTTTTGAATTCCGTTGGTCTGTCCGTTCTGTCTGTTCGCGGCATAGCTGCAAAACTACTTTTCCGATTGACTTCAAAATTTTGTTACACGTTAGTTAAAGATCATATGGGGCTGTCATGGTAACATTGTGGTATAAAACCAATATTGCGGAACAAAATGGCGACCTCACAAAATAAAAAAAAAATTATTTCTAAAAACTACTTATTTAATTTACCCAAAAAAAATTAGTTGTAATACGGGAATGAAGTGATAAAATTTTAGTACATATCCAAGATAGTGGAAAAAATCTCGGTCTAATAAAATGTAAAAAAATACTTCATCGATTGTTTTCAAATTTTGCACAAAAATCAAGTGCCATAAAGATAAACTGGTAAAACTTTTGGATCGAATCCAAGATGACGTAACAAAATGGCATTCTAATTAAATATTTATAAAATCGATCTGAAAAAACTCTTATTCCATTAATTTAAATTTTTACACAAAAATCAAGTGTGATATAAAGATAAGCTAGTAAATTTTTGATGATGAGTCACTATAGTGGAACAAAATGGGAGCTTAGTAGAATGTTTCAAATATCCGTACTAAAAAACTACTTAACCAGTTGAGTTGAAATTTTGCACAACCATCAAGTGTGAAAGAGGTTGAACTAGTAAAATTTTTTAAATCAGATATAGCAATATAAAATGGCGGTTTACCTAAATAATTTTTACTTTAAATTTTGCATAAAAATCAAGTGTAGCAAAGGGATAAACTAGTGACGAGCATTTATGGTCAAACAAAATGGCAGTCTAATTAAATGTTTAAAAAGCCAGTAAAATTTCATTTCCTAGAACAAATACTTCCTTTTTATGGATAAAAATAGTATATGTCATAACTGATTTTTTTATAGATTAAGTATAAAAAAAATAGTATTCTGGATACCGAAACAGTGGTTTTATTTAAATAGGTATGGTAAGTGAATGAATGTTTATTTGTACGCATGCATATTTAAAAAAATCTGTAAATTGGCCTTTACATAGAACGTCTCTCGTAAAAATTCCACACAGATAAGATAGTTTTTATATATGTGCGTATATCTCTTTGGCAATAATTGTATAGGCATTGTATAAATTGTAATAATACGAGCTTTAGAGAGATAAGTTCTGGGTACCTAGCTAGGTACAAAAATAGATAAAGCCCTTTTAACAGAAATTTCTTCATAATGAAATGTTTGCTTTATCAAGAAAAGTGACACATATAACTGAAGGATAGTGGCAGATTTTGGGATACGATTTTACTCAGTATGCCTTTCAGAGGACAATGTCACAAGCATATCCTTATGTTAATAATGCACGAATCAAAGAGTCGTCCTGGGTTCTTCATATTAAAAAAATGATTCGTCATTTTTTCGATAATTATGTGTTTTGGTACGATTTTAATCAGGCTGCCATGTATTTTGTAATGAGATTCAAAATAAAAATTCCTCGGAAACTCATTGGCATACCGTGGGTGGCCCGAAAGTCTGGTATGGGCCCGTGAACTTGTATTTGAATGTATACAGGTTCTTGTTATAAAAATGCTTAAGAAAATATAGCATACCGATTGCGTATTCCCAAGTGCGGTTTACGTAGAAAAAATTTAGTCCAGTTGTGGTAGTCACCACAAAATTTATGGTAATATTAAGTTTGGATCCTAAAATTTCGTCATATTAAAAAATGACAATGAAGTTGGAAAATAAAAAAAATATCCGCTATTTTAACCTATATGCTTCTTTATTTTTATTACAAGCTTGGTATATGTAGATGAAAAAAGAAATGGCATACAAGTTGTGCGAGTTTTTCATATAAAAAAATTGCGGAAAAAATTGCAAGATTATGAAAAAAAAATGGCGTTATGGAAAAAGGCCTCCAAAACGGACTTAATGATGACAACCATCACTTGTCATTTACACAGATTATTTAAAGTCCTCATTAAAATGTGAAATACTTATGATTATTTACAGATAATGAAAGAGACATGCAAGAGGACTGCCAAATGATCGCAGCCTTGGTTAATGATGATGATAATGAAGACGATGATGATGATGATGACGGCTTCAATAATAATGATAAAATCGACATCAACGTGGAGAGCGCCATGGGAGCAGAAGTGAATGATAGCGATGAAGAGCCAAATTTCGACATTGATATTTTTTTAAACGTTAGATCGCGTTAATTTTTTATCAATTTTTATAAACGTTAGATCGCGTTAATCGGCCTGCCAATTGTTATTCAACCATGTATACCATGACTATTATAATAACAAAAAAAAAGTATAGGTACTGCTTAAAAATACACAAAATATTACATTGATCTTACCGATTTTCGCTATATTTGCATCCTTTTTAATATCTGCTACAAGCTTGGATCTTATCGATCGGTATGCCATTGTTATTTTTTATTAATATTAACCATAATTATAAGAAAAACAAAAAGGCCTACTGCTTAAAAACACGGATTTTTTTCTATTTTCCAATGTTGTTTTGCGCATGGCTGTAATTTTTACCCTCCAAACGATATGCCGATTACATGTACAACATAAATTACCATAAACTGTATAAAAATAGAATGGCATACTGACTAAAATCACGGAATGTTATTCCACAACTGAACTAAATTTTTGTTATGTAAACAGCACTCATACGCAATCGGTATGCCATCTTTGTTTAAGCAGTTTTATAACAAGAACTTGTATACTTATATCAAACGCGGAAAATTCCCTTATTCAAATATAAGTTCACGTGGTCATACCAGCCCTTCGGGCCACCCAAATGGTATGCCAATGATTTTTCGAGGAATTTTTAATTTGAATCTCATTACAAAATACATGGCAGCCTGATTAAAATAGTACCAAAACACATAAATTTCGAACCAATGAAGAATCATTTTTTAATATGAAGAACTTAGGACGACTCTTTAATTCGTGCATTATTAAAATAAGGATATACGTATAACAATGTCCTCTAAAAGGCATACTGAGTAATATGGTATGCCAAAATCTGTCACTATCTTCCGGTCTCATATTAAGAATTATATAATGAGTATAAAGTTATTACCAATATGTACATAAACTGTGTTATATGTGTATGGTGGAATCCGTCACGAGGAAAGTTCCTGGTAAAGCGACTTTACCGATTTTTTGTCTAAGGAATAAAGCAGAAACTTGACACTAGACCGCAAAGATATTTTATATACGTAAGGCGAGATGACAGAATCCGCCTAGTAACGAGGGAATTTATCAAATGCCCTATGCGGAAAACGGAATCATTCGTCTTGAAGCCAATGGTAAACAATGAGACCATTGTCTCGTTAACCATAAAATAGGACCCTTCTTTTGTTATAAATTGATAAATAATAGTGCAATTTAGAGCAAAAACGACCAGTAGAATTTCAAGAGAATTCTGCATTTTCAGCTGAACGGATAAATGGGATCACTTTTTCTCTAATATTAAACTGTTTTAAATTGGATAAAATTTTTGAGGTAATAGAGGACATATTTTATAGAAAATTTTACATTTTTTCACTC
Organism: Kuschelorhynchus macadamiae; assembly: GCA_030620095.1. Taxonomy (NCBI): domain Eukaryota; kingdom Metazoa; phylum Arthropoda; class Insecta; order Coleoptera; family Curculionidae; genus Kuschelorhynchus; species Kuschelorhynchus macadamiae. The sequence goes on along the minus strand of JAUTXW010004699.1, from coordinate 319,234 downwards.
AGTCCAATTGTTTTATATTTAGGGCATATAGCGCTTTAGCAGTATAAAAACTAGTACTTTTTGATGAAAATTACTATACCGGAAGAGTTTTAAATATTCTTAACTTAATAAAATAAAGTAGGATTATCTAATTTTTTCAAATTTTTAGTCGCGGAAACATGGTGATATTTTTTCGTCAGAATATAAAGAAAGTTCATTTACTTTTTGTCGAGTTGTCTTAGAGCATTTGATCTGCACTGCCAAGGGCTTGGCTTCCAACTTCCGTGGGCGAATTTTTCTTTTTTATCTACAAAACATGTAATATTGTATATAACCGCGTTTTAAGTGTGGGAATGCGCTTTTGGTTAGCCCTGGTGAGTTTCTTTTTTGGTTTGATATAAAAAAGTGTATCTATAATAAAACAGTAAAGATACTCTCCAAAAATATGTGTTGTGATTAGTGAAAGAAGATATTTATGAAATATGTCTTGCACAACATTATCCATATTGCGTTTTTTAACAAAGGAAAGTATGTTTCTCAGGACCATATGCAGGGCGGAACATATAACTGGAATAAATTCTTTAGTCTTGGAAACTATTCATAATTTGGGAAAATAGTTTTACGCGTTAACAAAAAAAAAATATACCTAACTCACTACTAAAAATGATCTAAAAGTTGTGAAAGTTTATATATTAAGTGATATTTACTTATTGCGGCCGTTTTTGCCGAGTTTAAATCTTCTATATACAATCTCTTATTATATTTATAAATATGTATGCTAATACTGCAATAAAATAAGAAGAGTAGACAAATTGTTTTTTAATACAATTATGTCAGGCTAAAAAGAAAGACACTGGTCTGATAGGAAATCCCAGTTTATGAAGTTTAATTAGAGAATATAATTTTGGTGGTTGTGGGTTCATAATTATATATTTACCGACATCTCTATCATCAAACAATTTTTGATACAAATTTTATTTTGAAAAAATCTGTAAGATTATGTTTTAAAATCTGATATTTGTCTGGGTTAAGGAAATCTAATGTTTTGTTAATGTAATCTACCCTATCAATAGCAACTACAGTGTTGCCTTTATCAGCTTTCGTAAAAATAACATTTTTTGGCTTATTTCTAATTTGTTTTATGCATTGAATTTCCGAATTTGACTTCAATAAGTGTTGAACCTTCAAATTGGAAAGATATATTGAAGGGACTTTAAGGGCTAGATTAGTTTCAGCACTCAATAATTCTAAGCTTTTCGTTAGGGCTTATTCACGAATATTGTATTTAAACTCTTTTTCAGATAATTGTATTTCGGTATCTGAAAACTGGATGCTAGAGAGGTTAGAAAATCTATCAAAAAATTTATGGTCAGATATTTCTTTTCAACTTGGTTTCATGTTTTTATTATTTTTAGGGATCAGAGAATAAGGTTTATTTTATTGTTTAAGAAAATGTTTGTGTATAATTGAGTTCATTACAGTTCATGAAATGCAATGTAATGTAATTTAAATAAAAGTTCGGTGTGAATAACTTTTAGGTAGATATCCTATATACCTCGTTTCTGGAACTGGGTCTTTTTTTCTGCGGATAGCCATTTCTTAAGACCAGCGGTGGAACCCACTTGTGCTGTTTTGTTCTTGTTGTTACTCTTCAATTTCGTGTATATCACCTTACATATATTTCGGAAAAACATTATTTTTTTGAACACTAGTCAAAAGTAGTTTGAAATACCAGTCGGCTAGGAAACTCGGTGGAAGTCCATAAAAAATTATATAAAATGTAAAAACAAAACTATTTTTCACAAACACTTCCACTACATTTTTTGAAAAACACGTAACATGTTTCGCTACCCAATAGTTTCTTCGGACGTTTTATATTTTTAAAACTTCCGAATCGTTTTATTACACCTAGTTATATAAATAATCCTTTATTCTTAAGTTTATTCATTCAAGGTGTAATATCCGAAGGAGCTACTATGTAGCGAAACATGTTACACGTTTTTCAAAAAAATATAGCAGAAGGGTTTGTAAAAAATAGTTTTGTTTTTACATTTTACATAATTTTAAATTATTTTTTTTATTAGAGTAAAAAATAAACAAATGTAATGTCAGCAGCAACATACTGCAGTACCGTTTTAACCTACAAACTGTGTAAGTAACCCTTTAGGGCTCGGACCTTTTGAATAGTGGGAAATCGCAATACAAGAAAAAGAACTTGTACGGAAGGTGAAATCCATTTTCCTAAATTCACAACATAGAGTTTCTTGCAAAGTCTATTTCTTCAATGTTAGTGATGTGTGTTATTTCTGTCCTAAACAGGATAAACAATTAAGAGCCACTATTAGACAAGAAAGGTTCGATGCAGTCTGTATTTATAAAAGGTTTTACTGTCGAAGAATTGAGCTCTAATGAATAAATTTCCAAAAGAATAATTTAGAAAGAAATACCTTGCTCATTGTTTAAACCTCTTGATGTCAAGTTTTTATTTATTTCTTTTCTAATTCCAATTAGAAAATAAATATTTTGTTTTACTAATAAACTTATTTTTGATTAACATGCGAAGATCATAAATGTGTACCCTTTAAGTCATAATACATCTTGTTTTTTGCTTTCCGGACTTCTTCTTATCCTAGCGTATTTATTAATTGCGTTGCCAGTTGGCAAAAAGCGTCCTTTACTCCCTGGATTTGCTGGTTTCGGCGATGTATGTCCTACATCAGTGGTTTTTCTGTTTTTCGATCTTGGTTATTCCTTTTAGTCACCCGCGTTTTTAGGAGTCCAAATTAGCCGTTGGTATGGAGCTATTTCGCCATTTTTGTTAATAAGGCTTTGGACAATCCTACCGACTGCGCCAGTTTTAGGTTTTACCTGTACGAATAACTTCTTAAAAAAGTTAAAGTTTAAAGTTCATGTCTCAACAATCTTGAGAGTCCATTTGGACCCGCGAACCTAGGCGAGACGCTACTTAATATACTTTACTAAAACCAAGTTTAAAATTTTGCCATTGCTTCTTGCGTATTGTATATTTATAATTGTAAAAAGAATCACCCTGCCAGACTTTTGCATATAAGAGTAATTACAAAAAAAATCAAGTCAATTCCTATTGAAACAAAGTAACATATTCCGCGTATTCTTTCACCACGACTTTTCTTTTAAGATTGACTTATTTTAATATGTTTTAGGGGTTTATTTCTATCTAAACTATTTTAATCTATCTGGGCACGTACAGGACTTTCCTTTATATTTTGACACATAGTTACAGCTTTAATAAGAGATACAAAAAAAAACATTAAATATAAAAGTTGTAGGATTTTTTTCTTTTATTGTCTTTTAAGACTAGGAAAAATTTCTAAAAACTATTGAAAAGTAGAAAAAATACATGATCTATCTTTTTTTTTTAAATGGGACACACTGTATGACTATTTAAATATATGGGTCTTTTCATGCCGATAGTAAAGGTACCAGGTTTAGTACCTTCATTATTATCGACAGTTGAGAAAATCCTGCCAAAGAATCCAATGCGTTAGAGAGACACGGATTATTCTCTCTGCAAATATGGAATCAGGAATATATTGCCCCTCATGGCACGGTTTTTGTCATTTTTATTGGTTGTATATAAACATCAAGGTATCAAACCCGATATATTTATAAAATGTAAGAATAAGCACATTTAATGTAATAATATTATATAGGTGATGTAATTTTTTTCGACGTTCTAACAAAAAATCTTTTTAGGCATTTTTTGATATTCTTAGAACATAACAAAAGGAAAATCCTGCAACTTTTTTATTCAATGTTTTTTTTTGTATCTTCTATAGTTAAAGCTGTAACTATATGTCAAAATATAAAAGAGAGCCCCGTACAGTATATGAATTATATAAATATTGTGGGAACACGAGTTTCTATTTTAACTATATATGTAAGCTTATAAAACCAGCTCTAACATACTGCACTATTTCATGCAAAAACTTACATAGTCCAATTATCTAAAAATACACTTATTTAAGCAGAAACAACATTTTTATGTCTCAAAATATGTTTTAGTACCTACTGGGGCTATTATGATAAAGGACATTTTCTTGTAGAACTCTATATCAGTAACGGTTATTATGGAAGTTATCCTATTTGTGATCTAATTTATCCGTCAAAGAAATATGAGACGTCAGATTATTCCGGAAAAGATTCTTTATAGTCTCCACATCAATCAAAGTAACGGCCAATTCGATATGCTTTTTTACGAAAAACTGAATTCCAGTGTCGGACTGGGCCAGTTTAGCTCCGGATTCGTTATTTTTTCTGGTTCAAAAAATTATGTACGAGTAACTAACTTTACTTGGTAAATTAACTTTTTCTAATCTTTTTAAGATGCCAAAACCGTAAAAAAAGTAAATAAAGAAAGAAATAAATGTCAATCCAGCAAACATTTTTATTAAGATATAAAGAGGTTAAGATTTTATTATCATAAAGGACTATATTTTAGGGTGGGTCAAGGAAATTTTCTCGACACCAGTTCGCCGACAAAAGAATTCCCGAGTGAAAAATCCGAGTTCCGACGGTAACTTTTCCTGAAAAACAATTCAACGAATGGAAAATTCCCCTACGATAACAAAACTTTCCTTCAAACTTTGTCTCTGTTTAGGACGAGCAGCATAATGCTGGCGAATTTAAAATTTTTTTAATTTATTTTTATTTTCAATTTCTTTCAGGTTTTTTTCTTTTTTACCCTCTTCAATAAGTTAAGCTGTGGGCTATACCACACAAGTATTCGGAAAGAGTTATTTCGTCTTAATCCCTTACAAAGGCTGCTATTCGCTTAGCATAATAACGGCAATTTTATGAACCGCACCTCCTACGTATTGCTCTGTCGAAAGCACATGTAGACTTATTTCACGTTATATGGGTTTTATGGTCTGCTGAAACTTGCGCTCGATGCCATCCTTCTATAAAATTATCTGTTTTTGGTAGTCCTACCACGGTCTCATAACTATGTCACAAATGGGGAAATTTTAGTGAGCGCTGATGATGGCGTCTTTACGGGCGTCCAATCCAAGTGGTCTGGAAGTAGTCCATAATTGGTTGTCAATCCTCGATTAATATATTTTCCTCACAAACGGTTTCAAACGCCTAATATCATTTTTAATACAAATCCGGCATCGGTTTCCTACTATAAGGATGCACTGTGAAAAAATGGAAGAAACATCCATGGAATTTTAAAGCTGGAAATTCTTCGGTGACAGCACTTATCATTACAGTGTCAAAATTCGTGAGGATGGTACTCGGTGACACCCCAGGTATAAATTCTTTTGACGTTTGCAGCAAACAAATATAAGTAGTTTTGCTTTTGTCTGATAACAGCAAGTACACTAATGAAATAGAAATATTTTTCTTCAGCATGGCGCTGTTTTAAATGTCCCATCCACAAACCAATGTGCGCTCGCAACTAGTAGTGAAATATTTCTTCCGTGCTAAAAATCAGCATTCTTTCTTCATTTGGCAAAAATGATTCTCCATTTGATGTTAAAGTGCATTCTTTTAGAAAAACGATATCCCTTTGATGGAATGGTAAAGACGGAGCAGCTTCTTCCATTGTACGAATATTTCTTATAGTTCTGTTCGTGCTGAAAACTTTCGACAAACATATTGCTGTAGGCTGTATTTATCATGATTTCAGGTATCTTATAAAATTTTGTTTTTTCCATTTCTCTAAAATCTAACGATCTGCGTCTCATTTTCATTTTTTTGAAACATGATATCTTCTTACCTCTAAGTAGTCATCTCGATCTGAAATTTCGTTATTTTTAAATAGAAGCATAAAATAAAATTTCAACAGTTTATTCCATCGGTTTCATCGCTTTCCAGCTTTTATGGTTTGCGGCATAATGACTTGGGTCTCCGCAGAAATACTTTCGGCTAGTTATGAGGGTTGGGTTTCTAAGTAACAGTCGTTGCAGTAGCCATACAGGCTACTAGATTGTGGCTGATATAATGCACATCTTTAGCTAAGTCTTAAGCACGACAAGTTGTACATTTTATAAAATGAGGTTTGCATTTTTTACCTATATACTACCAGGAGGCAATATACCAGATGCCCCTAACACGGGATCAGAGCCTGTCGAGAAACCTCTCCTACATAAAGTTAGATGTTTCCTCTAACGAAAGTTCCTATGCCTATTTATTTAGCAGATAACTTTCGAGAGCCTTTTTTAAGGCAAGGACTGCCAATGTCGTTTTTTTACGACCAACAGATTATTTCTTGAGCCTATTGTTTTCCGGGACCAACACGGGGACTTATTATTATTATTATTTCTCGACTTGTTGTCTCACAGTATTCCTCTGGTCATATTTTATACTGACGGGATTATACCAAGTCAGTACAAAAAAAAAGATATAAAAGGAAAAGGAAAAAATACAACTATTGTTTTCAAAATGACCGATTTCTGGATATTCCTATGAATGCCTGTATTAAGTCCTAATTGAGTCAAATGCGATGTAAACGTTGTTGGGGTGGGACCTGTTACTGATATGACGAGAAGAACAATGATGACTCTTTCCTGTTTCCACAGTCTTTTTATTTCCATTGCAAAGTTGGTGTATTTGGCGATCTTCTCACTGCATTTCGCTTGAATGTTCTCGTCGTTGGGGACAACCATGTCAAATGTTTGGATTGAAAGGTGATATCGGGTCTATTTGCTGGGATTGTTTTATCTGTGTGTATGTCAATGTCTCAGTAGAGCTTGCTGTGTTCTCCGTTAGTTTGTATGTTGTGGCTAATGCTTGATGAATGATCTTCGCTGCTGAGTTGTGCCTCGCGGTGTATTCAGTTCCGGTCATTATTCTACATCCACTCATTATGTTATCGATCGTTTCTCTCTGCTGGTGACATCTCCTGCACCTGTCATCTTCAATGGTGCTTTTGGTAGGTTCTGGTTGCTATGACTTTGTCCTGGATGGCAAGCAGGAAGCCTTCTGTTTCGGGGAACAGCTACCCTTCATGTAAACACGTATATGAGACCTTTTTATGTATGTGGTCTTGCTTTATGTGGTACCTGTGTCTTCCGTGGAGTGTTTTTTCAGACCAAGTGTTCATCTTTTTTAGTTGTGATTGGATGTGACTGTGTGCGTCTGCTGCGTGGCTCGTTTGAGACAAATCGAGCGGTGTATGATTCTTGTCTGGCTTCACTATTGCCTTGTGGAGGTTAGTTTGTTTGTTGTGGAAGAATTCGTAAATTTGTTTTTTATTTAGCGATTGTATATCTATAATTCCCCTCCCTCCTTCTTTTCGCTCGATGGTGAGTCTTTCCGTGCATGCGTTGGGATGTAACTTCCTGCGTTTAGTGAATTCAGAGCGTATGAGAATGTGAATGTTTTCTATGTCTGTGAGTGACCATTTAATGATACCAAATGAATACGTGAGAATAGGTATGGCAAAGGTGTTTATAGCTTTCGTTAGATTTCTGTTCAGTTTTGTTTTTAGTAGTTTTGTGAGTCTGGTTTTAAATTCCGTCTTGAGCTCTGATTTGATATGAGTGTGGTTAATTTCGGTGCTTTGATGGAAGCCTACGTATCTGTATGTTTCTTCTTTGAACATGTTATCTATGGTTTCATTGACGATTGTTTCCGTCATAGGGTGGTCTTTCCACTGTCCCTTGTTAATTTGAAGTAGCTTGCATTTACCTATACCAAATTACATGTTGATGTCCAGGGTAAACGTCTCTGTGATTTTAAGGAGTTCCTTTAGCTGTGCCTTTGTGCTTGCATATAGTTTTATGTCATCCATGTACAAGAGATGATTTATTTTGTGTAGGTTTTTTTTGTGTTTAATTTGGAATCCGAAGTTTGTGTCATTCAGTGTATTTGAGAGTGTATTGAGACAGAGGCAGAACCATAAAGCGCTGAGTGAATCTCTCTGGAATATACCTGTCTGATGTAGATCTCTGCTGTTTCCATTTGTTCTTTTTGTGTTCTCAGGTTGATTTTAGTTTTCCACGTACTCATGATTTGCGTAAGAAATTGCCTGATGCTTATTGACTTTGTATAATTTTAGCACTCTGGTTAACCAACTGTGGGATATCGAATCAAAGGCTTTTTTATAATCTATGTAACCAGTATGAGGGTTTCTATAATTTTTCGTGATTTGTTCCATGATGACACTGTCTATAACTAGCTGCTCCTTGCGTCCTCGACTGTATTTCCTGCACCCTTTTTGCTCTTTCGTTAGAATGATTTTGTGTACTAGATGTTGTTTTATTCTACTGGTAATTGTGGCTGTGATGATCTTATATAGGGTTGGAAGGTACGTAATAGGTCGGTAATTTGACAGGTTCTTAGTGTCCGGGTTTTTGGGTTTAAGGTATGTTATTCCTTGGGTGAGAAAACTGGGGAATGTGCTAGGTTTTAAAATAATTTCATTAATTTGTCGAGTGAAAGCTTCATGTGTGGAGGTAAACTGTTTGTACTAGAAATTATGAATGGTATCTACTCCAGGACATCTCCAGTTATGCGTGTATTTGATTGTTTCTGCAACTTTTTGTGTTGTCATTTCAGAGTGCTCTTGTTCCTCCAAGCACTTGTGTCTGCCTTCTTCCGCTTTAATTATTGTTATTATTATTATTAATATTATTATTATTATTACTATTATTGTTACCTTGAAGCTTCTCTGCTGCAAAGTACATGCTGAATTGTGTGGAATCCTGTTGCACTCTACAAAAACCATAGCCATATGTTTCTATAGATCCTGTCTAGGTAGTTTTCAAATAATCGTGGTATGTTTTGGGGAAGCTGTGAAATGTTCTAAATATTGTGTCTAAGAAAACTGTAGTTTTGGGATTTTAATAATTTAATATTGATTTTCGAATGCAGCAACACTCCAAAAATCTTATTGAAATAATACACTTAATCAGCTCCTACGCTTTGCGTGTTAACTTATCCGATTTTACAAGAATTGCTCCGGTTTAAAGAGTTGTATAGATAATATCCCAACAAATGTTAATTTTAAAAATTATAATACTAAAATCGTTGAACCGTGTTGATCAGACTACTTCTATCAGTCCATTTATTTAGATGAAATTCTTAAAATAATTCCAACACAGATAAAAATTCAGGTCATTTCGAAGAAAAAAACTTTAATTCAGCTTCAAAGAAATCAGACTGAGATTTATTTAATTTGGAGGGTCGGGATGTAACAGTTTTTACGAATTATCTTATCGAAGAAATTACTAAGCTAATACAGAGTCATTTTTTTCTTAAACTGCTATTCCAAAGAAAATACTGTGTTTTAATAATAGTCTACGTAATCACATAAGTACACTCTCCGCTTTAAAAATGGTAGCCGATACCACGAAATCTCTCTTGAATTACCAAAGATTTAAAGATTTTAGATATTTTTATCGCCAAGAGATCGATCTAGCAAATATGACCTCTTACAAAAATTTCTTTATAAATTCTCACAATAAATCAAAACACATGGAAACGTATTAATAACTATTTTTGTACTATTTCAAGTACAGTTTTATTTTGAACGCCTTGCTAACCACTAACATTGATCATCTTCAATACGTTAGTAGATATCTCGACCGTCGTCCTCTTTTTTTGCTGCCAGTGTCCAAATTCGACGTAGCAGATGCAATAAACAAACTTTAAAAATCTAATTGAAATGATATGTATAATTTAAATACATAAATCCTTAAGCATTCTATAAAGACTGTAACTCCGTTGTTGAATGTAATTATAAATGAACGCTTTGAGAAAGGTATACTTTCTGATGCACTTAAAATAAGCCAGTTTTTAAGAAGGGAGATGTGGACCTAATTGATAATTAATTATAGATCGATCTCAATCGTTCCCTTATTTGGAAGGTTGAGGCAATATTAGAGCAGAGACTTGTATCTTATTTAAATACATAAAGTATTAGCTGATAGCCAGTTTGATTTTATAGGTGGCCGCTCTACACTCTCATGGTCGAAGACCCTGATGGGGTGAGTTGTGGCTTTAAGCGTGTCTCTCACTATATACTTTTTAAACAGGTTGTAAGTTGGCCCTGCTTTTGAACTAATTAGATCTTACTTACTGAACCGAACTCAAGTCGTTTGTGTCAAGGACTCGCCTTCGCGGAGGCAATTTATCGCAAATGGGGTAGTGCAAGGTTCTATCCTTGGACCCCTATTTTTTATTATATACATTAATGATTTTAGTGTTAATATTTTACCAAGCCAGAGCATGCTTTACTCTAACGATACTATTCTTCTGATTTCTGCTGCGGACACATATTAACTCGAAAAAAATAATTCTCGAGCTTTAAAAAATGCTGATGATTGGTTTCACAGTAACAGATCAAAATTAAATTGTGACAAAACTCAAAAGATTAACTTTAGTTTTAATAATAACATAATAACAAAAATTTGTTTTTGGGAGTTACCATAGACGAGGGGTCAAAATAGCGTCATCGCTATAAAGATCTATGTAACAAACTAAATAAGCAGATACATTTGTTAAGGAAATTTAAACAAATCTTTTAATTTGGAAATTATTCTGAGAGTGTACTTTGCTAACATCCATTCTCTTATCAGCTATGGAGAGGTTGTCTGGGGTGGGTCAGCGTGGTTTGATAAGGCATTTAAAATCCAAAATGGAACCATAAGGGCGATCGAAGATGTTGGTTCCTTGGTCTCTTGTAGACCGTTATTTATTAAATATAAGATTATGTATGTTTATTTACCAGGCAGTCCTTGAAATTCATCCTAACTTGGTTAATTTTGTGAAACTAAATTACAATCATAATTATAGTACCCCTTCTTGGGATCAGACACCGCCTCGCAGCACGTAATTCTTTAAAATTTAATTTTTTTAATAAACTTGCCAACTATATCAAGTCAATGAACTATATTTATTTTAAACACAAAGTTAATAGTTTTTTATTGGATAAACGTTTTTATTCTGTTGAAGAATGTTTGGAGGCGCCACTGTAATTTCTGTAATATCTGTAATACACTGTATTATGTAATATCGCTGCATTTTCACTTTCTTTTTTTTATACCATTAGCTGCAGCTCTCTTTTTTTTAAACTTTAATCAAACATGTGTTTTCAACGATGTGAAATAAATATGCCTCTATCTATGTCTATGTCTATGTCTATGTGTATGTCTATGTGTATGTCTATGTGTATGTCTATGTGTATGTCTATATGTATGTCTATGTGTATGTCTATGTATATGTCTATGTGTATGTCTATGCCTATGCCTATGTCTATGTCTATGTCCATATATATTATTATTATTATTATTTTTATTATTGGAACTGTCATTATTAATAATAATATTTTAATATTACTTAAAATATCCCAATTTTGCTTAATATTGATTATATTAAGAATTTTAATAAATGCCGAAAAAGATAAACTTCTAAAATTAAATTACCAAGTAACTAAGGACTATGCTAATAAAATCGATACATTAACTACATCAAAGCATTGTGCATTCTGGCCGTTGCTTTCGAATCACTTTAATGAGATGTTACTAATTAATTTTCGGTAAACAGCGGCGGGACGCACACAGCTAACTTTCTGGAGCGGCCTTAATTATTTTGGCGAGCAATCAAGGCTTCAAAGGGCACATCGCTCTGTCTGCATTAATACTTTCGGTGTCGACGGATAAAATATAGGTTTAAAAATATTTTCTTTAAAATTTTACCGTGATTTTAAAACCAATCTTGTTTTAATTAAAAGACCCGAGCCAAGTTGATGTGCAATATTAAAATGTAGTGACTAAAAAACTGCGACCGACGAATAAATAAAAACGGAATAGCGCCGGTCTTTATTTGGAGGAAAAATATAATTAAGATTTACGATATGAAATTAAAACAAGTTGTGCTAGTGGTGCTCGAGTAATTTTGCATTCGATGAACAATTAATGGCGGGGTTCACACGCCGTTCAAATTTTCGAATCTGTTATCCAATGTTGGGCGGGACTTAAGTTACTATCTAAAAGTGACCATATAAATGATCTTAAATGACCAGATCACTTTATGAGTAACGGGTCATTTTTAAAAGTGACTGAAATTCGTGAATTTTTGAAAATGACTGCATAAATGACCTAAAACGATCTTTATAAGTGACCGATTTATAAATGGTAAATGAAAAAAAGCATTAAATATATTTTTCATTTAACAGATCAAATTGGTTTGCTATTAATTGAAAACTTAAAATAAAAACAGCTCTTTAGGCATACTTTAGAACGTTTTTAATAATGACCGTGTAGACGATCATAAGTTATAAATTTCATATGTGATGACCAATTTATAAATAACTATTATCCCTATCGTTTTTTATTCAGATATTTTGTACGTTATTTGATTATTTTAAAGATATGAAAATATATTTGGAAATTCGAATATTTTAAAAGTACTTGATTTTTTGCAGCGTCCCTAGCCCCAAACCAGTTGCTATCATATATTCCAATTACATTTATAACTTCATCCATTCATTCTTTCTGTCTATTAAATTTTATTTATTTATACGTCTCTTGTAAAAAAAAAGTATTGTAATCGTGGAAAAATTACCCTCTAATATTTCTTCAGATCTTCGTGATTCAGGGTCACTTAGCATCTAGTGACCCTAAAAATAGATGTTTTATCAATTCCGATGATCTATCTGTCTGTTTTCAGACTGGCTGCCTGTTCGAGCCTAGGCGTAGCCAAATAGTACTTATACGATTGACTAGATATATGTCTATAAATATATATATATATATATATATATATATATATATATATATATATATATATAGTTTTCTCTTCAGGCAATTTTAGATTTTCTGTCTTTTTGGCAACCCTGTACAACATTTTTAAGTTTTATAATTCCGATAATATTTTCGGAGGAATCAGAACTTTTTAAGAACAGTAACATTTTTCATAAAATGAAAAATAAAAAAGTTAAAAAGTTTTAAGTTTAAGAACTTTTCACATCACGTAATGTATGTATATATATATATATATATATATATATATATATATATATATATATATATATATATATATATATATATATATATATATATATATATATATATATACATATATATAGAGACTAGAGAGAATAGAGAAAATGCCAAATGTGATTTTGGCGAAACGTCAGCAAAACTGTTCTTTTCAGAACGACAGTAGTGAACGGATGTATACCCGGAATGAAAACACATTGTATTTTTCCATCCGTGAGGGAGTAAAAATCAACATATATATATATATATATATATATATATATATATATATATATATATATATATATATATATATATATATATATATATATATATATATATATATATATATATATATATATATATATATATATATATATATATATATATATATATATATATATATATAACTTTAATATGCAGCTATTATATTACACTTGCATTGGCACAATTATGTGTTTCGAAAATTTCCATCATTATTTAAAGGTTTTATAAAAATATTTTTTAAAATAGTGATATGGATAACATGTTTAGCATATAAATATTGATACAGATAATAATTGTTTGCATCATTCATCATGATTAGGTATTTTTACATCATTAATTTGAGCCATAAATTGTTCAATAAAACAATAACATGTGCTGTTGGCATTTGTTATATCAATATATAATTATACGGATATTTTGGTAGAAAGTACACTAAAATGTTTAATAAAGAAAGTTTTGTTTTCCATGAAGTTGTAAAAAAATAGTTAAACATTTAATTTTAAATACATAGTCTGCAGGACTTCACTTGTGCAAAAGGTGTGATCTTTCGAAAATAAATTAAATAAATAATGGTAATTAAGTAAATGTCCTACTTCCTTTCCTTATAGATCAGGATGTGTGAATAAATTTTACAAGGTTTTTGTAAGTCCTAGTTAAATATTATTATTTTCAAGTATTTACAGTAAGAAGAGACACAAAACAAATTTTTTTACTCGATACCTTAATGTCAGCATTTTATGAATATTCATAGTTTAAGAACACTCAAGAAAAGAAGAAAATCAAGCTTTGTGGGCTTTCCGTTCGGCGAAAGGTAATTTTAAGTCACAAAAGAAAACCTTTCGTTTCCTAATTCGAATCGAATTTTGTATTTTTTTCAATAGACTTTCCCTTATCAACGGAATCGGAAACGAGTAAATATATGTTAAAGGACTTTCCATCAAAAAGATATTGAGCGTTTTTGCGGTCGAATGGACTTGTTTCTGTTCAACGAACACTAAATTAAACCTTTTTTATTTTACAACTTTATGTAGTTGCGTATCGTTATATAAGTGGCATTAAATCAGTTTATACAAGTAATCACCTTTATTTTTTAAAATACATTGATAACCATTTTTTACTTGAAAGCTTAGCTTAAATACGAAAATATATTTCTAGGAGTGTTGCCACATGTAATCTAATTCGATTACAATGTATTTTTTTCCAAAAACTGTTTCAACGTTAATTCTTAAATGGAACGGTACTTTTTACTTCCCTCTTGAAAGGGAAGTATTGTAATTGTGAAAAAATCACCCTCCGAGATGTTTTCGAATTTTTGCGTATCAAAGTTCCAAATTTTGGTCAAGAATTTAGAGATATCTGGGGATGAACTGGTAACATTTTGGTAACAATCCAAAATGGCGGCCTAGTGAAATAGAAAAAAAATATTACTACAAAACTACTTTTCCAATTTATCTCAAATTTTGTACAAAAATCAAGTATTCTTAAATCACCTGGTAAAATTTTGGTATGAATCCAAGATGACGGAACAAAATGGCGGCTTAATAAAATATTTAAAAATTTAGCCTGAAAAAACTACTTAATGCTTTGATTTCAAATTGTGCGCTATGCTATAACTAATTGTGATTGAGAGATGAACTAGTAAAATTGTAGTACTAATTCAAGATGGCGGAACAAAATGGTGGCCCAATAAAATGTTCGCAATCGTAAAAAAATCATCCTCTCAGATTTTACATATCTTCACGTTTTGCAGTGGTACGAATTTAAGATGGCGGAACGAAATGGCGGCTAAATAAAATATTGTAATCTTGAAAAAATTACCAGATTTTACATATTTTCACATTTAGCGTAGCTAGATCCCAAAAAATATATGTTTTATAAATTTCCGTCGGTCTGACTGCCTGCCGGTCTGTCAATTCGAGGAATAGCTTAAAAACAACTTACCCTTTTGGCTTCAAATTTTGGCCAAAAACCAAGAGTTATATGGGGATGATTTGGTAATAATCCAATATGCCGGAACAAGATGGCGACGTAGTGAAACGTTGAAAAATTATTACTTAAAAAACTGATTATCTAGTTTACCTCAAATTTAGTACAATAGTTAAGTGTTGAACAGGTAACATTTTGGTATGAATCCAAGACAGCAAAACAAAATGACAGCCTAATAAAGTATTTAAAAAATCAGCTTGAAAAGACTACTTATTAGATTAATTTCAAATTTTACGCAAGGCGTAAATGTGATATAGAGGTAAACTGGTTGTTTTTAAAAAATCAACGTTGAAAAAATGTTGTTCAACCGACTGAGGATAAACCGGTACGGATTCAACATGACGTTACAAAATGACGGTGTGTGAATGTAAATACTACTTATTAAATTTATTTATGTAATGAATGTTAAATTATGCCCCAAAACATGAAGTGTAGCATAGGTAGAAACTGGTAGAATGAGCTTACAGGCGTTCCCGTAGTAAGCGTAGTAATCGAATTTTCGTTATCATGTTTTTACATTTGAAATACTATTTTTTTTTGTCACACTGAAAACGATGTCAAATACGGCAAAATATTTCAATAATATGGAAGCAATTTAACAGAAGGTTTTCAGAGAAGGCCTTATTCATTCTACAAACCATTACAAAGAAATCCAGTAGCCAATGAAGTATTGGTTTTTCGCCATAATCCAGGGAATTCTACGAGGTCAGCAGCCGACGTCAGTGAAATATCAAAATCTTCAATTACTAGAATTCTGGAATGAAACCATTTAAGTATCGCGTTTGACACCGTTTATATAATGGAGATGTCAAAAGACGTGTTAATTTCTGTCAATTCGTTTTAACTAAGCTGCAGGAAAACAATTTTATATTATTTGAAGCGATGGCTCGAGGTTGTATTCCGACAGTATGTTTAACAGACATAACGAGCATTATTAGGCACAACAAAAATGTACACAGTGTTGCGCATCTGAGGTCATCAATGGAAGTGGAGATTTAGCCTTTAGTGTGGAATTTTAAATTCAACGATAATAGTTTTTGAAGAAAATTTGACTGGCTAACGGCACATAGAACAAATGGTCAAAAGCGTTTTGGCTACTTTCCTGAAAACAGCCTCTTTGACTGCCCTGCATAAAATTAGGTTTCAGCAAGATGGTGAACCAGCTCATAGCTATGGTAAGTTATATGAGAAATTATCAACCACAAATGAAGATCAGTGGATGGGAGCAAATGGACTCTTTTTCTGGCCAGTACGGTGCCCGGATCTCTCGCCAGCTGATTTTTCTGCTTGGGGATATTTGGAAAACAATGTATACCGTACGGAAATTATCACTAAAAATATTTCTTGGGCAAGTATTATAAATTCCACTCAACGAGAATTCTTAAAATCTGCAATGGAGCAATTTTTGAAGTATTTGTTAATGCATAAGTACTTAATTTTTTAGTAGATTAACGTAACGTAGTCTTAACGCAAGCATAACGCAAGCGCAATGCAAAAATGGTCTAAACATAGGTCCTACATTTAGCTGCGTTGGCATTGCCGCTTTTGAATTGGGCGCGGTTTGCGACAACTCTGACAGTTAAATATGTCATTATTGTTCCTTTCATTGTATTTTAATCTGTTGATGTTTATTTGGTATTGCTTTTAGTCGTGTTTTTTAATAAAAAATTTCTTTATTAAACAAGAAAATGGACCATCAAGAAAATCTAGGAACATTTCCTTTTATATTATTTTCAAATGCAAAAACGCAGGTTATATAGTTTCCCTATAATGAATTTACTGTAAGTTAATTGGGAATATAATATTTAAACAGAAAAAAAAATATGACCGGTGTATTATGTTGATATATGAACAACGGAACCTATTTTAGTGCATTTTAACTTCTTACGCTTACGCTGCGCCAATCATGTTTATCAATTTAACGTGGTTTCAGTTCAACAAAAAAAAAAATATTTTAAATGTGAAATCATGGTAACGAAAACTTGATTACTAGTAGGTCCACCTGGGCAAATCCTGTGATCTAGCTATGGCAGATTTTTTTCGCGTCGCCCGACAACTGGTGCCTACGAATATGTCCGAATTGTTGCGGCAGTGTCCGAACGCCGCAGCCGGCAAAGGGAAGTCGGGCACTAGCCAGAGATGGATTTAGGAAAATATGGGCACACAATCAATTAAAAAATATGGTTTGATCATCGGGTGAAAAATTACGAGAAAACGGAATATTGTAAAAACCTTTGATGCAAGTAATAGTACTGCATCTGCAAGATGAGAACAAATACGGCAATTTTTTTTTTACATAGATTGTCTTAAATGTCTTAAATTCTTCTCTCAACGTGTAAAAACCAATTTTTTTCAAAGCATATCTCCGGTCTATTAGCTCACGGGTTAACTCGTGAGAGACTGATTTTGGGCATAATCAATTTAGGTGAAGGATTTTAAGTGGGCATGAAATGGCTTTTGGGTATACACACTTTTAAGTCTAAAGTTGGTGTCTTTTTTATGAAAACAATTTGACGTCTTACGTTTTTAAATGCTTCCGGCGAACATACAATTATATTTTCAGATATTTTAGAGATACAAATTTGTTAATTCTGTCTTAAATAAGCAAATAAAATTAATTTACATACGAAATTTGGGCACCCAAAAACAGATTTAAAATTTGACACGTAAATTTTCCATTTAAATAAAAAACAGGTTGTACAATTTATTTAACATTTCAATTCAGAAATTGGTAGGAGTATAAAAAAAAGGAATAAACTTTAGGATATCCCCAAAAAATCAAAAAATTAGAATTGAGGCTAAAAGCTGTAGGTGACAAAAATTCAAGATTTCCTCAATAATTATTTATTATTTTTGGATATACAGATTTAAAATACTACCTATTTTCATTTTATTTTTATAACCCATATCGTCAAAAATACTCACCTTCACTGTTTTATATTTACGTTACGTTTACATGATGTCAAGACAGGAATTTGTTTAAAATATTAAACAGAAACATACTGCATATTTTTTTTAAATGTACCGATTAGAAGATCTAAACTAACTATAATTCATAAAAGAAAATATAGACAATTTTTCGACGTGTTGAGACACAACGCTCGAACCTCGCAGCTTGAACGACGGATCTAAACTGCATGCTGTCAACAATCTGCCGAATTTTGTCGACAGGCGGAAAATATTTGGGAGAGTGGCACTACTAATTTATTTCTACTATGTCCCTGCTATAAAAATGGTTTTTTAAGAAAACTTTTTTTATATTCTGGCAGAAAAAATCCCAGTATCGCAAACGCCAAATAAAAAACTACCATTCCATTTAAGAAGCAACCTAATAATGCAGTTTTTGGAAACTTTTTGAAAAAAAAAACCTATATAATCCGATTAGAGTAAATATGGCAACATCTCTAAAAAGTATTTAACCTAAGCTTTCATGCGTAAGCGGTTGAACAACGAGTACATTTAGTGAAAACCTATTTTAAAAATTGTAAATTTGCCTTTACCTATAACTATCCTCGCCCTACAAATTGTTAATTACTTATAAGCTATTTGAAATCATAAAAAGTGTTAACTGTACGAGGAAAGCTGTGGGCAAATGCGAATTTACCATTTTTTTTCTTTATTTTTATACAATTATTATTATTATTATTTTTATGACTTGTTGTCTCACAGTATTCCTGTGGCTGTATTTTATACTGACGGGATTATACCAAGTCAGTACAAAAAAATAAAAAAAGGAAATGGAAAAAAAAACCACTATTGTGTATTAAGAAATAATCTAACTATGCAACATGTTTTCAAAATGACCGATTTCTGGATGTTCCTGTAAATGTCTGTATTAAGTCTTAATCGAGCCAAATGCGGTGTAAACGTTGTTGGGGTGAGACCTGTTAATGACGAGGGGAACAATGATGACTCTTTCCTGTTTCCACAGCCTTTTTACTTCCATTGTCAAGTCGGTGTATTTGGCGATCTTCTCACTGTATTTCGCTTGGACGTTCTCGTCGTTGGGGACAGCCATGTCAATTAAATAAGTGATTTTCTCTTTTTTGGATTAAAAGGTGATATCGGGTCTATTTGCGGGGATTGTTTTATCTGTGTGGATGTCAATGTCCCAGTAGAGCTTGTAGTCTTCGTTTTCAAGTATAGATGTTGATGTATAATGGTAGTAAGGGTGATTGGATGTGACTGTGTGCGTCTACTGCGTGCCTCGTTTGAGACAAGTCGAGCGGTGTATAATTCTTATCTGCCTTCACTATTGCCTTGTGGAGGTTAGTTTGTTTGTTGTGAAAGAATTCTCTGAGTTCGTAAATTCGTTTTTTATTTAGTGATTGTATATCTATAATTCCCCTTCCTCCTTCTTTTCTCTCGATGGTGAGTCTTTCCTTGCATGCGTTGGGATGTAACTTCCTGTGTTTAGTGAATTCAGTGCGTATGAGAATGTGAACGTTTTCTATGTCTGTGTGTGACCATTTAATGATACCAAATGAATACGCAAGAATAGGTATGGCGAAGGTGTTAATAGCTTTCGTTAGATTTCTGGAATTCAGTTTTGTTTTTAGTAGCTTTGTGAGTCTGGTTTTAAATTCCATCTTGAGCTCTGAGGTATCTGTACGTTTCTTATTATTATTATTGTTATTATTATTATTATTATTATTACTCTTGTTAATGTTATTGTTATGTTTTATTATAATAAAATTTTAAGTCATTTGGATAAGTGGATTTTTGCTATTGAACACCAAAATTTTGATCTCTATATCGCACTTCATTTTTTACAAAAAATTTGAAAGCAATCAGATAAGTAGTTTTTAAGCTATGCCGCGAAAAGGAAGAACATATTTCTTGAGATCTAGGGACCTTATAACGTAAAGTTTTGTGAAAATATTATAGGACAATTTATTCAGGATTGCAAGGGAAGTGAAAATGGTGGAAGCCTTGCTGAAATATCTAGAGGAAACTATACAGAATTTGTTAGAAATGATAAATAAATAGAATAAAAACTGCAACTGCAAAGTGAATTAGAGATTTTCAGAAAATCGTTACAGTATAGGATGCAAAAAGCATATTGATGCTGTAAGAGGGAAAGTGTTGCTAAAACTCAAAAAAGTTACGTTAAGAAAAACTTCATAACATTTAAAAAAACTAAAGGTCTAATAAACACAGTAAATGTAAGAATTAAAGCCAACTGATCATCAGTTACGGTATGCGTTTGTTAATTGCGCCGCATAGCCGCATAGATTTCTTTTTGTGTTTTTTTTGAAGTAAAATATATTCTCTAATAATCCTCCGACTTTCAGCGCCATAGGGATAACATTACCCTTGCTACCGGTAAAATATCTCCACAATTTTGATGAGTACGGGGGTTGCGGTGTCATTATGTTTTCCCATAACGATTTGATTTTAAATTCTTTAACGTGATTTTTTTAGGATTTTTATGACTCGAAATGTTGAAAATTGACAAATAATAGAGGTTATATTTTTTTCTATCGTTGCATTCCCTATTGTTTATGTTTAAGGGAAAGCAAAAGATGTTAGCCCTTAAAAAATAAACCTGCTAAAATAATAAGACATCTTTTGTATCGATTTTTATTCATGCAATTTGGATAACCTTTCGAGTAAAAAAATAAGAGAAAGTTGTCGTGAGCGATAAACCGAAGCTCTGGGAAAACAGAAAGACGAGATAAGGTGAGACTCGCAAAACCGACGAAAAATCCGACCTAAACTTAGGGCAAAGGATCGGTTCGCAACGTGATGACGCTAACGTTAGTCAATATTTGCAAGATGTTTCCTTGAACATGTCGAGCTTAAACTGGCTAATGAACGAGATGTCGGCTATTAGGTTAGGTCTCATGTATGTTATATTAAATTTTAAAAATGTAGTATTAAAGGCAGACCCGAAATAAGCAGGGAGTTACATTTAAAATATTGTTCAGGATGTAGAGCCTTTTTTAGGTCAGACCTCCGGAAAATTAGGAAGCAGATCATATTTTTAGTGCAACTCTTTGAGAGCCCCTTAAACCAGCTAAAGTTTGCATTGGTCGGCCCTCCGCAAGTTTCAAATTAGTTTTTCACTTCTCTCGTAAAAGGGAAGTATTATAATCGTAAAAAAATCATCCTGCCAGGTTTTTACAGATCGTCACGTTTTAAGGTCATTAGATACCAAGAACATGTTTTCTCAATTCGATCTGTCGGTCTGTTTCTACGCGGCATAGCTCAAAAACTGCTTACCCGATTGACTTCATATTTTGTTCAAAAATCAAGAGTTATGAGTGGATGAAATAGTTACATTTTGGTAAAAAATCAATATGGCGGTACAACATGCGAATCCAAGTTGGCGAAACAAAATGGCGGCTAATGAAATATTTAAAAAATCAGTATGAAAAAACTATTTATTAGATAGATTTCAAATTTTGTACAAGAATTGAGCATGATATAGAGATGAACTGGTAAAACAGTGATACGAATTCAAGATGGCGGAACAAAATGACGGCCAAATAAAATGTTTGTTATCCTGAAAAAAATCCTCTCCAAGGTTTTACATAGCCTCAAGTTTTATTGTTTCTAGATATCCAAAAACAGGTTTTTTCAATAGGCTCGTTCAGTATATTTTTTATATTACAAATTCGAAAAGAAGGTATTGAATTTAGTATATATCCAAATTTTCAGTTGTTTCCGAATTGGTTTTCATATTTATATAAATTATTAAACTCCGCACGCATGGGAATGGTGTGACGTCATATAATCCGGGCGGGAGGCCTTGGCTGGTTGTCGCTATGTTATTCGCTTTGGTCGAATGTATATTTAATTGTTTTTCGTATTTTTAAAGTAAAATTAGTGTCGTCATAGAAATTAGACAAAGTAAGAGGGGTAATTATAAATATTGTATAGTTTCTAGTTATAAAAACAGGACTGTTATTACCCCTGATAAACTCTTTATTAGTTTGCCAATACATGTAAAGGTAAGGAAGTTGTGGCAGTTGGCGCAGCGAGCTATGCGGGTCGGGTGTCGAGGTTTGATAAGATGGGATTTTTGAAAACTCTAATTCCAATGGGGTGAAACCACCCCTTAAATATTACATTATTTCTAAATTAAAAAAACGGTTAGTTTTTCGAAAAAACACTTGAACCCGTGTGTTTTATTTTATTTTTTTTATATATTTTAAGATTTTTTAAAAAATTATACAGGGTGTTACAAAAATCTTAATATATAAAAAGACAAGTCCTGACTCACTTACTCATCAACGGCCATCCCAAACCCCTAAGCTTAGAAAGCTGAAATTTTGCATACTGGTTCCCTTTCTGATGTAGACAAGGAATAAGGCCGGATTTTTCAAAGCTCCCACGTGATAGGGAATCATTTTTGGCTTAAAATTAGAGGCTCCTGAAGGTAGCGGAATTCAAAGGATGAATACATTTATTCAAGTTAGCATAAAGCAACTTTCGGTTTCACCGGAAATGACTTTTGATTTTTAATTGAGACCCCCTGGTATTTTTTTACTACATATATTAACTTTTGACGTTTTCGAAACCACTAATTTTTAATCAATGAGCCATGGAAAATTAGATTTGATCTTTGATATTTCGAGTCAAATTAGTGGTTTTAATATAGTTTTAGATTTAAATTTAAAATGCTATTTTTTTAAAGCAAAAGTGTCAAAAGTTGACATATGAGGTGTAAATGTGTGCAGAATGTCATTTTCTATCGAATAAAATACAAGAATATGGGAAGTCCTATTTAAAAATCAAAAGTTGCAGTCATTTCCGGTGAAAATGGTACAACCATCTCGGTGTTATACTACAATATATTGTTATACAATAGTAATAAAATTAAAAATCTGCTCGTCTGTAAAAATTATTTATTTATGTAAGAAGAGCCAAGACAGGCTACAGTCATATAGCCCGTCTAAAATCTGGAACATTTATCTGTCAACGAATCATCGTATTTTTATTTTGCTATTATGGTTTTTACAATACTTACTGCGGTATTTTCACACCACTCATTTCGGCATTAATTAAATCTCGATTCGCGTTAAAATACTCCATTACTATTATGACATCTACATCAGGCATATTAGAGGAATCGGCCCTAATATAGTCTGAATCACGCATTGTTTATAATCAGTTAATTCAAACAGTATCTAGAAATGCTCTAACAAACGCAAACACACTAATTTATTATCCACTACACGAAGTTATTTAAGCCTTATTCCGTTTCCAATTTTGGTCTCGGTTTCGTGTTCCGTATCCATCTGTTATCTGAAAAGTCGGATATTTACGGAACACGGTTCTTGAAAATAACTGTCCACAGTGTCACCAGAACAACCGATGAATTAGCAGTAGTGACGTCACCGGCTTAATGCATCGATAACTGGTCTGACAAATTGTTAATCATGTTGGGGATATGGTCCCGATCTCGGTTCCAGAAACAAACAAAATATGGCGGTTTGTTTACAAATTGGAAATTTGTGTTTTGTGTTTGATTTTATTTGGGTTTTTGTAAATATTTTAAGGTTGGTGTTAAAAGTTTAATTAAAAATGATAAATTGCTTATAACAGGCACATTGCTATTAAAAAATAAACTTTTGCACATAAATTGCTAATTGTTTTTCCATATTTGTTTTAATCATTTACTTTAGATGTCACTTGAAATCGGTAACCAAACGTTTTCACCATATTCCTAACATGACGCAATCAAGACGTCATTTTCTGACAGACCAGTGTTAGACGTTTGAGACCAGCGGTTAGTGGAACCGGAGCATGATGAAAACACTAATTTTGTTGATTGTCGGGCAACCAATGTCTGAAATGTCAATTATTTGACGGATGTTTTGTTTTCAAAGGGTTTTTCAAAAACCGCTGTCAGATTTCTGTCAATTGGATTGGTTAACCAGGTTTGGAAATATAATATGACCTTAATACGCACACACAGAAATACGTGCGCCTGCATAGTCAGTGTCGACCTGTAGGATGCAATGACGTCACATATTAAATTTCCGCCGTAAATATATTTTTTACTTTGAAGAAGCATAACTTTTTTAATATTTATTTGAATGAAGTGATTTTTATTTATATAGGTTATTGGTATGCGATATTTTATGAAACTGATAAAATACGATTTTTGGAATTTTAGCTAGCTAAAGAACTACTTATTCCATTGTCTTCAAATTTTGTTAATAAATTAAAGGTTTTATGGGGATGATCAAGTCCCTCTTTTTCACGTCGTATTATTGCAGTTGATAAGAATTTCAAATTTAGTCAGTATGGCGGGGGGCAATCGCCTTCCTAGATCCACGGCCGTTTCGATGTATTCCTGTAAAACGCAACGCCTATCTTCATATCTTATATCCTCTATCACTATTACGTGAATAATATTCGGAGGTAATATCCCTAGTGCCTCTAATTTTTTCCGGTAAAATTTGGAAAAAAAAAATTCTAAGTAATTTGTTTAACAAATAGCATGAGCGTTAGAAGTTTTAAAAATTGCGCGAATGGTATTGGTTTAACAAATTTCTTTGAAATGAGTATTCCAATTTGTCCATGGGAAAAATTAGATACAAAAGGAAAATTTGGTAAGATTATTCCCCGAATTCAATAAATAATCTTTAATATAAAACAACAATAAGAGTAGTAATAAATATAATTACTTCATATTCATTTTAACTTAACTTGTCAAACTTGATACTTTCCAAAAACTGCTGACAGTTAAGTCAGGTAATTTTTCCACTTGAAGATTTGCGCTGTCTTTGAAGATTACTTAACGCAAAGCAATGGGTACGTTTTTATATTTGCCGCCATCCGTTTGAGTTTCCGCTAGCCGTCGAAAAGATCGCGATATTTAACTGCGACGGAAGCGGCTGGCGAAAATCGACGTTTGCGTTAAGCTGCGACCAATGAAATTGCTGGATCTTAGAGAGTCTTTTAAAACGTTCGTCCTTCGTAATAAATTTGAAATTAATATATACACATATACAAAAAGTACTTGGGCTCATTGTCTTTAATTTTACGAAAATGCTTGTAGGAGTTTTGAGTAATCCCCAATTAACAGGCCGAATTTGCTATCTTCTTTGCCGCCTTCTCTACAACAACTTTACAGCTGCGACACACATTAATATCCACAATGCCTCAATCTATCCATGCTTAGCAAATTAAAAAAAACGCACGTAAACTGAAAAACAAACAACACAAAATTGCATTATACAAAAAGGCGATAAATATAAACATTAATGTAAGGTTAGTTCCACAGGCGACGCAAAGCGTAAACGTTTTCATTCTATAGCTCGGGCTAAGAACCGGCGTAAACACTTAGCTCAAACGGACGACGCAAGACGCAAACTTTTTCAATTTATAACTTTGGCTTTGATGTGACGTACGATTTCTTGTGTGTGTCAAAATTGACAGGAAGGAAATAATCACCGTAAATTATCACTCTGGAAGAAGTTTATAGTTTTAGTGTTTAACTAACGGTAAATTACTGTTCTGGGAGCATATTATTAAAGGCTATTACTAGACAACAGAAATTATTCTTTTATATTACATCTATGAAAAAATTATCCCTATTTTATTTTACTCAAGTATACAAAAACGATTCCTTACAGTGTTTAGGAGTGAAACCAAAACACGAGATACAAACGAAAGACCAGACCGCAAAACCTTCGACATGTTTAATCGATAAACGCCTGGGTGTTGGTAATGACTGTCAATATTTGCCAGAGATACTTTCTAGAACATGTTGAACTTCGTTCGCGTCGCTAATGGATAAAGTGTCAGGTGTTAGCTTAGGGTGGCCATAATGACCAGTTTTAGAAATTTAGTTTGACAGTTTGAGCAATTTTATGCGGATAAGAATATGCTGTTTCATAATTTATGGGAATATTATGCTATTATGGTGAATTGGGTTAAGTAAAGACGGGTCTATTTTGATTGTGCAATAAATTATACTGGCATAGATTAATAAGACAAACATTGAATTGACAAATTCATTCATTGCCACAAAGATATTTATTTATGAATTTGCACACTATTTTATCATTTTTAATTTTATAATATTAAAAATTTGGAATTACAAAACGTGTTATGCCCGTTTAATGTATCTAGAAATGGACCTAGAAAATAAAGGACAAAACTAGCAAGTATAAATTATTATAAAAACAAAAAACCCGACTGCTTAGAACTAGTACGTGATGTCTCCCTAAATTTTGCTCCCCCCCCCCCCTCCCACAGCTGGGTAAAGCTTCTGGGTATTTATTTTGGAAGTCTTAAGCTAATTGTTAAAGGCTCTTTACTGCAAGGAATGGAGATGACCCCCAACGAATATTCTGGCAATTTTGACGATGACCTAAATTAAAATAGTTTTTACATAATTTAAATTTTTCTATTGCAGCTATACTGGCTTTATTATCCATATTTTAAAACGCAAATATAATCATACAACAGTATGATTCCTTAGATAAATTGGGACATCTGAAAATAGTTTTAACATAACTATCAATAATAGGCATTAATTATCATATCTATGTGTTAGAAGGGTCCATGATATTGTGTAATCATCATTACCTAGTAATTTGCAAGTTACTGGTGACTTGGAGTGCATCTTCTTTCAATTCTACATCACTTATGTTCGTATTATTATGAACTACGGCATCTCTAAATTCGAGCGATTTTTCATATGACCCTAATTTGTGGTTTGACTGACTTCCAAATCTGTAAGGTTATTAGGTAATCTAAATAATTTTTTATTTTTGGTTTAGATACCGTGTTTTAATTTTAGTTTGTGTAACTGAGACTTATCTAAAAATAAAAAAAAGACTAAGAAAACTGACACAGAACTGAAGCAGACATTTTTATTAAACCAAATTAATAATAGAATGGACTTACTTGGCACCTGGTAATACTTCTTCCACAAATTACACAAATCTAAAATCCATCGCAGCTACATTCCGAACTAGAATGTTAACAGCGTAGTCCAGCTTACTTTGGCAACTTGTAGATACTAGCAACTTAAAAGCTGAAAATAACAAATATAGCTGCTGCCAGCCAGTGACAGCCGGCACTATTTACAATATAATTACTGATTTTCTTCACCAATCTAAAGACGGATTGAACCAAATGTGCTTACAGTGGACTATATATTATTATTATTATTATTATTATTTTTTTAATCAATCATTTATTCCCAAAAAACAATATTGTTTATAGTAGGGAACTAATTAACAATAGAAAAATATAAAAATATATACACATTATTATAAATTATGAATAAATTAAAAACTGTAAATAATAAAGGGAACTAATTAATAACTAATGTAAAACACATAAACGTATAAACATTATTATAAACTACAAATAAATTAAAAAATATAAACATTAAAAAAATATATCAAACGTGAAGATATTAATTCCTCAAAAAATATTTCTTTGAGTGTTTTTTAAAAGTATCAATTTTGTTAATATTTTTTAATCGTGTTGGTAGATTATTGTAATAATTAACCAACCCCACTGTGAAATATACATTGTTTGCCAAAATTACTTTTAAATTTTATGGTGGAGAAACAATCGGTTTGTCTTGTATTATGGTCATGAATGTTATTATTTCTAATAAAATTTAAATTTGTATTTTTCATATTTCTAGCTGATGAATGAATAAAAATACATCATTTAGTTTTATACATCATAGAAATGTTTAAAAAATTTTTAGGCTTATATAGGTTAATGGTGGGCTCCAGATATAGTAAACGGTAAATACATTTTATTCACTTATTTTGTAATTTTTCTAATGGTTTTATTGTTTTTCAACATGCAGCGCCCCACGCTGATATTAGATACTGTAATTTTGAATAAATGAAAGCAAAATATATATATTTTAACAAATTAAGAGAAATATAGTTACGAATTTTAAACAAAATTCCTATTATTGGAGAAATTTGTACTCTTAAATATTCTATATGTGGCTTCCAAGCTAAATTTTGATCTATATATAATCCTAAAAATTTAATACACTTTGAATAATTAATTTGATTATTAGAAAAAAATATTGGCGGAATATCTCTATTTTGAATATTATTCGATATATACATGAAAGAGGATTTCTGAAAGTTTAAAGTTAATTTTTGTGCCTGTAACCAATTAGCAATTAAATTTAGGTCTTTATTAATAATAACATTTATTTTTGCAAAATTATCTGAAGTATAGAGAAGGGTGGTTCATCAGCAAATAATTTAATGGAGCCTTCTAAATTTAACAGAGATACAGAATTTATATATATTAAAAATAAATTTGGAGCCAATATAGATCCTTGAGGCACACCACATAAAATTTTTTGACGACTGCTTTTATTTTTGCTAATCTGAACAAACTGCTTTCGATCCAACAAATAATTTTGGAACCAATTATATATAAAACCTCTTATACCGATATCAAACAAGTTTTTAAGCAACATTTTTCATATCTATCTAAAGCAAGTTGAATTTGTGTTACTAAATCAATTGCTGCTACCTCAGTGTCTTTGGATTTGCGAAAACCGTACTGATCAAAAAACAAGATATTCTGATTTTCTAAAAATTGTTCCACTTTATCGTAAATAAATCTCTCAATTATTTTTGAAAAAACTAGCAGGATAGATATAGGCCTGTAGTTATTTGGGTCACTTTTTAGGCCATTTTTAAAAATAGGAAAAACTTTGGCAATTTTTAATTTGTTGGGATAAATTTGTTGCTTGAAAGACGTTTTGATTAGATGACATAAAATGGAGTAAAGTCACATTTCGTAATTTAAATAAGTTTTGCTGGTATTTCGTCATATCCGCAGGCTTTCAACGGATCTAAAGAGTCTATTATTTCAGCAATTGTCTTTTCATGTATATCTTCTATGTTTAAAAACATTGAATGTGAATTTTCGGTGTATTCGGGAGAATTTCCACATGGAATCTGTTCTGCTAATCGTTGTCCAACGTTTATGAAATGATTATTCATTTCCTCGCAGATCTCTTCTTCAGCTTCAATTTGTTTATTATTAATATAAAGGTGGTCATTTTGTGTTTTCTTTTTCGCTGGCTTTCCATGGAGTAAAATATTTGTATTTTCCCATAATACTTTCTGATTTCCTGTTGTAAGTATTTGCTTATAATAATCTCTTTTTTTTAATCGAATGACCTTTTTTACATTTTTGTTTAGAGTTTCATACATTTCACAGAATTCTTTATTTGTTGGCTGTTTTTTCTTTTTATGGTAATATTTATCTCGATTTTTAATTAGATTTGCCAAAGATTCGTCAAACCAGAGTTTTGAATTTTCTTTAATTTTTATTTTCCGGATATAAGAGTTTACTTCAAAACTGTAATAATTTTGTTATATATTAAGCCAAGATCTTTAATATAAGATATTTCATCGTTTAGTTGAATAAAATCACGTTTTAATTTATGTATGTTAAATTTTTTGATATCAATATACATATATTTGGTTTTTTCTTTGAATGAAATTGGCATATTAATAATTTGGATTTTATGATCGGATATTGGGCTATTAATAAAATTTACTGCAATATCTTTACTTGAATTTGACAAAATATGATCTATTAAGGATTCGGAATTTCCAAAATCTCTTGAGGAATATTTTTCATTGCACAAGTTAAAGCTGTTTGAATAACAAATATTCTTTAGTTTTTTTGTTTCATTGTTTATCTTCAATATATTAATATTTATATCTCCAGCTAAAATACAGTTCAATTTATTTTTTGAAAACTCTTCGAGTGTTTTATCCAATAAATTTAAGAATCTAGATGTATTTGTAGAAAGAGGATTATATATTCCACAAATAGTTAAATTCGGTTTTTTAATTTGGACAGTTACCAAAGATAATTCTTCTTCAATTTTTTCCATAATTTCATAACTAAATTTAGTATGAATATTCCTAAACCAGAAACTCTGCCCTTGTTGCATAAATTCTATTAAAATTTTTAAAATTATAATATTTAATTTCTTCTTTAGTTACCCGTGTTTCAGAAATAATGAAAATTTCGACTTTTTCTCTAGAAATAAGCATTTCTATATCATCCATTTTGTTTTTCAAGCATCTGGCATTCAAATATAAAATTTTAAGATTATTTATTGTTGGTTTAGTCATCGTAATCAATATATTCTTTGGCTCTATTTATTTTATTGAGGTATACCGGACACTGCTCAGAGTTGGCTTCATGATTATAATTTTGATTTGTTTTATACTTTTGGTTAATAATCTTGTAATTGATACAGGACACTGGAGTTTGTTTCTTACAATTTTTTAGATGATGATCCTCAGCGCAATGTGAACAAATTTGTTGTCTTGTACATTTTGAAGTTGAGTGTCCATATCCGCAACATTTAAAACAAAATCGAATGTTAAATACTTCTTTAATTTTGCATGTATCCCAACCTAAACGAATTTCCTGATGCATTAATTTTTCCACATAGATTTTAAACTTTTTTGAAAATTTAGATTGTCTTGTATATTCAATTGTAAGTTCGTCTTCATTGTTTAAATATTTGGAATTTCTCAATTCATTTAAAAGTTCCTCGCTTGTGTAATTATGTGTTAAACCAATCATTACTATTTTAGAATTTTTCATTGTTGATATACCAACAGAATAATTTTGGTTTAGTATTTCTGAACTTAGAGTTTTCATTCTTTCAATTTCTTCTTTAGAGTTCGCTTTAATTATAATGGAACCATTTTTTAGCTCTTTCATGTTTTTTATGCAAGCATTGGCTTTCATGGGGTTAATTTTTACTTGTATTTCATTCCTTGTTTCAATAATTGTTTGCTTTTTCTTCGGTTTAATGCATAATGAATACTAAAACTAGGTATTGGATTTTGTAGCACCTCAGAGAATGATTTCCCGTTGTTAAATACCAAAGGAGGAACAATATGTTTTTTATGTACATCATTAATTTTGTCTGTTGGGTATTTAATGGGCAAATAACTAGTTTTATTGTCACTTATGTCTTCTTCAACACTTTGTTGGTTAACATCTGCCACTTTTGACTGAGACAGAATTTTTTCTTTTTAGATCTCATATTTCACATTCTGGATTCTTCCAAGTAAATCCTTATTTACAGACGGTCCTTAGAATTTTATCATTACTTTTATTATGTTTTAAGAATATTTGAATCTAATATTTCACAAAATAAAAATGACACTATTTATGGTAGTATTAAAGGTACCTTTATACTTTACTATTTAATATTTGACGTATTTGATTTTAAATTGAACTAAATTATTAGCAAATCAATAGCGATCTTTCTTCTGTTACGATAGCCAATTTGTTTTCCCCAGTGGCGTTGCAGATTTTAAGTTCTGTTTCTTCACTCAACAGACAATATTCAATATAATTTAAAAAAAATGATATAAGTTTGCTAGTTTGCACTGTCTATAATCAAATTGCTGTAAATAATTTACTTTCATTAAAAATCATCAACAAAGTATATTACAAATATATCAATAGATAAAGTAATATTCTAAACTTTAAAGTAAATGATAATTTTTGGTAAAATTTTGATTCAGCTTGATGATTTTTGGTACGTTAGGAGATGCTTATGGCCTGATCATCATGAATCCGGCAACGTTCTCGGTCTCGGGTTATAATTTGCACTGCTTTTCACTTTATTTTACAATTATTTCGGCAATTTCTTTAAAGAATTGATAGAAAGGGAAAGTAAAATACAAAAAATCCGTTATAATAAAATATGACAAAAACATGTTTGTCTAATATATGTAGTCTATATCCGTTTTATGTTTTAATTTGTAGTGGCCATCTAGGTATAAGGTCTGATGATGACCGTAAGGTCGAAACAGGCGTCACGAAATAAATTATTAAAGTAAAAAATTCTATATATCTGACTGAGACCGAGACTGTCATATAGACAATTTCTTTGAATTCTACATTCTGATTTTGTTATCCATCGAATATCCATAACTTACTCGAAGTGTTTGTCAAAAACTATCAAAATCGGCTAAAATAATGCTAATCGAAATGTTATCCATTTAAAAATATTTTAAAGCAAATAATACATTTAAACATTTGATTAATTTGAAAAATAAAGTGTCCCCATTTTTGATCTCTACTATCTATGAAATTAGATATAGTCGGTGTCCATCAAAGTGTTTGGATCAATTAAGCAGGAAAATTTCAATTCGAGTCGATGGACACCGAACTCAATTTAATAAATTTAAAAATACTAACAGTGTCTAAATAATATTTCGCTAGTCGTCTTGAAATCTCCAGTCTTGATTTTATACCTGGAAGTAACATTTTACACTCTTGCAATAAAGACAAAACTTGAGACGTTGGAAACTAGTACGGCATTCGAAAGCCATAAGGGTAAACTATCGGTTTATTTTTATTTTTGAGCCCCGTTTGATTTTAAGTAATTTGGACGAAAGTGACAATTAAACTGATTTTTTAATTTCTATGGTGGTTCAAAATATAGTTCTGAATCAATTTTTTCTGACTAATGATTTTGGAGATAAACAAAAACATATTTATATTAATTAAAAAATAGCCAAATCTTCTTAATTTACCCTCACAGTCTATTGCTTCGCTTCATTCTATTTTTAGTGTATGTTCCTTAATTTTGCATTTATTGTTGTGACTCGTATTGGTCTGATAATTACCTAGCCGGACCAAGATATTGACCAAAGTAGCGTGGCTTCTATTCTAAATTGATATCTTGTCACATTCAGCAATAGTACAAATCATAAAAAATACCCACAAACATTCAAAATGGTATTCACTGCAAAATAAGGATGATTACTGCAAAGAAATTCACAATATCTCTTAAATATGTAGAGCATGTGCACAAAATAATACAACACTTTCAGAACTATGACTATCATGGTACTCCAATAAAACATCGAGTAACCTCTAGCCAAAATTGACAGACCGATTTGGATCACGATAGGCCTATCCAATAAAAATAATTAAAAAAATCTCGTTTGAAACTTTTATGCTGAGCACTTTAAGTATTCTCCTGTTGAGAGGTTTTCCGATAGCATAATAAGGCTTCTGTGGCTTTATTC
The DNA here is from genome assembly GCA_030620095.1 of Kuschelorhynchus macadamiae. NCBI lineage: Eukaryota > Metazoa > Arthropoda > Insecta > Coleoptera > Curculionidae > Kuschelorhynchus > Kuschelorhynchus macadamiae. The sequence goes on along the minus strand of JAUTXW010004699.1, from coordinate 285,990 downwards.
TAGCTGAGCTAATCGTTTTTAACATTATAATTGCGGCAAAATGCTAATGAAAGGCTATAAAACATTTAAGGGTTAATAATAAAAATACATTATTTATTCCGCTTTTAGAACTATATAAGGCATATATAGTAAATGCCACTGTTGCTAAGTATTACAAGTAAAGGTGCATTTTTGAGACCAGTTACCATCTGTACATATCTCAAAAAATTTTCGTTAATAAATGTATACAGATAATAGACATTTTTTACAGTTACAAGATCCTGCACTAAAATATTTAATAATTACCCTCAGCTTAACCAGGTGATTTTATAGAAGTAGATAAACATTTTATTAGGAAAAATTCAGAATGGTAGTAAAACTAAACATTAATAAATTCCTTAAAAACCGAGATCTAAATAGTAACATATCCTTACATATATTTTGTTCTTAATAGTAATAATGAGAGTTAATCGTAATTAAAGTAATTAAACATACTAAGCATTCTCAAAAATGTCAAGAGCTTTCGAAAGCTTATAATATATTCGTTCTGCTTTCACCTAAGGTTAGGTTCTGGAGTAATTACAATTATTTAGTCTACAGTAATGAAACTAACGTCAGAATCAACCAATAAAATAAATAACTTTGCGTTCACTATTTAAGCATCTTAAGAAAGTCACTTTAATTTCACCATCTTCGGAATCGATATCCTCTATTATACATAAATGACTGTAAGATATAGTCACTCTCTTCCCTCCTTTAAAAGGCAATTACCGCAAATATTTCTTTTTTTAACTTGGTCATTTCCACAGGCTCCAGTTCTTCAAACTCTTCTATTCCTTCATCCCATGGACTATCGTCAGTGTTTGCATATGAAAGTGTTCCTTCACTCAAATCTGAACTTGATAATTCTGAATTTTGCCTCTTTCTTTTATGTTGCGTGACCTTATGACTTTCTTTGTTAATATCCGGTAATTTTCTAACTGGTATTTTTTTTCCTTTCCCGTTGATTTTTTTTATTCCTTTCCTCTTTTTGTTTGATTCGGTTTAGAACATCTTCTGTCGTTAGGACCTCTCCGCATGCTAATTGTTTTAAGCGTGGTATAACTTTTTTTACGGTGGGCTCAGAGGCAGAGGTTCCAGATGCCATGATGTCTAATTTTATTTTAGGAGGTATTCCAGGTGACGTTCTAAATATATTCATGAGTCCTTGCTTCGTAGAACTGAGTAGGTCTTGCGATTTTGAGCTTGAGACTTTATTACAGGCGTCAGTTATAGTTTGATTGGGTGTTTCCTTAGAAATATTTTTGTGTATAGGATCAGATGATGATTGAGGTTCATTGTTATTAGTTATTGCATTTATCTGCAAGTCAACATTGTTATTATTAGTGCCATCCACGGTGCAATCAGTGGGGACTGTAGGTGAAAGTCTTTTTCTCGATAAAACTTGAGCTGTTCGGAATCAAATTCTTTTTCAGGAAATTTGGCAGGATTCACGGGGTATACACCAGTACTCTCAAATCCCGAAATGATATTCCTAGGTATTATAGATTCTTCCCAAGTTGCGGAAAGGAATTCGACAAACTTATTTTTTGTTAAACGACCGGTATCTTGCTCCAACATTTGTTTCCCGTAGGCAACCAATTTGAGATCCCATGTATACTTCACAGACTTGAAAACACATTTGTCTAATGGTTGAAGCCTATCAGTCAAGTGGCTTGGAAATTTTATTAACTCAATATTATTATTTATTGCGGCCTCAATAATCCTCACGCTTATATGACTACAGTGACCATCAAATAAAAGTAGAGCTTTCTGTTGTGGTTTGTTTTGTTTTACGCGAAGTTGGTTTTCATGTGGAATAAAACCATATGTGAGCCATTGGTGGAACTGCGGCTCCTCCATCCGTCCATTCTTACTGGTAGCGTATAGCGTTCCTGCTAAAGCTTTCTCCGAAATCCACCTGGCTTGTACAGCCGCACCTTAAAAAATAATCAAGAGTGGCAGATAGTACCATCAGCTGAGATGCAAGCAAGCACTGTTGTGTTCTCCCTTCCGGAGCCTCCAGAAACTCGATACAGAGCTTCTCCTTTCACTCCAATACCTTTGATACGCGACGGATCACTGTTAAAGTTGAAGTTTTGTCTGCGTTAAAAACAAATGATGACATAACGGGCAGATCTAGCTCATTTTCTTAAACAGTAATTTATGACAAAAATCGAAAATGATCTTGGGTTTTCATGCATCTTTGCGAAGTGTTTAAAGGTGCTCAGGTCTTCTTTAGAGATAACGTGGGGTGTCTCAACATAAATGAGCGGTACCATTCCACCTCAGGAGTTGCATCTGAAAATCTTGTTTTTATGTCATTTGTTTTAATATATTCCCCCTTAAATCTTAATAGTTCTGTTTTATCGCAAGGAAAGCGTATTTTTGCCCGCATTTTTAAGCAAGAAACAATGTGATTTTCAACATGTATCGGTATTGTGGAGGAAAACACCAGCACCCATTTTATCAATTGGCACTTGTCTACCCTTTATCCTATTATAAATAACCGATACTGAAATACGGTAAAATTCTGCAGCCGACCTATAGGTTTGTTTTTCCTTTGAACATCGTCAACATTGCCCAAAAAACCGCCATACGTTAAATAACCTCAAAATGAAAATTTTCAGATGAATAAAGAACTTATAAAAAGTCTGTCATAAAGGGGATATCAAACTTACCTAAAGTATGCCCCCAAAATTTTCAATATTTTAAACTCTATCAAAATGCGCGGTGTATTCAGTTCCGGCCATTATTCTACATCCACTCGTTATGTGATCAAACGTTTCTCTCTGCTGGTGACATCTCCTACATCTCTCGTCTTCAATGGTTGTGTCCTTGATGATGTGCTTTCGGTAGTTTCTGGTTGCTATGACTTTGTCCTGGATGGCAAGCAGGAAGCCTTCTGTTTCGGGGAACAGCTGCCCTTCTTGTAACCACGTATATGAAAGCTTTTTATGTATGTAGTCTTGCCTTATGTGGTATCTGTGTCTTCCGTGAAGTATTTTTTCAGACCAGGCGTTCATCTTTTTTAGTCGTGATTGGATGTGACTGTGTGCGTCTGCTGCGTGGCTCGTTTTAGACAGGTCGAGCGGTGTATAATTCTTCACTATTGCCTTGTGGAAGATTAGTTTGTTTGTTGTGGAAGAATTCGTAAATTTGTTTTTTATTTAGCGATTGTATATCTATAATTCCCCTCCCTCCTTCTTTTCTCTCGATGGTGAGCCTTTCCTTGCATGCGTTGGGATGTAACTTCCTGTGTTTAGTGAATTCAGAGCGTATTAGAATGTGAATGTTTTCTATCTCTATGTGTGACCATTTAATGATACCAAACGAATACGTAAGAATAGGTATTGCGAAGGTGTTAATAGCTTTCGTTAAATTTCTGGAATTCAGTTTTGTTTTTAGTAGCTTTGTGAGTCTGGTTTTAAATTCCGTCTTGAGCTCTGATTTGATATGAGTGTGATTAATTTTGGTGCTTTGATGGAAACCTAGGTATCTGTATGTTTCTTCTTTGAGCATGTTATCTATAGTTTCATTGTTGATTGTTTCCCTCGTAGGGTGGTCTTTCCACTGTCCCTTGTTAATATAAAGTAGTTTGCATTTATTTATACCAAATTCCATGTTGATGTCCAGGGTAAACGTTTCTGTGATTTTAATAAGTTCCTTTAGCTGTGCCTTTGTGCTTGCATATAATTTTATGTCTATGTAACCAGTATGAAGGTTTCTATAATTTTTCCTGGTTTGTTCCATGATGACGCTGTCTATAATTAGCTGCTCCTTGCATCCTCGGCTGTTTTTCCTGCAACCTTTTTGCTCTTCCGTTAGAATGTTTTTGTGTGGTAGATGTTGTTCTATTCTCCTGGTAATTGTGGCTGTGATGATCTTATATAAGGTTGGAAGGCACGTAATAGGTCGGTAATTTGACGGGTCGTTATTGTCTGAATTTTTGGGTTTAAGGTATGTTATTCGTTGGGTGAGAAAACTGGGGAGTGTGCTAGGTTTTAAAATGATTTCATTAATTTGGCGAGTGAGAGCTTCACGTGTGAAAATAAACTGTTTGTACCAGAAGTTACGAATGTTATCTATTCCAGGACATCTCCAGTTATGCGTGTATTTGATTGTTTCTGCAACTTCTTGTGTTGTCATTGCAAAGTCCTCTTGTGCCTCCAAGCACTTGTGTCTGCCTTCTTCCGCTTTAATCCATGAAGCGTTATTATTGTGTATTTTCGGTTCTGACCAAATACTTTTCCAGTATTTCGTGATCTCTAGTTTGGTCGGTGGTTCTAGTACTCGTGCCTCCTCATTGCTCATAATTTTTTGGTAGAACTGTTTTTCGCTTCTTCGAACAGTTTTTATTTCTAAGATAGAGAATTTACATACAATATATTAATACTACTAATATTAATGTAGTTATACCATATATATAGCCAATAACTTAGGAACTAATTTCTAGTTAGCTCTAAATACAATTAAATAAGTGTATGAGACGATGAAAGGCTGCTTGAAAGAAAAAAAAATAAATGAAAATGATTAGAAATTAAAAAAAAAAAGAAAAAAAAAGGCATGGAAGAAAGGGGAAATGTGCCGCAGGTCTAATGTCTTATCAGATATATTGCTAATATATGGGAGAGTCCACAGATTAAACGGAGAATAATAATTTTCTGATTTTTACTCTAAAAGAGGCAGCTGTTTGAGAAAAATCTCTAATTTTATATTTATTTATAGAAGAGGAAATACAATACGAAAATGATTTTTTAAAAAACTCTTTGTTATGAGATGCAGATTTGATTTTCTCTACACTTTGTGTGATACGTTTTGACTTGTTGCCGTTCATGGATTGGGTAAGACGTTCCAATTCTTTTCTAATTTTGTTAATTTTGTTTTCGATTCTTATCTGCTATTTGAATTTTGGTTTTATGTTGTTGGTGTTTGTGTGTCGTGGCGGGAGTTTCTGATTGTTCTGTGTTATCGCGGTTATACCTGCTGCGTAGATCACTGTATGAATGTCTTCAATTGTGCTCGCATTCGTTATGTAGTGGGGAATCATGTGTTCGTTGATGATCTTTAGGATTATATGTGTGTCTGGTTTGAAGATTACATGAGGGATAGGATCTCTTGTTGCAGGATCGGAGCCTGACCATTTGTTTAGATGTGATTTCATTTCTACTTTGATTGTATGAGGGACGGTCCGAGGTGTAGCTGTGTGTATGGTGCTTTGGGCGAATGATTCACTTGTTCTGTGCGCTGTACGGGGCTTGTCATTTGTCGTGGGTTGTTGCTGGGAGCTTCGCCCCTACTGAGCATTGAGTGAGGTTGCACATCCTCTTGCGCAAAGTTGGGCTGGTTGATAAATGTTTAGTTCAGCAGCTACCATAGCTTTGATGTTTTGCAATGCGAGTGGGGTGAGCTTACTGGTCTTAGTGATGGCTTTTTTTGATCTATTACTCTCTCTTCTGTAATAAGTGACTTGTATTCTGGATATTGTGCTATGAAAAGTGTATGCAGTTTATGTACGTATCCTGATGAAATTGTCTCAAGTTTCAGAGCGGTGTAGTAGGAATGCATCACCGTTCGATTCATTTAATCTGTCCATTTTAACTTCTGCCTTGGTTTACCTGCCTTGGTAGTTGCAGGTAGTCGTTCCGATATATCCGCTGTTGTAATGGGCTCAGGTTGTTGTGTTTAATTAGCATCTGTGTCAGATTTATTTGTGTATCTATTTGGGCAGCGCATGATCGGTTTGCTCGATTCCGTAATGCGGCTCATGCGTTGCCCTGCCTTCCCCGCCTTGGTGGATGCCAGCTTAGCCGGCAAAACACTTTAGGTGGGTCTATTTTTCTTAGCATGGTCGACGACCGTTTCGGTCGAGCTGTCCTTTCCCGCAGCGTCCTCCACCGTTACGCTGCTCGCCCGATGCTTTGTTGTTTGGATTGATGTTTTGTCGTGCTAGAAGCTCAAAGTGTCCCGACATTGGATCGCCTGTTAGTAGAAGATAGATCATTTGTGTGTTTGTTTGCCTATTATTGCTGTTCTCTCTTTAATGCACATCTGTTTTGTTCTTGGTTTTGAGAAAATATTGAAGATGTGTTTCTGAGTTTCCGAGAGAGCAAATATTTCTAGGCTCGTTCCGTATGTAGTGGTTTTGCTCATGAACTTATAATAGTTGTCGAAGTTTTTCATGTCGTCGTCGTGAAATAACGAAAATATCTGAAGTTCCGACCAGTTTTTTCGTAGGTATTTCAATGCGTCTTCTCGAAGTTTGGCATGATTATTTTGATGGCCGTATATGTGCAAGCTGACTGATCGGAACAGACAAATTCCGTCTCCAACAATGTCGGCTCTGATGAAATTCTCGGGAATAGGTTCGACTGTAGCAGTTTTTTTCTACAAAGGTCCGCCTGTTCAGCCTTTTGCCGCCACCGTCCCGCATGCTGTCACCTTCAGCAGTGGCTCCAAAGGTCCCTGGCGATCCCCAGGCAGCGGCTCTTTTCCGAGGCTCGATGCTTTCTCCATTTTCATGGGTGTGCCACCATTTGACCCTGGTGGTCCGGGTAACTCGGGTCCGTGGAGGCGTCATTCCCCAGGCAACTTAACTGAGGTTAGTTGCTCCGTGCGGTTTCAAAGGTTAGGAGGGATTTAGGGTGGCTAGTGTGTGGGAAGGGCAGGGATACTTGGTATTTAGGACAGCGGACAGCTGGACGCCGCTGACAGTACGGATTACGAAATTACCGTAGCGTCCTCAATACTGCTGGACCCAGTACCCAGACGGTCAGACTTATTTATTATTATTATTATTATTTGGAAGTTTCTAGGCAAATGCTGGAACTTGATATTTTACACACCTTTTCGCGGATTTAATTTCACGGTGACAAAGGATTGTTAAACCATCTCCTAAAATCTCCGAACTATGACAACTTGCAAATTTCTCATGAAATTTATCTTGTCTGTGTCTGTATATTATATTAATAGGAATAAATCAACCTGTGTCAGCACGCACAAAAAGATCTGAGTATATTTATTTTGAAAGTTTTTCTTTATAGGAGGTTTGAATATTGCTTGCATTCATCACATCTACGAAATAGACTCTTTTCTGTTTTTGGTCTAACTCTGTTATATCTACCCTGATTTTGTGATATAAGTCGGTCAGTTAATATAGCTTAATATTATTGTTGTTATTATTATTATTATTGTTTAAATGATATTATTTTGTCTAATTATCCAATCATATGGACTTATATTAGTAAATAAATCTTTTGAGTATGAAAATTTTCCTGCTATATTGAGAGGGAGTCTAGTCTTAATATTATTAAGATTTAAATAATAATAATAATAACAATAATAATTATGAAACATTTCTTGCACTGATTACAAGACTAGACCCGACAATATAGCAAAAATTATTCATATCAAAAGTATTTACTAATATAAGCATATAATAGATATAGACAAAATAATATCACAAAAATCTATGGATATTAAGCTATATTAACTGACCGACTTATATTATAAATCAGGGTAGATATAACAGAGTTAGACTAAAAACAGAAAAGAGTCTATTTCATAGATGTGATGAATGCAAGCAATATTCAAACCTCTTATAAAGAAAGACTTTGAAAATAAATATACGCAGATCTTTTTATAAAGCGTGCTGACACAGAATGATTTATTCCTATTAATATAGATACAAACCAGATAAATTTCATGAGAAACAGAGGAAAACATTCACAAACTCAAATTTTACATGATTTGATGGGGCCCTCTCCGTGTTATTAGGTCCATTTTGGTGATTGGTTTTTAAGTTACCCATAAACTTGCGAACTACTCGAGATGTCTCGAGTAGCACTGCCTTTTGCATAGCCTGATAAAGATGTTCATTAAAGCCAAGCTCCTTGATGTTCTGAAGCAAGTTTTTTTGGGATTACTCCGGTTGTTGACATAATGACACTGTCTCCTGCTCTGTTCCTCTAAGTCACAATCATTTTCAATCTTCTCTGCATACTTCTGATGTAAATTTTGAGTATTTCGTAGAGCCGCTTGAATCAAACTTGATTTTCTTGCCCTTTTATCTACATCTATCTGCGGTCACAATTGAACTTGTTAGGGTTGTACATATGATATGGCACTCTTTGTTCCTGCCAGAACTGTAAATTATGTGCTGGTTCTTGGTGCAGAATTTTGAATATTATATAGTGTCTCAACTTGTATTCACTCGCAGCGAATATTTGACATCTCCTGTGACATGTTGTATGGTCTCTGATATCCGACATTTATACGTTCAGCTGTCATTTACCTATTGCATCTTTCGTTATATATTTTAAGTAGCTTCTGGTTAGAATTACCTGATCTTGTATAGCAACTAGGAAACCCTCCGTTTCAGGAAACATCCGTCTCGACGTCAGCCAGTAGTTCGACGCTATGTTGTCGACGTGATCCTGACTGACCTCATTTAGATGTCTGTCATGCAGAGGCTTTACCCCCCAACTCTTCAGTTTTTCACCACGGGTTCGTGATGAGTTAAAACTTGCTGCTCTTTTAGCGGTAAAGGCATAACGTGATCCGAATCACATATAATACGGTGTAAGTCCAATGTGCATGCTTTTTGTTGAAAATAGTCGTAAATTGTCGTACGTTCTATGGTACTTCTTGGATGGCGTTTTTGTGCCTTTGTGAGTAGAGTTCTGATCTTTCTCTGCAGGTCATTAATGTCAGTGTTGAACCACTTAATTATCCCAAATGAATAGCCAAGCACAGAACCAGCGTAGGTGTTAATTCCGGGAAAAACGTTTTATTACAATATATGAGAGACTGAAAAATAAACTTAATACACGGAAAATAAATGTAATTATATATCTATTTTCTATCTTAAGTTCTTAGAAACCAGATATGACTCAATTGTCCGACAATTTTGGTATTCTTTTACTCTTTATTGGAAACGAAAACTCTTGAAGAACATTATCGTTGAAAGGATCGTTAAAGCGCTTAGTGCTCTGCCATTCCATTATACTTTAGGCAAAAGGTTTTAGTCAGGTTATCCTATATAAACAGCCTTCGAGATTCCCTGAGCAAACAGTTATGTCTTTTAAAACCAGATTTCTAAAAAGGTTAAGCCTATGGAAGGCGTCCCCGCAAGACTAAGCCTCAAGCTATTGGGCAACAGATAGCAAATCATAGCAAAAGCACAAATATATTCATACATAACACATTATATTAAGGAGTCGACCTAAAATTGAAAGGCGCTGAATTAATTAGGAGTGTATTAGTACCATCATACGTCAGACCAGCGTTTAAATTGTTTTAGTAATTCTACTAGCTACGAGAATTATCCCACATAACTTAAAAATACATAGAAAGCAAGTTTTGGAAACTTATCTGTTTACTCTCAACCACCAACTAGCCGCAATGTTAATAACAATAAGATAGTACAGAGATAATGTTAATAATAATTATTATTATATATATATATATATATATATATATATATATATATATATATATATATATATATATATATATATATATATATATATATATATATATATATATATATATATATATATATATATATATATATATATATATATATATATATATATACATATATATATATATATATATATATATATATATATATAAATATACATATATATATATATATATATATATATATATATATATATATATATATATATATATATATATATATATATATATATATATATATATATATATATATATATATATATATATATATATATAGCTTCAACACTTCTTATCAGATTGTCTTCAAATTTTAGTCAAAAATTAGGGCTCATGTGGGGATGGCCTGGTAATATTTTGGTTAAAATCCAGTATGCCGGAATAAAATGGCGACCTAGTAAAACGTTAAAAAAATTATTACTTAAAAAACTAATTATCCAATTTGCACAAAAATTAAGTATTATGTAGGAATCAACTGGTAAAATTTTGGTACGAATACAAGATGGCGGAAAAAAATGGCGGCCTAATAAAATATCTAGAAATTCAGCCTGATAAAAACTACTTAAGAAACTGATTTCAGATTATGTGCCACAACTAATTGTAGTATAGAAATGGACTAGTACAACTGTGGTAGTAATTGAAGATGGCGGAACAAAATGGCGGCCAAATAAAATTTCTGTCATCTGAAAAAATGACCCTAAAAGGTTTTACATATCTTTGCATTTTAGCGTCCCTAGATGCCGAAAAATATGTTTTAGCAATTCCGTCGGTCCACCTGTCGGTTTCTCTGTCTGTCTGTCGGTTCGCGTTATAGCTTAAAAACTACTCATCAGATTGACTTCAAATTTTAGACAAAAATTAAAGCTCATATGGGGATGACCTGATAATATCTTGGTAAAATTTCAATATGCCGGAACAAGTTGGCGGTCTAGTGAAATATTAAAAAATTATTACTAAAAAACTGGTTATCCAATTTACCTCAAATTTTGCAAAAATATCAAGTGTTATATAAGAATGAACTTAACTTATTTTGGTATGAATATAAGATAGAAAACAAAATGGCGGCCTAATAAAATATTTAAAAAATCAATCTGAAAAAAAAAACTACTTATTAGATTAATTTCAAATTTTGTGCAAGCATTAAGTGTGATAAAGAGATAAGCTGGTAAAGTTGTGTTACGAATTCAAGATAGCGGAACGAAATGGCAGCCAACATGTTAAAAAAATTAACGTAAAAAAATCTTCTTATTTAATTGGCTGTAAATTTTGGAGAAAAATTAAATATGATATAAGGATAAACAGGTGCAAATTCAACATGACGTAACAAAATCGCCGTGTATGTCAATGTAAAAACTACTTATTGACTTAATTTTAAATTATGTCCAATATATATATATATATATATATATATATATATATATATATATATATATAAATATATGTATACTATATATATATATATATATATATATATATATATATATATATATATATATATATATATATATATATATATATATATATATATATTCATAATGAGGAAAGTTCCGGGTAAAAGAAATTTACCGATTTTTTGATATCTAGGTATCCTGGAACGCGAAGATCTGAAATAAAATCTCTCTCAGCAGTCTCTTATAATAAATTTAAAGTACATTCTTCAGTTTTATTATTAAGGTTATTATGTATTTGCAAATTAAAAATGGGAAACAAAACGAAAATATATTTTCAAAGGTTAATATAAAAACTAAGTTTATAAATTATTTTTCATTCTGGCGGATCATGTAAATGTTTTATCTTTTCTTCGATAATAAATCAGCTGTCACAAACGTAAAATATAAATTAGGGGCTGTAACTGCAACGTCGAACTTCGGAACACGAAAATCCCAGATCTGTCGTTATCTATATTACAGAATATCGATTAATCACTGAATCCGAATATCTCTAAAATCCGGAGCAGTGCCATCAACGTAACGTCTGTTTAAAGATTCCTAGATGTAAAAAAAACTCGGCTACAAATTCTCAATATTTTTCTATGTTAACCAACATTGTTTGTGTCAGTTTCCCACTCTGCCTCTGTAAATTTAGTTATCATAAAAACACTAACTTTGCTGTTTTTAAAAATGTATAATTTTATACAATAATATACAGTAAATTCATGAATGATCAACCAGATGGTTTCGATTTTAATTAAATTGACAAATATTAGTCATTTATCAGCAAAATCTCTGTTCAAATATCAAGAGTTTGAAATTCCATTCTTCAAGTTGGAATATGCCATTATTATTTACTATATAAGTAATATGCCACGTGAATTTGAAATCGCGAACAAAAAGGCTGTTTCTGTAAATTTTAAAACACTTAAAGATGATTAAAGGTTACGTACCATTTTCATAGTTATTTGTATTCTTTTAGTCTAAGTTGGACCATACCTGCGTTTCAAAAAATATGACAAAACTGAAAAATTTCACTAGAAGCCTCTGTTTATCAATTCTGCTATTAATTTCAAGGTTCAAACATGACATGAGGCATCTTCAGGGATCTTTACTTCACGAGATGTGAACCCTAAGAAGTGTACGTGGGGGAAACAAGACGGTCAATATCAACTGAATTAAGGAACATGAACAATGTATTAAAAAGAAAGTAACTGTTCAATCTGCTGTAGCTGAATACCAGCTTACTGCTGGCCATGTTATAAATGTAAAGGCAACCAAGATTCTAGCATTGGTTCCAGGATTTTATAAACGAAAAATTAGAGAATGTATTGAAATATTTAAACATACAGAAAATGTCAATAAAGATTCGGGTTACGGTCCACATCACACGTGGAAACCGATCCTAACACAGGATCACGATTCGGCGAGCAAAAGTCGGGTATAAAAGCCAGCCTGAATCCATTCGAGCTCATTGAGTGTTCAGGTTTCTTGAAGTAAAGATGCCTCGTGTAATCGTAGGCGAAACTTCGGATAGTAATTTCAATTTGGCACGGTCTAATTCCAAGAACCATTATTTCTTAGTTGAACAAAGCCATGAAAGCTTTCGTTCTATGTTAGATAATCTGTATGGGGAAGAAACCAAGAAGGATGCCAAATCTTTTGGCGATCTTCGGAACCGCAAGAAGAAGTTACTCTGCCAGTTGGCCTTTCTCCTTAGATGCCGAAAACAGCAATGAATATTTTAAATAAAGACGCAAATATTCTGGTACTTCCGGCAGATAAACGCAACGCCACAGTCGTCATGGGCAGAACGAAATACGTGGAAAAGGTAAGTCAACTTTTGGACAACAAGCCTATAAATGTATGCAGGCAGACCCCACAAGTAGAATATAAATACGAATCACCAATCTAATTAACGCATCCAGTCTACCACCAGCGGAGAAGAAATCGTTAAAACCAAACAGCTGCAGGTCCTACGCTCTTTCGAAGATACACAGAACAATGTACCACTTCGATCAGCAGCGCAATAGACTCGCCCACATACAAACCAGGTAAATATCTGCTAAATTTTCTTAATCCATTTATTGGAAAATCAGATTTTTCTATCAAAAACTCTGCACATTTATTGGGAACACTTAAGGCAATTAAGTTGGATCCCGAAGATATTTTGATTAGTTTTGATAATAAATACTTAAATGCAAATTTCCATCACCATCCGGCACGAAAGAAATCGGTTATTAACTCACTAGTATTCAGAGCTATTTCGATTTCTGATCGTGATTCTCTAACATCAAGACTGACCGAAGCTCTCAGAGGGAATGGCTATTGCACTGAAGATATTACGCGTTCAATTAAAAGATAAAGTAATCCAACTCCGCCAAAGGAGAATGATAAGAAACCCTTAGCTAGTGTTGTTGTTCCTTATAAACATGGCACTATAGACAAAATACGACGATTACTTCGGCGGTTCAACATACGTACAATCTTCAATACACATAAGAAGATTACTTTTTTAAACAGAAGGAGTATATAAAATTTCTTGCTCCTGTGGAGAAGTGTATGTGCGAGAAACAGGACGCTCAATATTAACTAGACTTAAGGCACATGAACGATTTATTAAAAAGAAACAAATTGTTCAATCTGCTGTAGCTGAACACCAGCATACCACTGACCATATTGCAAATGTAAAGTAAAGCAAGGTTCTAGCATCAGTTCTAGGATTTTACAAACGAAAAATTAGAGATTCTTTCGAAATATTTAAACATTCAAAAAATTTCAACAGAGATACGGGTTATGGTCTACATCACATGTGGAAACCAATCTTAACGCAGGGTTACGGTTCGGCGAGTACAACTCGGGTATAAAAGCCCGCCTGTATCTCTTTGAGCTCATTTAGTGTTCAGATCTCGTGGAGTAAAGATCCCTGAGGATGCTTCGTGCAATCGAAGGCGAAACGCCGGATAATAATTCCAATTTGACACGGTCTAATCCCAAGAACCATGATTTCTTAATCAATACAGTAAAAATGATTAAAAATTTTCAGCGACCATCTTCGGTTCAAGCAGGGCATGTTCCCAGAATTGCATGATTCAAAAATGTTTAGTTTGTTTTACCCCTGTGTCAGTTGTTCTGGATCACAATGTATATATTTTAAGTGGGCATGCTCTTTTAATATGTAAGAATTACCCAGAAGAAGCCATAGACATAATAATGAGGAGACGGAATTGAACGCAATTGCCATTACTTGTTTGGTCTATCATCTGGATTTGGTTAATTCGAAAAGGTGTTGTTAACTATCTTACACTTAACTTCTAATACTATAACAATAACCTCTGTAATATTACATTAATAATATATACTTAATTGTTATTAACAAATAATTATTCAAATAGTCTTATTTTTTTATTTCGAAACCTAGACCATTGACATAATAGGTTATATGGACCGGCCCCCTCACATATACTCTATATTTTACCTTGAAGCCAAAGGGTGAGAAAGATGGAGCTAATAAAGGCAAAAATCACGTTAGTGGTGAGAGAGATACATTTTTACCTTATTAGCTCCATCTCTCTCGCCACTAATGGAATTTCCACCAAATAAACTTACTGGTAATTTTACAAGTTAACGTATTGTATTATACAAATATTATATCCATATGCAGTCGAGTCAATCTACTGATTATTTTCGTGAAAAAAGACTGCTCTTACTCTCGGATTTTTTTGTATATTAATGTTGGAGAGGAAGATATTTCTGAGTTTTTGCATCGCGCAACGACCGAACGACATATTTTTTTTGACTTTTGTAAAAAATAGCGTTTCTTGACAATTTTTTTAAAACTAAAGTATAAATATAGAGACTTCTATTGAGTGGCATATTTAGGGGAAGGAGGAAAAAAGGGCAGCACCCTCAGAGCTAATAAATCAAGCAAAATGTTTGAAAACAAAACTAATTTACATTAAATTAACATAAATTTTATTCGCCCACAAAAAAAATTACTTTTTTGTTGCTGATTTTTTTTTCATGGGTGTTATTACCACACATTTTATTTTTTTTATGCGTTTTTAGTAGCCAAATATTTGCCTCCTCTAGGAAGGCATTCCAAATATACAATTGGTTCTATTGGTACAATCGGAACAAATTTCCGATAGAACTGCATTAATATTGATACATAACCTACAAACTAACAAAAATTTAAGTACTTGTATCTAATTGAACGGCTAAAAACTGCAATTTAATTTGAAATTTGAATGGTCTGTTTTTCATTCTTTTCAAAATGGCACTAAACAATCATTAAATAAAAAGTTCTATTTAATTTCTTAATTAAAAAACACATTTTCTTGTTTTTTTTTAATTAAATATGGAGAAAAAATGTGGAAATACTCAAAAGGAAAACCAAATAATTAGAAACACTGATTTTTAAACAAAATATAGAAATTTAATTAATATTTTAATTTGAAATAAAAAAAATTCATATTTAAATGATTCTCTTTCTATAAAATGGGTTATTATTCGTTGTTTAAACTTATATTATCCAAAAATAAATTATTATTATTATAATCCTTTTTTTATTTAAAAATAAGACTTTGCGATTATTTGGTTTCCCTTTCGAATATAATAGTGTTATGTGTGTTGAAACGCTCGCTGCGCTCATGGTTCATTAACCACATCTGAAAAATATACTCAGTCCACTGACGTATCTACATATATTCTATTTACCTATTTTAGCCTATTATTTGCGTAACAAGAGTACATTAGTTATTGTCGATTCCATCCTCTTTTCCTGATAAAAGCTACGAAACTTTTAGAACTTCCGCAATTGTGCGGAAGAGTTATAGACAGAGTTTCAAATACATTCAGTTGTCCTCAATTTGCGATGTGTTAAACTCGTTATGGATGAATGAGTATTTGTGTTTGTAGTACATTTTGAGAATTAATATTAATCAAACCAGCAAAACAATTTGTGCATAAAACTGAGTGCTTAAATTTATTGTGGAATATTTCAATTTAGGCGAAGGCAATTTGATCCCAGTCAACTACTTGACCTGCCTTTTTTAAAAAAGGCATTGTAACTTGAACTTAAGTTTACACAGTTTTATTTTTTTTCTCTTATCTACGATTAAACAAAATGGTTCAACTGATACAGAACGATTCATGTAATATTTAAAAGCCGGTTTATGTAACAGTTGGTTGTACTAAGTACATCGGTTTCTCATCCATAGTAATTATCCCAAATCAAATTTTGTAAAACCCTGTATTTTTTATACATCATGAATACTGTAGCCGAGAGTATCTAGCCTAGTAAATGCAACAGATATATATATGTATCTCAAAAACTTCTAAAAGAAATTCTTCAACTTGTATTCAATATGTGACTGTCCGACCTAGCGTATGAAACAGACTTAACGTATCTCAAACACTTCAAAATTTCAAGGTTATTTTTTTTTTAATTTGAATTCATCTTATAAAATTTTCTGCACATCCTGTATTGGACACCCAAGTGTCACACAAAATAATTATGTACATTTGATTCAACTGTATCCAAAACATCGAAAAAAAAATTACGTTCTGTGGTTCTTATTTCGCAGTTCTATAAATATTTGATGAATGTTCACAGTTACATAGTTTTTACTATTCCTCGTATAATCAAACAGAATGAATAATTTAATCCAGTGTCTCATAAAGAGAAAAACGATCTCTCTATCAAAACAAAACTTAAAACTACCGTATTTAGAGAAAAAACATCATCATTTTCTTTAGTATATCTCCACCTTAATTTTTTTACATTTATATATCGGCTCTCTGCAATATTTTTGCAGATATTGACTGAAAATGGATTTTTGCAACTTTTTAGAATTTTTTTTTGTACTCGCAAAATGTCTAGAAATGTAAAGTTTACCTAGTTCCAAAGCTCTATACTATGCTTCCCAATTTTGCTATGGTTTCAGTTTCATCTAACAACTGCTCATCAGCAGTTGTTAGATGTCTGCTTTGTAGATAATGTAAACAAAACTTATAATATTTTTAGAATTTTGGGGGGGTGGGAGGAAAAAACTCCATGAACCACCCTGACTCCGTGCCAGTATTATATTTTGGCAATTCCATTGTAAATGTAAACTTAAACAAGTAGCAATAATTTCAAAGTTGTTTGAAACTCGGTTTGAAGGTTTTCTCGTAATAATAGCTCCGAGAAAAAAAGTCCAAAAAATGTAAAAGTTTTTTAAAATTTGATTGTACCTTACAACAATTTTTGCAGATCCTGTACTGCATAATCGAGTGTTCCACAAGAAGCATTTACGAATTGCATATTCCTACATACACTAAAAAGCTGCTTCCTGCAATTAAATTAATTTAAATAAAACTAAAATTAAATTAATAAGAGTAAAGACTTATTTTTATTTTATATATTTTTTAGTCGTCCATGGATCCCCTCAAAGCCAGTTTTGCTTGAACTATGATAAAATTAGTATAAAGTTAAAACCTTTTTTTTAGGTGCTGAAGTTTTTTTTATCCTCCTCTCCCTACAATGATATTAGTTGAATCTTTCAATCCACGTAAATCTAATAACTGCATATACATTTTTCACGGAAAAGTTTAATCTCCCCCCTCTCACGCAGAACCAACTTGTATATACGCCACTGACATCGACTGCACTGTCAGGAGCTCTGTTTGATAAACTGATGCACTTAATGCATTTTGGTTCAATTGCATGATAAGTTACGCATCTGTCATAACCAACAAGTACGTACAGATCACGACTATGTGAAATTTAGTCTGAAAGGTGGCGATAACTTAAAAGATCCACCTCAAAAATCGTTTGAAAAATTTTGTTCTCAATCTGAGTGTGCCAGTATTTAAGTATTTTAAACTTGGAATCAGATCGAATAAAAGGTTTATTTGAAATCTTCAGTCACTGACTCAGTTCTTCTTCAGAAAGGTCTTCCGTTACACCCACAATCTTAATTTTTAGTTGAGGAAACTTTTTTAGCTTCGAAATTGTCAGCTGGTTTATATTTGACCAAATTGCAGAACTTTGAAGCAGGCTTATCATGGGTCGTACGTTGTTCACAGCAATTAAAAGCCTCGAATTTAGCACTAGTGTCGGAGTTCAGTAGCTTTCTGGGATTAGGAATAACAGCAGACTTATTAGCAATTTGGATTAGAGGTACCGGTTTGTTAAGATTCGTTAAGTTGTCTACTAAAATCGTTTTAAGTTTCGAGGCATTGTTCTAGATCTGACAGCTTAGGTTGCACTTTTTGCGTCACGGTCGTTTTAAGATCGCTTTTTTTATGTTTTCCTGCTAAATAGGCCTTACAAAACGAAAAGAAACCCGGAAGTGTATAAATCTTCACATCATTAGGAAGCTGTTTTGCACTGGCCTTTACAAAAACCATCACAAGAAACCACAGCCCTTCGAAATTTCAGACTTGCAAACAGAATAGCTCATATTTTACGGAAAATTGAAGAAAAATGTCAGAATTGGATAATTACACACAGTAATAAAGTATATGCATGCCATAGTGTCTATGCAAAAGATCCTACAGAAGAGAAACCGCCGGCAGCATAAGTGTCGTTCCGCGATGTAAACAAACGTTCTCTTGTCCTACAGAATCGAAAAGTACTAAAAATTTCTAGTGATGCGATTAAGGAAGACCTAACAAAATTGCAGCAGTAACGAAGTTTGATCAAGAAAGTGTGTGGTACTTGCACGGCAATATATATATAAGGGTTAATGGAACTGTACACGGGGTGGATGACAAAAAAGACCTAAAGTCACTACAAAAATAAAAGTAATCTGCTAACGGTTTCTATACCTGTCTTTTTTGAATACAATATTTTTTGTTTTTTTTTCGGGATTTTCCTTCTAGGATGGACAGAATTTTCTTATAATTCTTTTTGTTCTACAGCTAACTGAAACAATTTGTTCATCTATTGAAAATATTAACCAATACATATATCTATTTTTTAAAATTTTAATGAGCCGGTATAAATTGTTTAAACAGCGACATGTTTGTAGTAAATTTATTGCTTATTGCTATTTACAGTCTAGAGTATCTACCTTCTTCAAATAAAAAAGAAACTTCTTTTCTATTGTCTTCTATATCATATCTAGTCTTTCTCTTCCTATATATACTTTTCCTAAAGAAATAAATGTTTTCTTGTGCGCAGGTAAATGCTAGATCTTTATTAAATGCATTTGATATTTTTAAAGGGTATGTTATTGATAGTAACTATGATTCGATAGGAGTTTCTAAAAGTTGGCTAAATGACAATATTTTGGAGAATGTTATTAACATAGACAGGTCAAAATTCTTTACAAGAATGAAACTGTAATAATAGGAAATATATATCGGCTTCCGCAAAATAATTGCAAAGAGTTTCTTAGTTATTTCGGAGATATTTTATCAGACATTTTCGCTGTGACCGACAAAATAATTTGTTTGTGCGATTTTAATACAAATTTTCTTAATATTGACACTACAATAGTAGTACACTTAGAAAATAGTCTGGAAACTTTTGGGCTATCTCAAATACTATCACAGCCAACTAGAATATCTAATAATAGTTCCAATTTGATGATGATGATTTGATTTGTTGTAATGCTGATTTAATACAGGATTCTGGCGTAAACGATATCAGTATTTCTAATCACATACTTATCTACTGCATTTTAAATATTAGAAATAATAATGAAAACATTTCGTATAAATATTGACCTTTAAAAAACACATATATGGATCTTTTCCAAACTGATCTAGAAAATATTTCTTTTAATAATCATTCTAAATAATTAAATAAAAACCCTATTTGATTTCCATGCACCTATAATCGAAAAAAACAGGAAAAATAGGCCTTATAGCCGTTGGATAACTGATAATATTAAAGTTTTAATTTTAAGTTAAAATCGAGCCTTAAACCACTATCGTCGAAATAAAGATAAAAAACGTTGGAACTATTATAAACAGCTCAGAAACTATACTACCATAGCTATCAGAAAGAAAAAAGAGTTTATCTAAATAATAAATTTCAAAATTTTAACTCTAAAGAAAAATGGAACGAATTAAAAAAAATTAATGTCAAAAATAAAAAAGTAATCTAATTCCCAATAATCTAAAAAAACTAAATGATCTTAATGATTTCTTTACACAAATTCCTGGTAATAGAATAATTATATAAATAATAAACCAAAACTCATTATATACAATAATAATGTTCATTTGGCTGAACGTTTTTCATTTAAGAGAGTTGAGGAAAATTTTGTCCCCGAAATTATTCTGAAATTAAAATCTAAAGCATGTGGTTCTAACAAAATAATTGTAACGCTAATAATTTTATGTTATCGATTTATTATTCCATATATCACTCATATTATAAATTATTGTCTATTCCACTCATATTTTCCAAAATCGTGGAAGTCAGCATTCGTACTTCAAAAAATGCAGGTTCGAATTACTGAATATATTGTACAGCATCAGCTTATTCCCGCCAAATAATCTGGTTTTAGACAAGGCTTCACTTGCTCAACTGCGCTGTCCGATGTAGCAGATGATGTAGTGAGTCAGACCACAGTGCCGTTTCTCGATTATACGAAAGCCTTCGATATGCTTCATGACAATCTACTTCTTGCCATTTTAAAATGCATAGGTTTTGATGATATGTCGTCATCACTTGTTCGGTCATTTCTCTCAGACAGAACTCAAAGAATCGTTCTTGATAGAAAAAAATCGGATTTACGAAACATCACTTCAGGGGTACCACAAGGAAGTATTTTGGGGCCACTTTTATACACCATATACACCCCAAATTTTGTCAACTCGCTAAATTCTTGTAAATATCACCTGTACGCAGACGATACACAAATTTATTTCTCGTTTAAACCCGCTAATGTACAAATGGCTACAACTCAACTTAATCAAGATCTAGAAGATTTAATGAACCTTTGCTTAGAATTAATACAACCAAATCTATAACCTTACTTTTCTGTACCGATACTTTACGTAATAACTTAGAGGAACATATTCAACTATCAATTGGCTCAGAATCTATAAACTTTAAACCATATGCAAAAAAACTTAGGTCTTGTATTGGATATCAAACTAAAATTTAGGCAGCACATTACACAGTGTCTTAAAAGAGCATACTTTTCTTTAAAAATGCTGTACCCTCACGGGCATTGCCTTAGTCAAAATACCAAAAAAACTTTATGCGACTCATTAGTTTTGTCCCATTTTAATTTCTACGACAATATTTGTGGGCCATTTCTAGATTCAATTTTGAGACGAAGAATTCAAAAAATGCAAAACTCGTGTTTTCGCTTCATTTTTGGCATTAAACGAAATCATCAGTATCTCATAAACTAACTGCGCTTGCCTGGCTTAACATGTATAGCAGGCGTATTTTACATTCACTTTGCTTTTTCTGTAAAATAATTAAACACAAATCCACTCCATACTTACACGGTAAACTCACATACCGAACAGACGTACACAATATTAATATTCGCAAAAACATATTTTACACACACTCCCTGTATATAACAAGGAGCTATTTAAAAAATCATTCTGGTATAACATATCATGTTTAATAAATAAATTTAAAGTCACTGATTTCTCCTTATCAGATAGTACTTTTAAAAAAATGGTGAAAAAATCAATACTTTCATAAATAATTTAAAGGAGTTAATATAAAATATTTATTACATACAGCCAATATGATACTGTATTTAGTAAGTATATCTTTACTTCCTTGTTCTCTTTCCTCCTTTTATTATTTTCTTAAGTTTTCTTCTCTTGTCTAGAATGTCTCTCCTTCTTATGCTCTAGACTTCATTAGGTTAATTAATATAGACAGCACATACTTTTATAAACAGGATTATTTAAGATAGCTCTAACTTTATTTTGAAACTGCTCTTCTTGTTGGAAATAATAAATGGATTATTATTATTATTCTTATATAGGTTGTACTTATCTTAATTGTGACTTACAAATCATGTGCACGATGCCTTCTTAGAGAGGGAATGAAATAGCTTTGGTACCAACCCTGTATTCACTTTGTGGAAGCCATTAGTTAAAGCCTCAATTTTATATTAATCGCAAATAGTTACATTTTACCCCGCAAGTAAATACGTTATTGCCGTTTGGAGTTTTAAATGAAACACCCATAAAAGTACACACTAAAAAAGAATAAAATTTTGAAAGGCAAAATAAATGCTTAAAAGTGGGTTAATTCAATTGAGCACACGGCCATTAGCTCAGCGAGCGATTTTAATAAATAAAGCTCCCCCTTAAATCTCGGGCCAGACGAAGCTGGGGTGTGAATTTTAATTTTGAGAACTACGTGATTACCTTGTTTTATTATTTGTGGTCGTCGTTTATTAAGCAAGCGAGGTTAAATTACGAACCGGCCCTTTTTAACTTTGCCTCGCATCATGCTGTTTCCAGTTTTGAAACCACAAAGAAACTAATGAATTGAAAATTTAAATCCGTATAAATAGAAAAGACGTTTTTATACGCCATTTCCCTTATCAATATTTACGAGCTGAATTAAGTTTAATAAATGAATAAAATGTCTTGAAATAGTAAACGACTCAAAGAGACCTCCATCTTTTGAATATTTATTATAAGCAACAGTGTTTCTGTTTTTGTATAGCCTATAGCACGTCAGATTCGTCGAAGAGAGTTTCGGAAATTAAAACACGAAATTTGTGAACTTTTATTACCTAGTCAAACTATAAGTTTCAGGTCAAAAAATTGGAGAGGGTCCAAATCTGTCAACACGAAAATGTAGCGGAGTAATAAATAATTAAAATAAATGCAAATCAACCACAAACCATATGCCCAGAGTTTATGCAACCTTTGAATTTTTGATATTACTAACCTAACAATCAATTTATCTGTTCATATATATGCGGTAGGTACCGTCAAACCCGGACTATACCAGAAGATTATAGTATTAAATATAAATCAAACACAAATTTTCATGAAGTGGCAATATGAATATATTCATTAATATTATTAATTTATTATATATATTAATAAAATGTAATTTATTAATATAAACATAATATTGTAATATATCTTTGAAATAAACAATTGATATACACGTGATAAGTGCATAAATCTAGAAATGTAATAATTTTAAATTAATTGAAAATTCTATAATATTGAACAACAATCGTCATCTGGTTCTATATCCCTATCTGTATCATTTAAGTGTGCACAAGAAAATTAAGCTCTACAGCCTCTTCCACTAAATAATGAAGTGAACTTTCTTAAATTAAATCTATCTTCTTTTAAAGTACTCCTCAAAAACATCGGAGTTTGTTTATAACCTCGTGGTAGTCACCATGTTTTTAGGCAACTAGTTGCATTTTATTGGGTTTTTGGCCGTCTTATACGGTGAACAGCTCAGGCCTACACAATAGAAAATGGCACAAACTATCTACTATACAATGTAAAATAGATAAAAAATAAGAAGTTTAAAAAATTGCACGCCTTTGCAAAGTATTCAGTGAAGTTATTTATTGCTCCACTTCATTTTGGAATAGATTTAGTTCAGTCTCGTTGGATAAACCTCCAATGAGAAACCAGAAAGCAAACTTACGTTTTTTATTGTTTCTAGACCCTCTGCATAGGTTGCAAAACAATTACATTTTTTTTTTTAATTTCCAGGTAGAGCAGTTATTAAAATTTAAAAAATGAAGTATGATACTTCATTTTCTCCAGTGATCATCTGTGACAAAGGAGATTTTTAGTGTAGTTTAGTAATTACATCTAATACGAAACTGTTCATCAGCAGTTGTTAGAAGTGTAATTTGTAGTTAATAAAAGAAACTCATAATCATTTTAAAATTTCGGTGGGGGGGTAAAAAAACTACAGGCCAGTATTACATTACGGCTGCTCCATTCTAAATGTAAACTATTTGAAGCCTCTCCCATAATGATTCTTAATTTACCAAAGCCGGGAAAGCTTTCGTACTATCCTCGTATGTTATATTCATTTTGTCTGCATCACTCTAAGTAAAAATCTTTGTAATATACAGAAATGGTTATATGGTGGTTTAGGTATAGTCGATTCGGATTTCTATTTCTGTTAAAATGGCTTAAGTACTTTGAAAATGCTCGGATATGATCATGGACCGATTGTACATTGTGCAACGGGTGTTTTACAGGGTCTATTATAATATAATCTCATTTCGTTGTTTTTCAAAACACATTGACCATCTCGTGCGTGATTGCAGATAAATTTAATTCATTTGGAGAATTTCTGTAAGCCGTGAAAGGATAAAAACTATTGTTTGCGTTACTGAGTGTGACCTCTATTTAATTCCACAAAAGCTGATATGACATTTCTAGACGATTCTTGTTCTCTTGGTTTTTTTATATACGATTGCATTTTATACAGAACATTTATGGATACGAATTTGTGTTTTGCGCCTTCCAGGTGCTTAAACTCCAAAACTAAATTAAAATGTCATCTTCTTTTCGAAGTATTTCCTCCCCACACTGCTTTTTGCAATTACAAGTTTTTTATTCAATTCTTTTTTTATTGTGCTAGTCTCACAACTATAATCTAGGTTTCGTTTAATTTTGAATTTCTTGTTTTTCTTGATTACCTATTAGATTTTCACTAACGAGATAGAGTGGCTTTATCCGTCGTACCCAAAACACCCCTCGACATATTACTGTGTGACTGCTTATGAATCAAGTTTTGAAAGAGTTTTTTCTGCCAAAGGTTCATTTTCTGGCTGGTCGTGGACCAACTACAAGAAAACCATTTATCTTTATTTTTATTTTAAAAATTTTTCTATTTTCAATTACACTAGTAGTTACAATATTTGCAACAATATTTTTGTATTAAAACAATCGATAGGAACATAAATAAGAACTCCCGAGTAAATAGATAAGTTTCTGAATGAAATAATATACATTCAGCTTTTACTTCCAATTTCTTCCATTAATGAAAATGCGCCCAAAACGTTTACAAAAAAGCTCATAAAATGTTGTGCTTAAAATGCGTGTAAACCATAAGTAAAATCAAGAAGAAGGGCATAAGATACCTCGAACATTTGTCAACACTTTTCTTTAGTTGAAAATTTAGTCTTACAATATTCTTTATGGCATATGGTTTACAAAATACTACTTCAACTTTTAAGCCCATTTTAGAAACTTACACTAGCAGTAATATGTGCAAATACTACATTTACTATTTTAGTCATAAAATAGACATGCCATTGGAAAAAATACACCAAAATATTATTTACTACCCGTTAATTCCATTTTAGATAGAGAATCAGAACTGTTATTTGTCGGAGTGGGATATAGTCTTTGTTATGTACACTATCGTCAGATCTAATGTTATTTTTAGTCTCACCACTGATTAATTCATTTTGAAAAACTTTTCGCTTAGAAGGCAGATATTACTTGTCCGCCATGCTGTGGCTTGCGTCGTTGTTGACTCACAGACACTGAAATATTTAGGTTGAGAAACAAAAACCCTTAAGTACAATGTCGCCTTTTGGCATTGCTTCATAATATTTCGTCACTGACTTGCACCCTTCTTGTGTAAAAATATGAGGTTAATGAAGGTGTCCCGATTTTTAATAATTTTTGACTTATATGAATTGATGCATTTATAATATTCAGTATATGAGTAGACTTTTTAGATTAGATTTTTTTTGACGACTGTCCATATTTGATCGATATTAAATAAAATAAAGTAACAATAAAAGTAAATTTAGTCAAACAAATTATTCAAGACAACACATTAAATTAACAGTAATTCTAAAAGCAGTTTGACATGTGAAAGTTAGGCTGCTTAAGGTCGGTCGTCATGCCAAGGTTAGTAATGAATTTCGACTCACGTGATTAATTAGTGAAATAAGTCATCATTCACTGAACGGAATGATAAGCATTATGACTTCACCAAAAACATATTGATAATATAAATACGCGTTTTTTATTAGTCGTAGTGGCTTAACATTTTCACAAACCATTGGCTGTAAAGCCGGGAATGCACATCCTTTACATTGCAATGCGACTGAAGAGCCATATAACGATAATTTGCTTAATGACGATGTATGTTTATTGTCTCTTTCTCGCTCTCAGGTCTTAGCCCCGAAACCTCCAATTATTATTTATGTAATAATACAGATTATATTCGCAGAACTAAGCAGATATAATCAATGTCCTGCAGGGATAAATGAGACCCAAATGAAGACAGATAAAGATAAATCGCATAAATAACAAAATAAAATCGTAATAACTTGGAGCGGTACCCAATATTTTGAAATTGGTTCCATTTCGGTAACTGAATGACCTTCATCTTCAATTTTGCTATATCACAACAATCTCACATCTGGATAAACATACGCGGCCCCCATCAACCATCTACTTTAAACTCTACCAAGTAATTTGCTATTCAATAAAATAGAGTTAAAAAATAAATAATAATAGAAAATTCACGAGATTTTGGATATCTTGTGGTAGTTAGATTGGTTTTATCTTGCTCAGGACTAAAACAAAATTGAAATCAAAATGTTTGGAAGAAACATACAAATGTGAACACAAAATTTTTTTTGTAAAAAGAAAACTTTTAAACGAAAAACATAAAAACGAAATAAACACATGCTTCTTCTGTACTATGCGGGTTACAATAAAAAAATAAATATAATATAAATATGAGCGAAAATGGGAATGTTATGCCATCGACATCTAATACTTAAGTAATCTCTATAAGAAGTTACTTTATGAGGGTTTCTTCTAGCAAGGTCTAAATCTCCGAAGTTACAGCCCAAGCAAAGTAAGCTTCATCATTAATCTGTAACACACCTTTTAGCATTTTTGCGATAAATCCCTAAGGCGGGCACATTCCAAAAAAAACTGAGCACCTATTAATTTTTATGTTTGATTTTACAATTTCCTTCATATACCAGCCACCATCTTACAGCTTTTTGCTTCTCTCATAAAAAGGAAGTATTATAATCGTGAAAAAAAATCACCCTCCCCGGTTTTTACAGATCTTCAGTTTTAGTTTTAGGGTCTCTAGTAGGGTTGGGCGATATTAGATTTTACTTATCGATAGACTATAGCACATCACCTATCGATATATGTTGTATAATTTTAAAGCGATTTTATTTTTATTATTTCTAAATCTTGTTAAAAAAGCTAGGCTCGAAGTTTACGACACCTAAATCTAGGTTAAAATATTACAAGTACTAGGGTAATATAATTATTATTTAAACAGCGCTATTGACAGGGAATCAACAAATCAAAATGATTGCTGGAATTGAACTTTGTGTCCCTAAAAACCCAAAACTAATATGAAACACGACATTTTGGTAATCCCCCTCTTTCGATTTTACCCTCCCCCACGAAACACACATCAAATATTTTGTATTCAGAATAAAATCATTTAATCTTTTTAACATTTATTTATAATTACCTAGCGAAATAACCTGACAATATATAAAATTTGCCTCCCCCCAGCAAGTCGGGGATGTAGCTATTTACTTTGTTTGGTTATTTACACATATAAAAAATTTTAAAGCAATATATTAAAACATTTTAATTTTACCGCAGAAACTCTCCCGCGGAAAAATGTCAAAAAGGCACCATTACGCCGTTTTATTTGTTATAATATGCTTACAATGGGATGATGATGACAACCCAAGCACCACCATAAATACTTTTTGAAAAATTCGTCTAAACTGGTTTACCCGGAACCAATGATCATTGTACGTAGATCAATGTTAATTAATATTATTTATAAGCGAATTACATTTATAATGAAAAATCAGCAAAACAAATGGTCAAAAATTAAAATAACTCGGAAAATTGAAGTTCTTAAATGCCCTGTTAACCATATATAAAACTCGATATTTTTAGATAACTCTCTCGTGCCATACACTTAACTTATTGACACAAGAAATGTTTTGTGCTAGGAATAAAGTTATTTAATATTTCCCGGAACTATTAAAATATATAATAACCGAAATAGGGTCACGAGAAATTAGATCCCCCCTCCTCAGGTCCTGGGGATTTACCTTAATATACCCCATAATTACTTTTTTGCTTAATTATACTTCGTTTAAGATAGTGAAAATTCTCCGGCACTAAAATATTTAAAATAGCGCCATTCCCTTTCCAAAAAACTTAATCCAAATTGATCAAACCGTGATGGAATTATCGGTCTATATACATAAGTCAGTGAAACATTAACAGAATTTGTCTTGCTTCACGGTTTACTTTTTTTTAAGGCTAAACGTTGAATATATAGTTCATAACATTCATTCAGTAAAATAAATATATACTTATTACTTACACAAGCTAATAAAAGTAAATGCGGCCAGTGAAGCCAGAAAACCGTAAGCGGTCACCCCGAAAACTTTTAGAGAATTTAAGTTGGCATTTAAGATAGCCGATAGATGCCGGTAATCGAAAATTTTATTGTGACTGTTAAATCGATAACTATCGAAATATTGATAAGTATCGCTATATTGATACCCATAGACATCGATAACCACAAATATGTCGATGACTGTCGATAGCTATTGATAACTATTGATAAATATCGATAACTATCGATATGTCGACAAAAATTCCTGTCTCTAGTCTCTAGATGCCAGAAACATGCTTTCTCAATTTCGCCGGCCTCTTCGAGGCATAGCTAAAAAACTACTTACCTGATTGACTTTAAATTTTGGTCAACAATTAGGGATCATATGGAAATGATTTAATATAGGAAAAGGTACCACAAAACGTACTAAAATAAGAGACACTTTTCTTTATACAGGTACCCGGTATCCCCTATAAAGCAAAAAAAATGCATTTCAAACTATTTATTATTTTTATTATAATTACTTTTATTTGGTAAAAGAAATTAAGCATGAAATATTTATACAGGGTGGCTGGTATGAAAAGTAAATTATTTCCAAAAGTAAAGCAGTTAGCAACAAACGTTTAATATAAAAACTTTAGGATTTTTAAAAACCTATTGCGTAAATTCGCGGCAAAACAAAGTTGCATTTTTTTAAATGGAACATCCTGTATTATTATTGTATGTCCATTCTTGCTGCTTACAAATATACTTTGTTTGATACCTTTATCTTTAAAGAGAAATAAAAAAAAACTCTGTCATAAGAGGCAATGTAATTCCATCGACTCCATTATGTAATAGAGCGTTATGGCAGAGATTTCCATAAATTTCTCGGGTGTCTTTAAAGATAAAGGTATCAAACCAGGTATATTTATAATTAGAAAAATACACCTATTGGATAGACATGTACAGGGTGTTCGGTTATATTTTGAACGGGGTCTATGCGCTTTATTTCTCAAGATATCAAAAAATTTTACACACAAAAGTTTTAGGATTTAGTCTGAATCGTCAGAATTTGTTATCAAAAAAAAAACATATGAACATCGGAAATTGGGAAAATGAGCATCAACTTTGTTATTTTAAATGGAACACCCTGTATATTTTTAGTTTATTGAGAAGAGCTTTTTCTCCTGATTCCAAAAATATATGGTTTGTCTATGCTCACTGTAACCATTATCCCATAATTTTGAAAAAACGTGGAAAAATTATCCGCTCTGGCTTAAGTATAGTAGAAATAATAGAAGGCTTTGGTTTCAAGTGTTTTTACCTCAAAATGGCCGTTCTGTCACTCACTTATCGACTTATTTTAAAATATGAGCCGCTTTGGCGTATTGAAAAAATAATGGGAAGCTTTGAAATCAATATAATTATTGTTCTTATGTTTTTCAATATGGCCGTTCTGTCATCACTTACTTAGCCACTTTTTTGCCTTTATTTTCAAAACTATGGGATTAACCGATCAAGAAAAAGCCAATATTTTAAAAATATACTTTTGTATAAATAATTATCGTGAAACACGAAATCAATACAGGAGAGAGTATCCTAATTTAGTTGCTCCCTCAATATCTACGATTTATTACATTGTGAAGAATTTTGAGAACAGGGAAACTTTGATAAGAAAATAGAGGACAACCACTAGAAATGAAGATACCGATTTGGAATATTTTAAAGGTAAGGAAATTAAACCTATTATTATTGTTTTCAATAAAATATAATTCATGTTTTTTTTTGTAGAAGACCTAGAAGGATCTATCGAGACGCAGTGATAAACTTAAATAAAAAAAGGTGGAAAATTTACGAAACCTTGAAGCACTACAAGTATAATAAGGATAAACCTTAAAGGTTTACACCGGTACAAAATTTAACTCCATTGAATAAAATACAAAGTGTCGCATTTTCTCAAGAGATGTTGACACGAATACAGAATGATTTTAATATCTGTAGGAGAATTTTATTCACCGACGAGGCTGCGTTAACACCGCAGGTATGTTTAATAGAAAAAACAAACTTTTTGGACAACCACAAATCCCTAAAAAAAAAAATTGTGTAGTAATAGAGAATACTTTGAATGGCCAAAGATATTTACCTCTCCAAGTTTTGAACAACCTTATTTGGCCAGCGAATAGCCCTGATCTTTCGCCTCTCGATTTTTTATGGGGATACCTTAAGAATAAAGTATATTACAATAGACCAACCACTATTCGCGAATTAGCCGAAAAAATACAAGCTGAAATTAACAATTTAAATCAAAAAAATTCCGAATTCACTTTTAAAGCCAACTCGCAAATTTTCAGAATTATTACAGAAATGTATATTGAATCAAGGCGGCTGGGTAGACTAATTTAATAATAAATATTCTTAATAATTTGAATTTTTTATTTGTTAGTTTCTTGTTTGTTTTCTACAGATATCGTTATTGTAACTTGTTTAATATAAAAATAACACCAAAAAGCTTGTTACTTCATTTTCTTATGCTAACATCTCTCCTATCATTTCAAGTAATAATTATAGTAATTATTAGGTATTATGATTTTGGACAAGTAGGTATGTATATGAGTTAATAGCAGAACGACCATATATGAAAAGCAAAACAGTTGAATTAAAAGCCGCCCATTACTTTTCCAAGGCAAAGCGCATAATATTTTAAAAACAAGTTGATAAGTGAGTGACAGAACGGCCATTTTGAAGTAAAAACAATTGAAACCAAAGCTTTCTATTATTTCTACTATACTTAAGCCAGAGCGGATAATTTTTCCACGTTTTTTCAAAATTATGAGATAATGGTTTCAGTGAGCATAGACAAACCATATATTTTTGGAATCAGGAGAAAAAGCTCTTCTCAATAAACAAAAAATATAAAGGGTGTTCCTTTTAAAATAACAAAGCTGATGCTCATTTTCTCAATTTTCGATGTTCATATGTTTTTTTTTTGAAAACAAATTCTGACGATTCAGATTAAATCCTAAAACTTTTGTGTGTAAAATTTTTTGATATCTTGAGAAATAAAGCGTATAGACCCCGTTCAAAATATAACCAAACACCCTGTACATGGCGTTCCATTTAAAAAAATGCACCTTTATTTTGCCGAGATTGTTTGACCAATTCTATTTAATTAGTTTTCCTTTACTCGACTATCTATATTTTTAAAATATCCTAAAACTTTTGTATTTTTTATTATTTCTTGCTAGCTCTCTGACTTTTGGAATTAATCGATCGTTTCCACACATACCAGCGACTCTGCATGATAGAACTTTGTAGAAATTTGATGGAATATGGATGATTCTTTTTAATTTGTTTCTTCAAAATGACATTCTATCTCTCTCACTCTAGTAATTTTATTTTCTCCTTTCCGCTACTAATATGGACGGTACTTACAATTTAACGTTGGCTCTGAACCACGGACCTCCAGTCACTCTTTAGATCCCCGGTCCACACCTCACCCTCGGGCTGACAACTCTTAGTTTACGGTGTAGCCTTTGATCTTATTCAAGTGACTTAACCACTGACAAGTCTGTATCTGTATCAACAACCCCTCTCCACCCACATGTGATGTCACATTATATAGATACATTTTACAGTTGCATGTATGAATTTTACCCCCAAAGTCGACCGCATGACTTAACAAAGTCTTTGTGCCTACCGGGATTTGAACCTTGCCGTATCGGGGCCATACTCGGATGATCAATGTGCAAACGCACTCGCTCACCCATTCGCGGCCAGTTTAAATTATTACTCTCACACAAAAAGAAGCATTTAATCTGCTATTAAAGGGTGGGAATTTTCGTACTTTTATGTTGATTATGGGAAGCAATAAATAGCCCCATTGTATGTTACCATATGATTAAACTTTTGATAATCAACTTGGCATGATTGAAATACTAGAATGAATATTTCTACAAATAAAATTAATTATGTATTTAATTTTTTTACCAGGTACGATACTATATATCATAAACAAAGTTATAAATAAAAGTCGAATTCTGCTTGTTTTTGCAGATCTTTGCGTTTTAGTATCCCTAGACCCCGAGAAAAACATGTATCATTTCCGTCGGCCTGCGTGTCTGTCAACGCCACATAGCCCGCAAAGCTCAAAATCTAATCAACTAGTTCCTAAATTATATCTAATTAAACTACATAAAAATGTTTTACTAGTAAGCTCTGTAGTATTTTTCGTAGCATATAGAAGAAATATTAAAGCAAAATGAAGTTTTAGAATATCTTATAAATTAATAAACAATATTAGAACTATCAATCTCCGATCAAATGCAGAATTTATTTCGTTTGTTGTTCAAAATCTTTTTCCTACTATTCCACCAAATAAAACCAATAGAATTAGTAGAAAATTTGATAGCAAAAGATAAAGTAAATTCGGTAATAAAACAATATTTTAGATGGTTCTTACGTCTTATTTTGAATTTAATGGTGAATTTAATAGCTTCAATAATGGCAAATCGTTTAAGTCCATTATTAACTGAAATCTTTATGAATAATTTAGAAGAAAAAATACACGAACATCCATTAAATAATAAATTTTTGTACTGATATACTGGTTGTTTTACAGGTTCAGAAAGATATAAATATATATATATATATATATATATATATATATATATATATATATATATATATATATCTTTCTGAACCTGAAGAAAACATTGTGTTACGAGACAATTGTCACGGTATAATGTAATATAGAAACTAAAGTTAGAGAAGTTTGATTCAAAATTTTTAACAAAAATCAAGTGTCCATGATGGAAGCAAAATATGGTAAATTCCTTTACCCGAAACTTCCCACGTTATGAATTATTACTTTTATTGGGAAGAGTGAAGTGTGATCCAAGTTATTTCAGTACATAGTCACATTATATATATATATATATATATATATATATATATATATATATATATATATATATGTTACATATACTGTCTCTTCATTTTTATTGGGCACCATTTTGTTCCATTATATTGGATTCCTACCAATATGTTCACCATTTTCTTTCTACCTATGTCACACTTGACTTTTGGGCATAATTTAAAATAAATTCAGTAAGTATCCTATATTCACATTTAATTTTTCTGCAAAATTTAAAATCAATTGAACAAGATTTTGTTTGGTCGTCATTTTGTTTCGCCATCTTAAATTGAAACCCATATTATCAGTCTTTACCTACTCCGTTGATCCGCTGATATCCCAGATATTAAGTTTCCTAATGGTTTTCAATAACGATCCTCTTGTTATGTTAGAGTGGTGTATTATTTGAGGCTATGATCCAGTAAAAAAAACAAACGCCTTTTTTAAAATTGCCGACGTTTTGCCAGTTTACTGTTGCACCCTCAGGACACATAGATTCTATATCCTGCATGAAACCCATACTAGTCTTTACCTACTCCATTGGTCCGCAGATATTTCCTAACCCCAAATAATACAGCACTCTGACATAACAACAAGAAGATCGTTAACGAAAACCATTTTGAAATTTAATATCTGGAAAATATCTGCGAACTAACGGAGTAGGTAAAGATTGATAATATGGGTATCATGTAGGATATTAAAATTATATGTATCCTGAGGATGCAACAATAAAGTTGCGAAATTAATTAAAAAAAAACTTTTGTTTATTTTACTGGATCCTAATCCCAAGTAATACACCATTCTAACAAAAAAAACAAGAGTATCGTTAACGAAAACCATTTAGAAACTTAATATCTGGGAAATATCTGCGGTCCAAGGTAAAGACCTAAAATATGAGTTTCATGCAGGATATAGAATCTGCATGAGTCCTAAGGATGCAACAATAAAGTTTCGAAACGTCGACAATTTAAAAAATCATTTGTTATTTTACTGGATCCTAACACCAAATATTACACCACTTTAACATAAAAACAATAGGATCGTTAACAAAAACCATTTAGAAACTTAATATCTGGAAAATATCTGCAGACAAATGGAATAGACTGATAAATGGGTTTCATGCTGGATATAAAATATGCCAAAATTTGAAATAAATTACACTACGCCGCCATTTTGTTTCGATATTTTGGATTTCTACCAAAATATTACCAGGCCATACCCATATGACCCTTAATTTTTGACCAAAATTTGAAGTAAATCGGGTAAGTAATCTTTAAGCTATGCCGCGAAACAGTCAGACATAATAAAAGTCGGACTGACGCCGACGGAACTTATAAAACATATTTTTTGGCATCTAGCGACGCTAGAACGTAAAGATCTTGAATTAGTACCACTATTTTACTAGTTGATCCCTATACCAGAATTAGTTATGGCACATAATTTGAAATCAAACCATTAAGCAGTTTTTTTCAAGCTGAATTTTTATTATTCCGCTCTCTTGGATTCGTACCATAATTTTACCACTTGATTTCAACATAAAATTTGATGTTTTTGCAAAATTTGAGATAAATTGGATTTTTAATAATATTTTTTTTAACACTTCACTAGGCTGCCGTTTTATTTTGCCATATTGGATTTGTACCAAAATGTTACCACCCCATATGAACCTTAAATTTTCACCAAAATTTGAAGTCAATCCGATAAGTATTTTTTTGGCTACCGCCGCAAATAGACAGATAGACCGACGGAATTGAGAAAATATATTTTTCGTCCTTTAGGAACCTTGAAACGTGAAGATCCGAAAAAATCCCGGAAAGTGATTTTTCTACGATTACAATACTTTCCTTTTACGAGGGAAGTAAAAAATAATTAACAGACTGCTTATCGAATGGACCTCAAATTTCGCATAAAAATGAAATTTGATATAGGGATAACTTGCGAAATTTTCCTGTTAAGCCAATATTCCAGAAAGTGGTCACAGAATGAAATTTAGAAATACAGTACTAATAACTACCTATCCAAATTACTTGGAAATTTTACGCAAAAATTGAGTGTGAGACAGGGCTAAACTATTAACTAGCACTAGAATGCGAGTTCTATGTGGCAAAAAAAAAAGGTGACCTAATAAAATATGACCTAAAAAGGTAATAATGGTCTGTTAGGCTTAATTCTTCTCACCATGTATTAGTTAGATTATTCTTGAATTTATTAGACCATTCCATCCTTTTCTAAAGGCTATACAAGCGCACCCAGAGGCAACATTTTGCAGTCGGCATCACACAGGAGTAATTTTTTTGGATGCGAGTAGGGATTTCGATAAAACTTGGCACAAAGGTCTGATTCTTAAATTAATTGAGTATGGTCTGCCCAAGTTTTTTATAAAAACTATAATATCATTCCTAAGAAATAGGGAGTTTGTCGTGTCCATCGACGGGCGGGACACAACAAGAAGAGAAATAAGAGCAGGAGTGCCTCAAAGCTCTCCGCTATCCCCCATTCTTTTTAATTTTTGTACGGCTGACATGCCAAAACAAAGTTTCATAAACCTAAGTCTTTTCGCTGATGACACAGCAATTGCCTCAACAGGCAAAAGACCAAATTTCATCACCACCAGACTGCAAACACACATTGCCGTAATAGAAGAATGGATGAGCAAATGAAAATAAAGATTAAATGCGCAAAAAACGCAGGCAGTCTTCTTTTCTAACTCAAGAATTGCAAAAACAAATAAGAAAATTAAAATTAATAATATTGAAGTGAACTAGACAGACCGTGCCAAATATTTAAGATTAATTTTCGACAAGACTAAACTAGTCAAAAGACACTACCTATACCTTACCGTAAAAAGGCAAACAAAACTCTGGATTGCTATACCCGTTGCTGAATAAAAAAAGTAAGCGTAACAACTGGCTTAAGTTAACTTTATTTAAATCCTATATTAGACCAGTGCTGACGTATGTATGTACAACGTGAAGTATTCGCCACTTAAATCAAGCAAAGAGACTCCAAAGAGTGCAAAATAAAATCATGAGATTAGCGGCAAATGCTCCACACTATGTGCGTAC
Organism: Kuschelorhynchus macadamiae; assembly: GCA_030620095.1. Taxonomy (NCBI): domain Eukaryota; kingdom Metazoa; phylum Arthropoda; class Insecta; order Coleoptera; family Curculionidae; genus Kuschelorhynchus; species Kuschelorhynchus macadamiae. Next base: position 249,765 of record JAUTXW010004699.1, on the reverse strand, counting down.
TTCAGTACCTCATAGGGATTTGCAGATGGAAACTTTAAAAGACCACATACGTAAACTAAACACTAATTTTTACACCAAAGGAGACTTTTCAAACAACTTAATCCGACAATCAGGTATCTAGGGTAATAAATAGCCGCGCCAAGATAGGCCTCCTCCTTTCTCACTCATAACTTTTTCAAAAGATCGTAACTAGCAAAAGCTACCAACCCACAAATCTCTAAGAAGAGAAAAAAGAAATCGAAGACCCAATAGCTGTTATAGCTTTATTAAGCTGACAAACTCAATAAGAAGACCTCGAACATTTTGATTCAGTTTGGCTTGAGATTTCGAAGTGTTAACAAGCTGACAGTGACAAATTTAAAGTTACCTTAGTAACGATTGTTAGGTATTTAACTTTGATACTTGTAAGCCGTGTACTGAATAAGAGGAGAAACTACGTGTTTGTGTACCGACCAATCCGGAACAATATAATTTCAAATGAGACTTTTATCTGGTTGAATAACATGACATATTTTATTTTTTATTGAATATGTATATTATAAAATATAAATAATAATATTTTGTATTTTAAAAAATCAGTATTTTCCCACAACTTCCCTCATAGAGGATTCCACTACACAGAGATAACATATTTTATTAAAATATGTTATTAAAATTTAATCTGGAAATATTCTAAAACGAAATTGAAATAAGTTTATAGGATATATATAAAGCTATTATCTAATAATATAGGTACATGTATAAAATGTGTTATCTATAAGTAGTGAAATTTTTTACGAGGGAAGTTCTGAGTAAACACGCACTTACGGATTTTTACTAAATGTTACTAAAAAGGAACAGTATAGAGAAAAACCCAAAAACCGTCTGTGACACAGCCTGATAACGCACGAATGAAGATTTAGGGGATCTACTGTAAGTAAATAATTTTTAATTACTTGGTGGTATTCAGAGGAAGGCATTAAAAATGATTAGAGCAATTATTAGGTCCCGTTGAAATGATATCAAAGGAAAAAATGCTAATCACGAGCTCCCAGAGCCACGAACGTCCAATATAGAGAATGAAGAATAATGTGACGGCACGGAAAGGAAAAAGCAATTTTATTTCGTTATGCTGCTCCATAAAAATATATAACTTTTCACTGATGGAGTTCGGGGGCAGGTGCTTAAAAACCACCGCTATTCTTTTATAGACCAGGAAAATAGTACACAAATCTGACTGGCGAGTTTTTCAAGGGCGTCTGAATATTGATTCTTTTCATAAATGTATCCAAAATAGTTATTTGTGTACCAAGGGTATCAAAAATAAGTTTATGCTTGAGGGCGACGTTCTTGGGTTTGTAAGGCGCCCAAGGGCATATACATCTATTAGTACCCGCGTTGTATACAAACTTTTATGCCATACTAGTCCGTTATTGCATACACAATAAAAATCTTTAAAAAAATCTGAAAATTCAATTGCATTTTAACAACATTTTCATTTTATTATAGTACAGTATCGTTGCTAGGAAAATGCTGTCAAACTTAAAAAGTCAAAATGCAGGAAAGTTTTGAAATTTCAGACGAAAAAAGTGGCAAAAGCAACATAAAACTTGCTATGGAAGAACAAATTACTTGACTGGATGGCAAAACACTGTGAAGAGTAGGTAGAACATATTATTATTGAAACTGTGCTGCTTGGACACTTCGGCGATCTTGCTGAAAGATTTTCCCCGGCTTCCTAATGGGCCAAATATTCACTGGTAAATAACACTTTAATGCTAAATAAGAATATTAACATCGCTAATAATTACCATAAGTTAAGCGGATATTTGAATCTAGGGTCAAAAGGAAAACAGCCAAAATTGTCTAAAGTTCTGTCTACAGAATGTTTTAATTAAATGATGTTTTAAAATGTATTTATGAGGCACCAAATGAGACTAGATGTCGACGGCAAGAACTTGTGAACGTGCTAGTTACTTATGTAGAATATAGAAAATCAATTTTCGTGGTAAACGTACCAGAGACAAAAACCGATAAAAGGGGCGTTTTTACAGTTTACGAAGATAAATTTAACAGTGGTTGTTTAGAAAAAAGATTTTTTCTGACGAATAGATAATGTCGCTGTACTGTATAGCCAGTTGGAAAAAAACACATTTGGAAAAATCCCGTTTACCATTGCGGCAAAAAAAAATGAGTTTCAGCGATCCTGGCTCGTATACAGGTCAATGTCAGCGTCGACCATCGGCAAGATTTCTCGTAGTAACTGAAGCCAGTACTAGAAGTGTACGTCGATTGCTGAAGGATATTTAGAGGACAGTATATCTTCAAAAAAAGAGGTTTTGAAGGATGTCCGCAAGCATACCTTCTGGATTTGGCTTTTCCCTACAGAAACTTGATACCCAGACCATGAAATACGTATCAACGTTTGCCGCAGGCAATCTAACAATTACAGAATCCTTCCAGAATTGTCAGTTTTATGTGAATTCGACTAAATATTGCTAAGAAGATATTTACAGAATACTTTAATTTCATATTTTGTAATTTTATTAACAATGGTTATTAATAAGTTATTCAAAAACTGTTTTTTTGTATTTATGCTCATGCGGACCATAAAGTGCACTTTATGCCTGCATGGGCATAAATTACACTATTATGTAGTTGCTAACTAAGCAATAAAAGCACAATAATAAATTAGTATGAAATAAAATAATTTTGTAATCATATATAAGCAAGTGCTTAAAATACACGCAAAAAGCCGCACTTACATGAAGAAGAATAATAGTTTCAGAAAGCAACATTATATCAAAATTTTGACTCTCCAAAATTTATTTAAGATCATTGAAACTAGTAAACATTAATTATATATTCAGATCTCCCAACTTCATTATTTAAAAAAAAATATGTGTTTGTACTTACGCAATTTACAAAATAAAATCAAGAAAAAGGTCTATGCAATACCCAATACCAAAACATTAAGTAACTGCGAAGATAGAAATACAACAAAAATCGACTAACGAACACATTTTCTGCCTCACTCCCTTTAATGTGAAAAACCTTTAATTTATAAAACTGTAAAAAGAAAAAAAAACGGATGTTCCCTTATATTGTTTTTTTGCTTAAATTTCAAATCACATCCAAACATTTATGTTGCTTCTCACAATTGGTATAGTTTATTGCCATTCATTCAATCTATTACCTCAAATGTATTTACTTATTACTTTTTATTAGTATTTTACTATTTATTTATTATTACTTAACAGGCCTATTTAACCAACGTTGCCAAGTCAGTCTTCGGCGGCTTGTTTTTAAACAGTTTCTTTCTCTCACTATAACGTCACAGCGGGGTTTCCAATCAGATCGGTAGTCAATTCCTATTGGTTGTTTTCCCGTTTTCACCAGTTTACAATTTATTTTATTTTTTAATTTCCATTCTGGTTGTACTCATTAAGATAACTTAGTAATTCGTCTATTATACATAAGGATTTCAATATTATCATAATTTTATCTTTACAGTTGTATCTAGTTGTTTTAATTCCATGTAAATTTGGCAATCCCGTTGACTGTCAAATTTCTTTTTGTTTTCTGATAAGGAGATTCTCCTATTTCTCTGTTTCATCATACCTACATGAACGATGGCTGCTTTTTAAGCAATACATTAAAAAAAATTAAAATGTAATTTGGTGTTCATCGACTTTTGTTTTGTCTTAGTTACATGTGAAAAGTTTTTAGTACATTGATTTAGTACCATGTATCGTTCTAGCTGTTCACTGACGAGTAAGTATATCTTTTGATTCAACCTCTTTCTTGTCTGTTCAGCTTCGTTATACATACAGACCTTTTTGTTTCATAACTTTTGCACGCATACACAGTCCTTTTAGTTTTCAATTTTTAAAAACAAGCTTTTATTTATTTATTATTTACTTATATTAACTATTGCACTAAGAAGTAAAAATAATATTAGCGTATGAAGTTGAAATAGTAACGTTACTTAAAAACCTCACCCTCACTGCTCAAAAGGGCGAGCAGTATATACTTAATAAAACTTACGTAAACATAAAATATTTAAAAATTCGAATATACTCTTAAAAGCTTATGGCTTTATTTCTAGCGCGATCACGTCGAACGTTTAAGAAAATAGTAAAATTTTCAAAAGTTCTGTTTTATGTAAATTTTATTAAATATGTACTGCTTGGGTTTTTGATCAGTGAAGGTGGGGTTTTTCTGTAGCTTTACTATTTAATTTAATAAGCTACATATCATTTTTTATCCTTCATTGCAATAGTTTATAAATAAAAACTTATTTTTAAAAATATTTTTTACGTTTATTTTATTTTGTACTTTTGAGCATTACAATTTGTTTAATTCAGCCTTCAAATCTTGAGCGTATTTATCTGTTTAATATTAAATATTATTCAAAATCCAACGACACCAAACACAACGGGGCTATCTTGATTAATTGAGGAGTTGCTATGACCAATTTCCGGCTCCATCATCAGACACTGGAAACTACCTAGGACTATAGTACTTCTGAAGACAGACCATCGAGCCCAAATACGACGGTAATATGGTTACAGTACTCGTCAAGACCAATTCAACGAGCCCATATACGCCGGCGTCATCTTATTTAGTTAAGGAGTTCAGGCTACATTCAAGCTCCATTATCAGACCCTGGACCCCACCTAAGTCTGTAGTACTGATCAAAGCAAATCCAACTATCCCAAACACGACAGGGTTAAGTTGTGTTGTTGAAAATTTCCTATGGCTAGCTTCCGGCTCCTTCATCAGACCAGCTCTATGGTACCATATTACTGCATTGTCGTCGAAGTTACCAAATTTTAGCTCAATCGGATGCCTGCAGTTACTTGAAAAATAGATTACAAAATTTGAACCATGAAGACGGACATACGAAGAAAGCAAGTTAAATAAAAGCTTGTGAGAAGAAGATGTGTTTCGTGTTTGATCACCTGATGATTATAATCTGATTTCGACTATTTTTACCTTCAACCTATAAATTTGAACAATTAAATTATGATTTCCAAGTTGCATTTTTTAAAGAATGAATTTTTGAGCCAATTTTTCTGCCTAAACATGTTAATATTTAAATTAATATTTTATCCGCTAAAATTGACTAAAACTTCAACGTTTGTACCCATATATGAGAAGTTGTTTACTTTCGCTACGTAAAGTCGTTAAAGAAGTTTGCGAATCTCATTTCATCCTAAGACGTATTTTAATTTTGACGGTAACAGTTTCTGAAACATAATCTGTTAAAACTTGTTAAAACAGCCTTAGAAGATTTTTCCGTCTTGTATTATGACGGTATTAAAATTTAAAATGTTTCTGCTGTTTTTTAATGTACTCTAGAAAGGAAGGTCTCAGAAGAGTGGCATTTTTTGCTAAATAAGGTTAAATTTACGCGGTTTGTACTTTTAACTTATAAAATTACAGATATACAGAGCCTACCCCATTCAATACTGTATAAAAAGTATAAATGATTTTTAAAAATCCGACTTTAGACAAAACGTACTAAAATATGCGAAATTCTGCTTTATATACGTAGAAACCTGGTATCCCGTATCAAGCATAGAATGAAAACAAAACTGCTTTTAATTATTCTGTATAGGCATCGAAGAAAGCATCTAATACACTAATTATTATTTTGTTCTATAATTTCGTTCATTTAAGAAATTTAACATGAAATTTATGTAGAACTTTACAAAATGTGTGCAGGATCACCCTACTTTTTGATCTATATCCACCCCCCCCCCCCCTAAAAACATTTGTTGAGATATTTGCAAATTTCAGAACTCATTTCTGGTTAAAAAGGTCGTCTTACCAGAATATATGTCGCGTCGGAAAGGCCCACCTTAAAAAAACGTGACGCGCGGTTATCTCTAAAGTCGAAAAATATGTATATTTTTTCTCAACTCGATTTTACCCAAATTCTTGATCTAGGATTAAAGAAACCTAAATGTTTGTCTCTCCAACAGTTTTTATCATTGGAGGCACCGAAAGTTCACAATCATGTAAATCGCTTATCCAAGAGATCAAGCAATCTTAAATAAAACATATATGATTAAAAAAAGTCCTATATATATATATATATATCTATCTATATATATATATATATATATATATATATATATATATATATATATATATATATATATATATATATATAAATATATATATATATATATATATATATATATATATATATATATATATATATATATATATATATATATATATATATATATATATATATATATATATATATATATATATAAAAAAAATATATATATATAAATAAATATATATATATATATATATATATATATATATATATATATATATTTGGTTTTATACTTTTAACTATAATGGTATAAAAGACCATATATTGAACACCACCTAAAAAAGAGAGAATTTATGAAATTTTTTTTTTTAAATATATCTTACCTTAGGTTGAAATTCAAAAAAACAATAATAGCATAAATGACAAAAACTCCCTCACAGATGTCAACAACCTTTTTTTGTTCAGTAAAATTTTTGATAGTAAATTGTAAGTTCTATGACATGTTATAATATTTTTCTAAATAATGTTTGAAATTTTTGTAAACCGTTTATACTATGTAAAATGTGTGTCTGTACAATATTTTAAAATCTAAAATTTTATTGTTATGTACGTGCATTTATAAATAGTCTGTGTTGTACGTGTTTTATGTAAATGTTTATGTTAGTTTTTATATATCTGGAAATTTGGATTATTTTGACATTACGTTTATTTGGCTATTCTAATTTCAATTGTGAATTGAAGGTTTTTATGGTAAGATATATTTTTGGTAAAAAAAATTTCTGTAAAAAAAATTCATCATCGAAAAACCATACTTTTAACATAATGTTCGAACACCACCTAAAAAGAGAATTTTATCAAATTTGAAATTCAAAAAAACAATAATAGCATAAATGAAAAAAAGATGTCAACAACCTCAGTAAAATCTATACATCTGTATTACATAGTTGTGTTACTATGTAAAATGTGTGTCTGTCAATATTTTAAAATCTAAGTTATGTACGTGCATTTATAAATAGTCTGTGTTGTACGTGTTTTATGTAAATGTTTATGTTAGTTTTTTAAAATTTGGATTATTTTGACATTACGTTCTAAGGTAAATATATTTTTTAAAAAAAATTCATCATACCTACATGTTCATATCAAATTGTAGATTTGAAAAAGACCAGACGCATAGTTGAAACAACTTAGCACCAAAACCAAGAAAAATAAAACCAGAAATATATATATATATATATATATATATATATATATATATATATATATATATATATATATATATATATATATATATATATATATATATATATATATATATATATATATATATATATATATATATATATATATAAATAATGTCTATTTCATTCATTCCAGGTGTACATCCGTTCATTACTGTCTTTCTGAAAAGAACAGTTTTGATGACATTTGGCATTTCCGAAGTTTTGTTTTCTCGGGTCTGTCCGTATTTCGTCCGTCGTGAAGTGCTAGTGACTGCCAATTTTCCTTTTATAATACCTCTACCCCAGGCAGAAGATTATATTTGAGCGGCCATTCGTCGTTATATAAATTTTCCAGATGTTGCTGTTGTTGTTACACTAATTCCGCTTGATTTTTTGTGAGTTTAGGTTTGTCGAATATTTTCTTCATCCTTTTTTATTTAGATTACCTTGCTTTTCAATACCTATGGCTTCTCGGATTATTCTGGTCTGGCCGCATATACAGGGTGGTCCAATAATAGAGTCGGCTGTAGCTCGGGAACCGTTAATGACAGAACTGAAGGAAAACATATTTATAGGTAAATCGGCCAAGAGAAATTGCTGTAAATTATTTTTTAAGTTCGAAAGTTGGCCACTAGGGATCGTAACAGCAACACAAAAGTGTAAATGCCAATTTCCTCTTAAATTTCCATTATTCAGGTATGTATAAAATATAACTTTTTTGCTTAAGACCATTTTGACTATTTTCAAAAATAAAGTGGTGGGGGAATGTCAAACATTGACTTTCAGATGTAGATATCTCTGTTTTGGTTAAACCGATTTTATTCAACTTGGTGTCGAAAAACCGTGCTTCTTTGCTATACTCGTGGAGCCATAAACCGTATCGTAATGACTTTGCTAGTGGTCACTAGATGGCGTTTTTTCGAAATTCTCCAAATAATGCTGATTTTCTCAAAAAAATCAAATTGTACGCTATGACTTTTATATCACAACTTATTTTATAGTTACGAAAGGCATTGAACAGTGAAATAAAAAATCCAGGTCCACATTTAAATTAAGAAAGTTGATGATGGTCTCTCGAATCCGAAAAGTCGGATTGAAAATTACAACGGAAACAATACTTCTAAACCAGAAAACTGGAAAAAAACAAGGCTCCAATAGAAACTTAAGTTTTCCTAAAATTTTAGGATTAAATCAAATAAGGGATGAAAATAATTTCCACTTTGTGATTGTCACTTTTTTTCCGCTATATAACGGCAAGGTTAATTTTCCAATCCGACGTTTCGGATACCCGCGGATAGACTTTACAAGAGATCTAACGAACTTGGAATTGAAAGATACGAAAAAAAGTTGTTAAAAGTTTTTGCTTCAAAAATTTAAAAAAAAAATTAAACAGAGGGTATAAAAAACACAAAAATTTTATTTTGCGAAATAGTAAAACGGTCTCATTTTGCAAGATATGAAAAAAAGTCACTCTTGATAAAAGTTTTTGCTTTAAAAATGAATAAGGTTGGAGTTATCAAAAATTTAATTTTTTTCACAAGGGGCATAAAAAATACAAGAATGAATGTTTAAATAGCATTCCTCGTTTATAATTTTCTCTCAGAACATTTAAAATTAAGAGTATAGATTTTATCACATTACTTTTTAAAGTGTCAAATATTCTCAAGCAAACCTTTAGTTACAATACCTACTAGTTTTTAAAATAATTAATAACATAATGACACTTAACGAAGTACTTTCAATATCTTTATTTGATGAAACTTTTTGTACCTAAAATAGTTTAAAGATTAACGCGAAAGGAACTATTACCTAGTAGAAAAGGATTTTTTTAGAAGTCCGGTAACGTACAATGAAATTTGGCCAAACGTAGTCACGTGTTTCTGACTTAAGGTGTTTATCAGTACAGTGAACTGATAGACGAGTACAACTAGCGCTAAACTGAACAACAAAACCATAATTCGTTTTCTACTATATACCTGTCGCGTTAATATTTTTCTACTTTTGACCTGATTATTCTTGGGTAATGGGTTTCCCTGAGTTTCCCCACAGGTGGCTTTATGCTGCTCCGTGGTAATAGAGTATTATGTCCGGCAAAGATTTGGGATATTCTCTTGTTAACCATAAATTTCGGTTTTGCTCAAGTTGGTGACGCTAGTGTGATTTTGCTGTTAAGTCTGGCGCTAGTTGTACTCGTCTCTAGTTGACTGTACTGATGAAGACAGAACACGTGTCTACTGTTGGCTAAATTTCATTGAACGTCAGCGTTTTTAAGGCGATTCTAATCGAATGTATCACAGAAATACTCACCCAGTGCTTAGTAAGATATAGAGATATAGTTAATCAATATTGTAGATTTTTATTATTGTATAGTTCACACATGTCTCAAAATTCTAGAGATTAAAGGTGCTTCGTATGCACCTCTTTTGCAACATAAAAAGTATGTCTGCCTCCGCACCCCTTCGCCCAAAAGACCTATGTACATATTCAATTCAATTCAAATTCAAAACAATTTTATTAGTCAGTTAAATACAATAACATGTAAATTATAATTTAAAATAATATTAGTCTGACGTATAAGGACAACATTGCGATTGTAAGACCGATCCACCGACGCACACTGGTTCGCCCTTATGGACACATGTGGCCAAAACCTATATTTTATTATATCTGTCAAAAATAATGTATCAGTTTCTATTTTTTAAGCATGTCTAATTATATTTTGATAATATACAAGTTTTTATTACAATTGGCAATATACAGGAGCACCCAAAAAGAATCTAACAATAAGCTAATAATATGCGACCTAAAATAGGGTATTTCCTAACATTTTTTACAAAATAAAAGGGATGAATGCTTACTTGGTTTTAAGACAATAATAAAGAATAACATTTTTTCGTCGGTCGCTCAGTTTTCAAAATACAGGGTGTTCAAAATTAGTTTAATTTTTTTTTATGTTAGAATTTTTGAACCAACTTTTTTGAAATTTGATAATTTTATTTGTAGATAGTGATTAGAGGCCTATTTAGCCATACAAATAAAAATTGTCAATTGCATTGGCATATCCCAAAGGGTACAGTCAGGTTCAATATTGTCAAAAGCTTTCCTTTTTCAAGCACCAACTTTTATCAAGAATAAGTTGTTGCTGAAAAATTGAAAATAAAAAAGATTTCCACTTGGCAATCAAATTTGGGCACACTGTACTTTACTATGGAACTTTTATGTAGGTGATTTTTGGCAAATCAATTTCTTTTGGCAAGCTCTGTATGCTGTTAAAATAAATGACTTAACTTTGAAAACACCCTGTATAGTTCCTAAGCTATCAAGTAAAAAGAAAGTTGAAGTGTAGAATAACATTGATATTAATTTAAAAGGTTTATAGAATCGCTGTACAGTTCTGTTTCATTATTTTTGATCTGCCATTTATACCTCAAGTTTGTAATTAATGGGTCAGAAGAAATAAGTAACGCATGTATTACATCTTCATTTGTTGAAACGCGAGAACACTTTCGAGAATGAGACTGCCTAAATCTTTTAAAATCCTTATTTCTAGATTCTGCTGCTTCCTCACTTAACTGGCCTATTGAAAGACTGATGGACTTTATAATTTGACCCCCGTGAATTAAAACTTTATGCAATGATGATGGCATATAATACCAATAATAATGCTGAATGAAAATGTTGGCCGTTTCATAGCAATAGTTTTCAAATTTTGTCTCATTAATATCGCATCGGCTATTAATAACTTGTAAAATAACTGCAAAACGTCTAAGTATTTCTTTGTTAAATCCAGTTATTTCTGACACCTGTTCAAAATTTTTAAAAAATCGTCTTGCTGTATTGCCATCATTTGATGTGCCACTACCTTGTTTTGGCACATCAACAATTATTCCAAGTTTTTCTTTGAGCTGACATTGAATTTTTGATTTTCTGGATTTTAGAAGTTCTTTTTCATTCGATGATTTGGCCGTCCATTTCATAAATTCCAAACGGTAAGAAACATGAAGCACACATTCCATAAACCGTATTAAAGCATGAAGAGGTGACAATCCGTATTTATATGCATCTTGATTTACTTGTCGCTGTTGAATAATTTGTATACTGTTCATCTCGGAAGGTTTTGCCCCGCATATATTACAGCACGCTGAAGATGATGTGCCTGTTAGAATCTGACACACCTTTCCATCAATCATTGTTAAAAACAAATCATGCTTAACGTATACCGTTTTACCAGGAAATTCAATTTTAGTATCTGACAATTTAGATATTTGGTCATTTATGGAATTAACAAAATCAGTAACATACGATTTTGTTTCTTTAGCAAAATGAAACGAAATTGGTCGACAGTAATTTGTGGATGATGGTCGCTCATTTTTCCAAAAAAAAGTTGTGGAATCTAAAACGTCATTTAGTTGGATTGGAACGAGGGATGACATAAAAACAGACTCGTCAGTTAAATTGGGATTCGAAAAATTTTGTTTGTAGATACTTTGACCAGATGAACCATCGCATCCCCATTTTGATTTTAGTACTAACCTTGATGTCTCTGGTGGTGTTGCCAGTATATTACTTTTTATATCTGGAACTAATAGCAGTCGTGTAACAGTATGGTCTAACAAAGACTGTAGTTCCACATCTACGCCACTCTCAGATATAACAGTTTTTTCTTTGGTAGGATAGCATTGCTTTTTCGCTTCTAAAATACAAGCATATCGAGGAAAAATATGATAGTTCTTAAGCTTACACTGATTTCGCAAATGTTCATATTGATATTTAGAAAGTTTTGTATCGGTTATTAACGCTAAGGCTTCTTCTTTTGTAAACAAATCCGGAATGTCATCACATGTGATTTTTTATAATTTTTTGCACCGTTTTCCAAAATGTCACTAATTAATTGAGCTTCGTGTTTTTTACCTGATGAATTTAACACTAATACTAAAAGATGCTGTAATTCAGCGGCAGATAAGTTGGTATGTTTACTTAAAGAGGACACTTTTCTTCGTTTTGAGCGACCGGAACAGTTTTCTAGAGTCTTAATTGGCCTCCCTCCTTTTCCTTTGAACAGCGTCAATGAACCTTCCAACCACGAAGCACATTTTTTATAAAAAAAGTTCTATTGCGACGTGCCAATTTCCATTTTTCACGAAATTACGGCAAAAAATGGCGCCTTAAACCGTCAAACGCTAACTTTTCACTATTACCAGAAAAATGATATTTTTCTTGTAGGTAATTAAAAACAAAAGTTTCATTTCCGTTGTTTTCTATTAAAATATCGCACAATATTTTTCTTTTTACTTGCATTTTTAATGTTAACTCTTCAGTTATAACTGAACTGACACCATAACAACTAAGAATGACGCGACGCGTGAAAAGTAAACAAACCATGTTTCCAAAGCCAACCTATATTAATATTACTAACTGAATAGCAGATAGTAGCAGCTAATTTGGCAATATTCCTTAAAAGGACATTGTGAGGCTTACTTTTAGCTAAAAACAATAACTTGGATCAGCTTGGATGACTCTGATTTGGCTGTATAGATAAAAATTACTGCAAAAATGCAAATCGCAAAAATGATTAGTGTTATTTATTTTTAAATTATTGATAAAAACCGATATTATTTAAGAAGAGAATATGTGAAGTATAGCTTCAGCATAAATTTGACCATTTAAAATTATTTTAAAAACGCTTAAACGGGTACTTTAATTCGTTTTTTATATTAAATTGTTGAAAGTTTTGGTCGATTTTTGTATGTAAAACGCTTATAATTAGGTGCTCTAAAGTGTATGATCTTACGTAGGACATTCTTTAAATAACACCGTTATGATTTTAAAATATATATTTTAACATATTTTAAACATATTCACTAAAATAAAGGTTTTCGATATACTGAGTTTTGGCCAAAACTTTACAAGAGAGCGGACTACTGTGCGACGTAAAGATATATGCCAGATTAGCGTTGCCCTAAAAAGATATATTACCTTATTTTAATATTAATAATTCAACTTAAATGTAAGCATATACACATATTTATATATAGTTAACCTTATAATTTCAACAAAAGGCGGAGGAAGGACCTCAAAATTGGCCAGCTCGTAGTCCTGATATGAATCCTGTAGACTTTTATTTATGGGGTCATCTGAAGGCTCTGGTTTATAAAACTCCTGTATTGGATGTAAACGACTTGAGAAATCGAAAAATCGACAATTGTAATGTCATAAGGAATAAACCAGGAATTGTTGAACGTGTCAGACAATCAATGACGAAACGATTGCAATCGTGTATTTTATCAGATGGTAGTCATTTTATTCATCTACTTTAAGGTCGAAATTGTTTATTTTTTATTTTTCTGCAATTTATGTATAGTAATTAATACATAGTTTTTATTTTTTTAATGTTTTCGGTAGATAATTTTGAAAGTGGTTTTTTTTTCGAAAACGATGCTAGATACGGACAAAATACAAGAGACAAAAAAATTTGTATTTTTAGTTGCTTAATAATGTTTAAAAACCGCAAAAAGAGTCACCGGCGTACTTTTTTTCTCAATAGTAATGGTTCCGGTGCCCCTTGAGACCCCAATGGGCTTAATAACTAAAATCTAGTTAGGGCTGAATTAGCGCCTTAGTACTAAAAATGACACTGCCAAAGTTCAACCAAATCGGCTTAAGGATATTATAAAAAACCGATTTTTTTAAAAAACTTTAACATCCCGTATCTCAGAATTGAGACAACTCCGGACATGTTCATTTGTTCACCTTGTATATATATTATATATATATATATATATATATATATATATATATATATATATATATATATATATATATATATATATATATATATATATATATATATATATATATAATATCGAATGGCTTAGATTTGCCCCGAGTTTTTTCTTGTCAATGTTGCCAAATTTTCACATTTATCCTAGGATCGCGGAGATATACCTATTTTTTGGAACTAAATTACTTTTTTATTTTAAATGGGACACCCTATATATTTTTATGGTCTTGGATAGCCTGACACTTCTTCTTTTCAAAAATGCATAGTTTGGGGATATTTATTTTAAGTTCTTAGATTTTGAAATTAACTTTGTAAATTCTTGCTGTGAACCTAATTTCAAATTTCTTTATTTCTATAAATACCTATTTTTTGGGACTAAATTACTTTAAATGGAACACCCTATATATTTTTATGGTCTTGGATAGTCTGACACTAATTCTTTTCAAAAATACATAGTTTGGGGATATTTTTTTTAAGTTCTTAGATTTTAAAATTAACTTTGTAAATTCTTGCTTTGAACCTAATTTCAAACTTCTTTATTCCTACAAATACATTTTAGTAAAATATCAAAAGGTAAAAAGTTTTATTTTCGTAAAGATAAATAAAAACTATAACAATTGTTATACGTGATCTCCATTACACACACTTAGTCAATCTATGGAGAAAATTTGCATAAGAGTTTTGAAACATTTTCTGTAGAATTAATTCTATAACATTTCTTATGTTAATTTTGAGTTCTTCGAAATTTCGTAGTAGGGGATTGTAGCACGCTTCCTTCACATAACCTTACAGGAAAGTCTGTGATTGTTAGATCTGAGGAATATGGAGCCCACGATATAAGACTTTCCCTGCCTATCCACCTGTTTGGGAAAAACTCGATCCAATGAATTTCTCGCAATGTCTGAATAATGCGCTGGGGCGCCATCTTGTTGGAAATATATGTTATTAACTATCCTTTCTTCTTCAAGTTGCAGATTTAAGAAAAGTTCTAAAATATGGCTGTAGTTAGCTCCAAAGACGGTATTCTCCATAAAGAAAAAAGGACCGTACATCTTGGTGGACGACACCGCACACCAAACATTTACTTTTGGCGAATCCCTTTCAAATTCGACAAATTCTGGCGAATTTTCCTCTTCCTATATGCGACAATTATGTTTATTAACCTTTTCGTTTAAATGAAATGTTGCTTCGACTGGCATTATTTGCGCATTAGGAAATTGTCTCGTTAAATCTAGAATTGTTTCACATGTGTAGTATCTTTGTTCGTAAGCGTGGGGTATAATTCGTTGAATGGTTTGAATGTTGTATGCTTTAAATTTAATTACCTTTAAAAGTTGCTCTACTTCACTTTTCGACATCATCAATGTGCTGGGTATTTTACGAATAGATATCTTATAATTATTATTACTTTAAATTTCCCTTACAGCTAAGACTTCGTTCAGCACGTCTGCTCGATTATCACATCGCTTGATTCTCTCCAAAGAGCCTCTAAACCGTTGCACCCATAACAAAATCGACTTTCTGGATGGGAGATTTTTTTAGTTTACTGTACAAAATCTGCGTATGGATATTGTTATTGATTTCGTTTCTGCATATGTGATTACTAAAAATGCTTTTTCAATTGGATTAAACATTTTAAAAATCGAAGAAATTAAAAATCTGACAGCTGCATCTGACAACAAACTTATTTTTAATGGGCGACAGGACGACATCTACATACCTTTGTTCCGAAGCACACTTGATAGTTATGGTGTCGCATAACTACGAAGAATGGATAACGATGGATGATGTTGAAAAGTAGAGCGACTTTTGAAGATAATTAAATCTAAAGCATACAAAATTCAAGTATTTCAATGAATTATCCCCACGCTTATGAACAAAGATACACATGTGAAACAATTGTAGATTTAACGAGGCAATTTCCTAATGCGTAATTAATAATACCAGTCGAAGCAACGTAAGTCGATTTCACGTAAACAGAGAGATTAATTATTACGCAAGAGTTTACAAAGTTAATTTTGAAATCTAAGAACTTAAAATAAATATCCCCAAACTATGTATTTTTGAGAAGAAGTGTCAGGCTTTCCAAGACCACAAACATATATAGGGTGTCCCTTTTAAAATAAAACAGTAATTTAGTTCCAAAAAATAGGTATTTGTAGCAATAAAGAAATTTGAAATTAGGTTCAAAGCGAGAATTTACAAAATTAATTTTAAAATCTAAGAACTTAAAATAAATATCCCCAAACTATGTATTTTTGAAAAGAAAAAGTATCAGGCTATCCAAAACCATAAAAATATATAGGGCGTCCCATTTAAAATAAAACAGTAATTTAGTCTCAAAACATTGGTATTTTTCCGGGATCCTGGGATAAGTGGGAAAATTTGAGCAAAAGAAACTCGGGGCAAATCTAAGCCATTCGGTGAAAACCGAATTTCGATATCATTTTTTGTTTTCGAGCTATTAAGTCGCGAAATGTGATACTTTTCCGTGGGACACCCTGTATCTCTATATATATATATATATATATATATATATATATATATATATATATATATATATATATATATATATATGTATATTCGCTTCTTGTTTAAAGCATTTTATTGCATGTCTTGGAAACAACAATATTATTTTAGTAATAATTTTGATGTTCTTTATTACTCTTACTTAAATAATATTGTCGTTTCCAAGACATGCAATAAAATGCTCTTGAAAATGCTTCAAACAAGAAGCGAAACGTCGAGATAGTTAGGAAAAAAAGTTTTATTAATTAAACCCAAGAAAAATAAAAACTTTTAGTATAAAGTATGGTTTAAGAACAGTGTAAATAAATATATATATATATATATATATATATATATATATATATATATATATATATAGATATATGTGGATACATACTTGCGTAGTCAGTTAAAAAAGGTGACGTTCTTGGATGAGCTAATGACGATAAAACGTAGTTCTGCGCAATGATAATAATTTTTTATGTGTATTTTGGTATTTCCTTCACTATGTTTAAATAAGTTATATATTCGAAAAATTAAGAATATCATTGTCTATATCATTATGATTTCAACTTTTTATAATTTTTTGCAATATTTGAACAATATTGTTTTTATACTTTTTATTTACCCAAAATTCAAAGTTTTAATGAACTCAAGTGGTAGAATGTGCAAGGTTTTTTTAATCATTTTTTATTTTTGTTAAATATTGCTTTGATTTTATTGAAAATTAGAAATATAGATTTTTCATTTAAACCAACTTTTGTGCAGTGACGGTATTTTTGCATAACATTCGTTACAAAATTAAAAGGTGGAATCAGAATCATTCGGTTTATTATGTCCTTTAAAAGTTTAAACATATACACCGTAGTTGTTTAACGAGTCATCTATTTCAATTCGAATTGCATAAATACACCACAGCAATTTAAAATACTGATTGCAGCAGGCTCTGTCCTCCGAATAATTAATTTTTTTGCTCCCGCCTGCCACCGAGTTTGAGTGACAGCCTGCCAAGTAGCCTATTATGGGCCATTTTCGAGAGGTCTATAATGAATAGATTGTTCTGCTACTTGACTGATGTTTTGGGCCCATCACAATACCGCAATTAACTATAATAATACTTTTTTTTGGTTTGCAAATTGTTTTCGTTATTAGCCACATCAAATTCACAAAAGTCAACTCGGATGAGTTTTGAAACCGCTGTAAATGGAGAAGAAAGCGTGTTGAATCATTTTTTTTTTGTAGTCTAAACGAAAAAAAAAACATATTTGTGAATTAGGCCACTTCAGAAAAAATGCTTGCTATTTAGAGCAAGTTAACAGGTTTTTAAGTAAAGAAGTAATTAAACATGACAATGACACTTTTAATACATAAAACTACATTTGCGAATCATCGCCTTCTTTCTTACATTGAAGGGTTTTTTATGAAACATTGAAAAGATGTTTGTATTTTTTTCATAGATATTGCCTCCTTTTACTAAAAACGCAAGAGTGTATTTGTAGTAAATAAATTGAAAAAATAAACTACACTTGAAAAATAAATGGCGTACTATCGAATCTCTGAAGAATCCTAATATGGTTACCCCTCTGTACGGCAATGGATAAAGTATTTTTTAATAATTGCAAAAGGAAATGGTATCAGTACTGCTACAGTACAACAAGTTGCAATAATATGACTCAGCTGTTTTTGAGAATGAACAAAAATCTTTTTTTATATTATTTATTTATTATATACATGGGTCTTCCTAAATTTCGAGTAAATACTAAAGTGGATGATCTTCTGGATCATTTTAAGAAACAAAGTTTATATAAATACGTGTTCGCAAATGCTTTATTTTCATGATTCCGCGTGAAAAATTAAAAACAAAATTTACAGTAATTCCGAAACAGTAAGAGCTGTTTGATTAAAATTTGGTACAACTACATAGGTATTTAAAGACAATATTTTAATAGTATTTAGCGGTTTTTATTTTAAACATGGGCGTAGATGTGGGTAACCATCCTTAACTTTCTAAATAAAAAATAGTACACCACTGATTTTTATAAAAATTATAACTAGCTTTATGGTTTAGAGCAACTAAAAATACTCAAAAAATGTCTGTTACTATTTTGTGATACAAGTCCTTTTCGAGAACAAATTTTATTTTGATGCACGCCTTTGCACAGTTTACTACCTCTGCTCTGGTCCAGTTTTAGTTGGTGTCGAAAGTACTTAAAACTCTACAAAACTGATTCCTTGGATCATTTTAAGAAAAAAATAATAATTTATGATAAATATATGTCTGCAAAACGCCCTATTTTCAAGATACAGGGTGTTAAAGTTGAAACAAAAATTATTTTTTTAACACGAGACATCATCCCTTAAAAGCGTACTTTAAGATATTTATACATTATTTTTATGTATTGGTTAGAAGTGCACTCTATTTTTGCAGGAAATAATGTATTTTTATGTACTACAAATAGATTCATAAATGGAAGAGGAGCAGTGACAACTCCTGGGGGGCGGCAGGGTAGGACGGGCCGTACCAGACAATATACAAGGAAAATTCTCTTTTTAAAAAAGTAGGTAAATATTTTTCAAAAATAATTTTGCAAACATCCTAAAAACGCCCAACACCAAAATAAATTATTTCCTGGGCACATAGCAAAATAGGTAGGTATTCCTGTTACCGTTGCTGGACTAACATAAAAATCGTCATTAACAGCAATCCGTGGGCCACCGTCCACAGATATTCTAATATATTAATTATAGACGGTGGCTCGGCCAGCCGATTCTATCATCTCACATGCTAGACTTCAGCTACTGATTCCCGCGGTACGTAGTACGTTCGCATACATCAACATGCTATAACGTTCGTCGTAGCTTATATCACCCAGCACCGGCCCGTCTCGATGTGGCCGTATCCCCAGAACTTTTTCCAATTGAATACTGCCATTTTTCAGGTATTAATTGTAATTATTATAAAATGATACTACTTATTTTTAAATGAATTTGTTAGTTCTTTACATTAGTCATGACTAATGATGGTTAATATATTATATTAGTAATTTTCACTCCTTGTTACATGTTTAAATGTGAATATTTTAAAATATCATTTGCAATATGTTTTATAGGTCGACCAGCCGCATCGTGGTTCTTGTTGGACAATATACTTATTTTTGGTTGTGTATGTAGCTTTTACTTTGGCATCTATTTTATTTTCCTCTTGAGGCAAGATACACTAAAATATCAAAAAATTAAATTGACTGACTAGAGCGTTTCTCTAACAGTTTTTTCTTATTTATTAAATTTATACTCTAGCCTAGATCTGCTATATATAGGTTGGTGCCTACCTAATTATCATTGAACAAATAAACGAAAATATTAAGACTAGTATTTGACCATATTTGGACGTGGCACCAATTAACATCACATTGGCCTCAAGTGCGATTTTAGGTAAACCTTTCGGGAAGGGGCGTTAATTTAAAAAAAAGTTTGTTAATATATTTTATTGTAAATTGTATGAGAACAGCATAAATACCCATATTTTGTATCATACTTGTTGTAGCATAAGTGAAAAAAAAAAACAGCCTCTAATAAATAGTTATAAAATAACGTCCATTTTTTTTTCCTGCAGCAAATTTATTAATTACATTATTTATATTTACATCAATACTCTATCTATGGATATGCAAGAGACCCAATCCCAACATGCTATAGTGTTTCCTAGCCAAGTTTTTAATTGTAATTTTCACGAAAAAATATGTAAATTAAACATATATTTGACCGGTCTGGGGGTAGTGGGAGGGAAATTACTTCACTACCCTTCACCGTAAAACCTCCCTTGATTGGCCTTGAGCCCCGGCCGACCCTAAATTTTAGAGTACGAGCCGTCACTGAAGAGGATAAAAGGTAATCAAATAGTACAATGATTATATGTTCTTTCATAACTTAAAATTGTGCAATACAAAATAATCTGTTTATTTATATTGTACCAAACTAAAATGAAATATTTATATTGGTGTTGAGCTCATTCAGCTCAGGTATGTAGTTTTTTTTACTGACTCATACATTTAAATATATGGAGATATTATTTTACCTTTTAATAAAAGACTTTGAGCTGCTTTGTTCGCATGTGCTTGGTTCACTCTAGATTATCCCGGGTGATTGTGTCACAAGATCTTCTAAGACTTCAGTATTTTTAATGATTACCTGATTTAGGTGAGTTTTCAACTGCTAAGAATTACATAAATTTTCATACTAGTTTTAGGTTTTACCTGTACGAATGACTTTTTAAAAAAACTAAAAATTTGAAAAAATACGGACTTTAATTAACTGGTACGACAGTTAGTGGCTTAAAGACGCCTTAACATGTTTACAAAAAGTATTTATATGTGAATAATTGTATGTCAGCGGTTTCCATCTTCCGTGGGAACATCTCATCGTTACAGTTTTCCATCATAAGGTGCTGTGTTGGCTGTTCCCATAACCCCTCCGCCCTTAGTGTAGAATTCTGGGATTGGCTACAGAATTCGGGGATACATGGCTGGGGATTTCTTCTAATTTCATTTCTTCATTTTCTTCTTTCTTGAAGTTTCTCGTTTTCCTTTTATAAAACTTGATTGCAAAAAATGGTATTAGTAAAATTAAAATAATGTAAATTAGTATTGTCCAGCCATTAATAGTTTTAAAATGAATTGGAGTGTTTTCGATGGAGTTGATTTCTTGTTTTTCAACTTCTAAAGCACTTTTAATAACACTTATGTCTTTTAGATCTACATCGTCTAGTTTCAATGGTTTTAAGTCTGTCGCGGATTTATATACCGGGTGTGTAAAATTAATTTTTGGAAGCAAAATATTTTTGTAATTGTTTTTGGCATTTTTGAAGTTTCGAATAAGTATGTCTTTTATACGCACTTCACAATTATATTTTAGTTCTAATACGTAACTTCCTTGTAAGGGTATATTTTCACTATTTTCATCGCATTTTGACTTGGCTACTGTGTATTCGGGACAAAGCACAATCCATTTGTTATTCTCAAGTTCTTGGATTTTGACCTTTTCGATTTTGACAGGAACCAATCGACAATTGGATAGGTTTTTTGAGAATTTCAGCGTTTTCGTGGGGAATCTTCTGTGGTTTTTATGGGATTTGTATTTTGGCAGATAAATTCTTCAGGAATGATTTCTTTACATTTTTTATTGAAAAAGATATGGTTTTGCTCATTAATTATTAAATATTGAGAATTCGGTATTATTGTTTTAAAAGAGTTATTTTGTGGAATCGGTAAAGGGTATAAGTGAAAATAATTATAATTATTTTTTTCAACAATTGGAATTTCGATTATAAATATTATTTGATGCTTTTTGCTGTAGCTTTTTATTTCCATTATTTTTTCAAAAAGTAAGATGTTCTCTAATTTTGTTTTGAATGGTAGTTTATTATTTGTTAAGTGTTTAGAGATTAATTCTACTTCTCTTAGAAGCTCGTTGGGCTCAATTATAGAGTTATGAAAAATATTTAGTTTGGAAAAAGT
The DNA here is from genome assembly GCA_030620095.1 of Kuschelorhynchus macadamiae. Taxonomy (NCBI): domain Eukaryota; kingdom Metazoa; phylum Arthropoda; class Insecta; order Coleoptera; family Curculionidae; genus Kuschelorhynchus; species Kuschelorhynchus macadamiae. The sequence goes on along the minus strand of JAUTXW010004699.1, from coordinate 227,688 downwards.
TATTGCGATTTGTATTTTTTCTAATATTTCGTATATTATTTGAAATTCGGTAATTATTTGGGAAATTATCATTTCGGTGTAAAAGTAAAAATAGGTTCCTATATTTTCGACTTCCATGGTATGTAATAATTCTTCAATTCGGTTTATTCGATTTTTGAGAATTATTTGATTTTTTGTTAAGTTTTGGATATCATTTTGGAAGGTTTGGATTGATTTTTCTAGAAGTGAAATTTGGTTTTTTACAAGTGTTTTTATTTTTATTTGATTACTAGATAGAGTTTCTATAGCTTTATCATATTTTTGAGCGTCTTCTTGGTCTAGGTTTCCGGTTATTGATTTTATTATTGATCCTAATCCGTCTATAAGACCTCGTTTTTGTCTATTTTTAAATAAAGGATTAATTTGGGTAATTTGACTTATTATTTTATTTTCGTAAGATAATGCCAAGTTGTAGGTATTATAGAAATTATTTTTATAGCTATTAGAAATATTAGTTTCATTTTCAAATGCGTTTTTTATACGTACGTATTGAGACTAAAGTGCATTAAATTGACTTATTATGTTGGATATATCAAATATTTGAATAAATGACCATATATTTTCTTGGTTTTGGGCATTGCCAAGTTTGTGTGGGAATAGTCCCGGATTGTCTTTCATGTTCTCGAATACTACGTATCCTGGGTTGCTGAAGGCCCCGGTGAAGAGTCTGAAACAATACGAGAAGGTTTCTTAAGTTCCTTTATGTGTATTGTTTCTTTTTTGTTAGGGTTATTACTTTGTGTAATTTCAACGCGGTTCCTTTCTAATATTTTGGTAATTTTATATGGTCCTAAAATTTATTACTTTTCTTACTTCTATATTGGGGGTTTTGTTTAAATACAGTTTGTCCTAAGGTAAAGTCTTTATTTTCGTTACCATCGGGATTATGTTTTGAAATTATTTTCTGTTTTTGGGCTTCCAAATTATTTTGGACATTTTGGTAAACATGTTTTAATTTATTTTTATGGTTTTCAGCGTAATCTGAGAAAAACTCTTTTTGGTTAAATATTTCATTCGCGTCTCGTGAACTTGTATGTCCATGAGTTAGTTCGAATGGCGTATAGTTTGTTGCACTATGTATTGAATTGTTATAGGCAATTATTGCATAATCCATTAAATTGTCATTGTCATTTGGATAACTTTCTTTTAGTAATCTTAAATGTTCGATAATTGTTGAGTGAAAGCGTTCTACAATGCTATTAGAATCGTGGTGTTGTGGGGTGGTAAAATGAATTTTTATTTTGTGTAGATTTAATATTTCTTTCACTGTGTCATTGTTAAATTCGGTTCCATTGTCTATAATTAGTTTTTCAGGTATGCCACAATAAGAAAAGTATTTTATTAAGGCATTAGATATACTAATTGCATTTTTTCCAGGTATTAGTATCGCTTGTGCGAACTTGGAGAAAGAGTCGACTAGGGTTAAATAGAGTTTTTTGTCGTAAAAGAAAACATCTATATGTACGACTTGAAAGGGTTTCGAAGGCGTTTCTGTGAGCATTAGTAGTGAATAGGGCTTTTTTCTGGCATATTTTGCTCTTTGACAAATGTCGCATGAGTTTATGTACTGTGAAATAGTTGTTTTCATGTTTATCCAGTAATAATTGCGTTTAAGGTATTCTAAGGTTTCTAAGATTCTGCGGTGGTTTACTTTTCCTTCATGATGATTTTTTATTAGAATAAGTTGTTCTTCTTTGTCAGTTATGGTGTTAACCATTTTGGTACAGCGTATTAATTTTGGTCCTTTCTCGGAAAAATGATTAAGATATATTTCATTAAATTTTATATATAGTTCGGGTCTATGAAAATATATACAATATGTTTTTTCGGACATTGTATAGTCTCGTAAAAATTGTAAAATTAATTGTTCATTGTTGGTGTTTGGAATTTTTACAGTAATTATTTTATGATGTTCATAATTTTCTTGTTTTACGTCTAATTTGGGACATACATGCGGAAAAATTAAAATTTGGCTTACTTTATTATTTATGATTTCGTCTAAAATTCTAATTCCTCTATTAGTTGTTTCGTTGAAAGTAGAGTGTTGTGTTTGTAAATCAGAATTATTTTCATGTTGTTTTTTCGGCGGTTTAACTTGTATATCAGACAAGATTTGTATTTTTTTTGGACTTTTGTTTATTTCTTTACTAGTTGAAGGTTGGTTTTGAATAGGAGGGTTTGATTCTAGGGCACTAAAACTTTCGGCAATAGTACGCAGATATTCTAGACTTTCGAATTGATCCTGTTCAAAATTGCCAGGATTATTAATCATTGATTGGTTTTCTATGGCATTGATTTGGATTCTAGATAGAGCATCGGCATTAGTATTTAATTTGCCTTTTTTGTAAATTATGTCATAATCAAATTCTTCTAGTTTTAATCGCCATCTTATTAATTTACTGTTTGGTTCTCGTAGTTTGAATAGCCAAACAAGGGGTCGATGATCTGTGTATATGGTAAATTTCCGGCCAAATAAGTATGGCCTGAAATATTTACATGCCCATACGATTGCGAGTAATTCTTTTTCGATAGTGCTATATCGAGTTTCGCTTTCGTTAAGGGTTCTTGAGGCGAATGCAATGGGTTTGTCAGAACCTATAGTTCCTTGTGATAGAACAGCGCCTAGGGCTATGTTTGATGCATCGGTTGTTAGAATAAATTGTTTCGAGAAATCAGGATATTGTAATATGGGTGCATTAATTAATAGATTTTTACATGTATTAAATGATTCAATGAAGTCTTGATCATGAATTATTTTAGAACCTTTTTTTAGGCAACGGGTTAAGGGTTTAGTTATTTTGGCGAAGTCCTTCAAAAATTTCCTGTAGTAGCCTACCAGTCCTAAGAAGCTTTTTATGTCTTTAGGGGTTTTTGGAAGGGGAAAATTTTTGATTGCAATGATCTTGTCAGGATTTGGTTTTACTCCTTCGCGGGTAATGACATGCCCTAAATAGTTTACTTCTTTTCGTAAAAATTCGGATTTGTCAAGTTGTATTTTAAAGTTTGCTTGTCTTAATCGAGTAAATACGTTTTTTAGTCTTTGAATATGTTCTTGTAGTGACGTACTGAATATTACAATGTCGTCAAGATAAACGAGACATTCTTCGTTTTGAATACCTCTTAAAATATTATCCATCACTCTTTGAAAGGTTGATGGCGCGTTTTTTAAGCCAAAGTGCATGCGTTTAAATTCGTAATGCCCGTTTTCTGTAGAGAATGCGGTCTTTTGAATGTCTTTGGGACTCATTTCGATTTGGTGAAATCCATTGGCTAAGTCAAGGGTTGAAAAATACTGACTTTTGCCAAGTTTATCGAGAATATCGGCAATATTGGGAATTGGATATTTGTCATTAATTGAGCGTTCGTTGAGCTTACGATAATCGATTACAAGCCTCCACTTGCGTTTTCCGGAAGCGTCAATTTTTTTGGGCACGATCCAAATTGGACTTGACCATGGGGAAACAGAGTCTTGTATAATACCTTGGTCTAACATTTTTTGTATCTGTGTTCTGACTTCATTTTTATGTATTTCTGGGTACCTATATGTTTTTGTAAAAATTGGTGAGTCGTCAGTCAATCTAATCTTATGTTGGATTTGATTTGTAAAGGTTAAAGGTATTTGATCGCAATAGAATATATCACGGAACTCAAGACATAAATCTCTAATAGCTTTACGTTCTTCTAAATTGCAGTGTTCTAATCGCAAATTTTTTAAGTTAGATTTCAATAAATTGTCTTGAGATTGATTGATTTCGATGTCATTATCGACTTCCATTTTTTCTATAAAATTTAGTTCGTTACAATTTAAAAGTTCGGTATCTAGGGGTTCGAAAATATTTATCTTAATATCTTCGTTGCGTCCATTTGTTATTGTAGTAAAAGCAAAATAATTTTCTATATTGGTAATAGCTTGTGGGGATTCGATTTGATCGCTAAATTTAATATAGTCAATAAGGCATAAACCTTTTTCGTATTTTACGGGTAATTTAACAATTTTTTTTGCTCTTGCTGGAATTTCTATGAAATAATTTTTTAGTGTGTAATCGTTTTCTTTTTTTGATTCGTCCTCGCGTTCATAAATTATTGGTATCTTAACATTTGGTGTTATAATTTGTCTTTTATTGACGTCTACGACGGCTTTTAGCTGGTCTAATAAATCTACTCCTATTAATCCATCATATTTTTTACTAAAATCAAAAATCTAAAATTTGTGTTTTTCATTTACGTTAAATAATTTAAAAACTGGAATAAAAATTACTTGATTATGATTTGATATCATGTGAGCTGTTTGAATTTGAAAGTTTTCATTAAAAATATAATTTTTATAAAATTTTTGAACAATTTCTGGAGACATTAAACTTTTGGTACTCCCTGTATCTATTAAAAAGTTTGCATTTAATTCAGGAACATATATGTGAGGCAGATTAGCTGTCGTAATATTAGTGTTTATTAAGGTATCGAGTTTGCTCGGCTCTCCGTAATAAAATTTGCATCTTTACTGTTATCAGTTTCTCGTGAAATATAATCTAAGTTATTAATATTAGATTGCACGTGTGTATCGTTCGGTGGGTTTTCTGCGTTTGAATAACAATTCATATTCGCATTGGAATAATTATAATACTGAGGTTCATGGTCATAATATCCGTCGTAATGAGAATTATGATAGGGTAGGTCAGGTTGATTTTCGTATATATAATTTTCGTTGTTAATAAAATTTTGGTCGAAATATTGATTTTCAATTTCGTTATTTGGATAATAAAAATTTGGGTCAAAATATTGATTTTCATGATTTTCATTATTTTGTACATCTTGCAGATGTAGTTCAGTTACAGTAAATTTGGGTTTTTGTTTAGTGTTGGTTGATGATGTGTCCATTGGTTTATCAAACCTTTGATTTCGGGGTTGGTTTTGGTTTCTATTGTAATTAAATTGTGGTTGATTATTTATCGGTTGGTTTCTAATTATTTGACTAGGTCTTTGCATAAAATATGGATGTTTTTGTGTTGGGAAATTATTTGGTCTAAATTGAAATGGTGTTTGATTTTGTATTATAGGTCTTGGTTGAAAATTAAGGTATTGTGGTCTGAAAAAATTATTATTAAATAGCGGTGGTCTTAAATAATTAAAGTTTGGTTGTGTGGGATTTGGTATCGAGTTTGTATTTCGATTATTTTGGTAATTAATGGGTTTTGAAAAAATTATATTTGCATTTATAGGCGTTACTCTTTGATTTGGGCGAAAATTTTGTGTATTTAATGAATGACTACGATTCTGACTGTAAAGAAAATTTTCTTCTTCTATTACTAGAGACATTGCTTTTTCTAAACTATCTGGGTTTCTTAATCTAACATTATTTTGTAGTTGGCCTGTTAAGCTTCTTATAAATGTTTTTAAAGCTAGATCTTCATAGTTTTGTACTCTAACTCTTTTTTCGTTTGGAGTCATAATTATTGAATTTATTTTTGAAAAAATTAAAGAGCGTGCGTCTTGGCATCTCATACCGAAATTATATGGTGTTTCATTTTTTTGAGGTGTTAATGTTATTAAATCTTGTACTAAACAATCCAAATTTCTTTGATCACCAAAACTTAATTCTAATGCAATTTTTATGTCTTGCCACGTATTTAATTCGTGAATCCTAGAACCTATTAGACTTAATGCTCGACCTGATAATTTACCAATGATGGCTCGTACTATAAAATTGTTATGTGCGTTATCGCCTTCTTTATAAAAATTGTTTATTAAGCTAGAACAATTATTTATTAAAATTGAAAGTGTATGTGGGTTACTATCATACGTAGGAATTGTATCTATATATAAACGTAATAGTTGGTAGTTTACGCCTGCGGCATTTTGTGGTTGTTCCATTCTGTTATTTCTTAAATTAGTATTATTAATATTTGTGAGTCTAAACAAATTTATGATATCTTCAAGTTCTTGTTCAGAATCAGTCATTAAAATTAGGGAAAATTAAAATTAAAATAGATTTTTGTGAAAAAGCGAAAATTTGAAAAATGTATTTAAAATTCACTTTTTTTTTTTACAAAAATACGCAAATATGAGCAATATATACACGTGAGCAAAAATTGTATACGAAAATATATACAAAATGGTTTTGACTTACATTAGGAATATTATTATTTTCATTCCTGAAGCACTTATTTTCTAGGGTGATGATGATTTTCTTCTTAGCCTACGAGGGTTGAAACGATGCTTGTTTTTCTGTCTTGAATTTTCTTACAGCTAGGGTTTTCTTCTTAAAGCTAGGGTGCCAATAGGAGGTTGGGCGATGTTTGTCCCTTGATCCCTGGTCTTCCTATCCTAAGTTTTGCCAATAGGACGTTGAGCGATGTGTGTCTCTTGATCCCTGGACTTGTTTTTATTTTCCAAATTTGGTTATTTCTTGAGTCACTCGCGTTTTCGGATGTCCAAATTAACCGTCGATACGGACACTATTCGCGATTTTTGTCGAAACGCTTTGGACAATCCTACCGACTGCGCCAGTTTTAGGTTTTACCTGTACGAATGACTTTTTAAAAAAACTCAAAATTTGAAAAAATACGGACTTTAATTAACTGGTACGACAGTTAGTGGCTTAAAGACGCCTTAACATGTTTACAAAAAGTATTTATATGTGAATAATTGTATGTCAGCGGTTTCCATCTTCCGTGGGAACATCTCATCGTTACAGTTTTCCATCATAAGGTGCTGTGTTGGCTATTCCCATAACTTACTATTGTAACGTTTTATTTCTTATGTAATTTCCATGATGTATTAGATTACATTTTGTCATGTATTTTTTAGATAGAACTGGCAATAAATAAATGTAATTATTGAGGAAAGGTGCCGATATGTTAAGACACGCAATCCACTACTATTTAAACCCTGAAATAAAGCATTTCGTCACAATATGAGCAAGCTAGAATTTATTTATTAACGGATATGCACCAATTTTACAGGCAAACTACATCCAATAGTATATGTATCTAAAGTTTCACAAGCTGAATAAGTAATGTCATGGCCATAAGATAAATTATTTCAATTAAGACAACATTTCTGTTCTAAGCATAAGAATTAGATTACCGACAATGGAGGGTTATTTATAAACTTACCTGTGAAAAGATAAACAAGCCCCAGTTTATTATCTCTGACAACAAACATTAAACTTTTAACTCATGATTAGGCAGTAAATAGTATTTAATTGTCCTCAAAACCTCTAAACACTATTAAAGCATACTAAAAATACAAAAACACTCGTAAAAAAACACTAATCGATAAATCTAATCAATATGACTGACAAAAGAAACATTTAATGACGTCATATTTTCAAACCGATCAGTAACACCTCGTTTACGCAACCAATAAACGAAGAAACTCTCCCGGGATGAGAGGGGTTGGGAGATACTGATTATTGTTTTGTGAGGGATCATTCCGCAAATTTATTCTAAGAAAAAATTCATCGATCTGTGATGAGTAGAATAATCCCGTGTGTAGTAGTCCTATTACAAATTAACCTGCTCTAATACGTATATGTACAGAAAAAGAAAAATCGGAATTCATTTTATGCATTTCGAGGCGTCCTCTTTACCTTTTTTTAAGTTTTAACACCTAGGGCTCCATATATTCATTAAAGGATGTATATCTTCTATAGTCAGAGAGATAAATAATTATATAGAGCGAAATTGTCCCGAGAAAGGCAATTAACAAATAGCATAATGGATTTAAATGAGGAAGAAATTATTATCAAAATTAGAGGAGAGTTAAAGTTTCAAAAAATTTGAAATATATGCAATATTATAGAGTAAGAATTAAAGTAGAGATCACAATCCATTCATAAATCACGTTAAATTCGCCAACATGGTTTCCCTATTTTTCACATTCTCTCGACCAATGTTTACGATAAAACAAGAAGTGGGGATGACCCATGTTCAAACGGTGGCCATTTGTTGACGAATACTAGTGGAGGCGCGAGTTTTCACTTCCCGCATAAGGAAATATCATTAAACTATTAAGCAGGAGTTTTTCCCACAATCCTGGGCCCTCAGCAATTCATCCGACACCTTTAGAAGGGCTGTTGTAGTGCTGTGACCCAGACGAAATCCAGACTGAGTATCTGGTAAATTTTTTTTAATAAGAAGGAAATTATTTATTTGCTCAGCAACTACTTTTTCTAGTATCGTCAACATGGTAAGAAAAATGCTAATGGGGCGATAGTCGGAAATTAGGGATGGTTTAGTGAGTTTTGGAACGGGAACTACATTAGTTTTTTTTCAAAGAGTGGGTCCCAGTATTTAAGCATCTGTTGATCAGATAGGTTACATGTGGTGTCAGATTTGGAATAATCAGGGATATAAGTTTTATGTCATAGCCATCTACACCCCTAGCACGGGATGTAATGAGAGTTACGAGTTTCTCAATTTTCTCCTGGCTGACTTCAGCAAATTCAAATTGGCGGTCAATGTTGGGATGGACTCTATTTTCGTATAAATTAGAAATAACTTCTTCATAATTTTTTAGAGAGATTGACACACCATTGACAAAGGTATCATTAAATGATACCGCTGAATGAGGAATACCATAATTGCATTTAGACTTAGAGTTTATATTTAAATAGTTGATAGTGCGCCAAAAATCATTAGGATTCGATTTTAATTTATGATTTAAGTATGCTTTCTTTTCATTGCCAACAGCCATAGTGACAAAATCACGTAGTTCCCTATATTCGTCTCTAGCAGCATCCGTTTTTAGTTTTTTATATTTAGAAAGAGCTTTTTTCCTAAGATTGATCAATAATTTTAAAATGTCAGTCAACCAGTGCGCAGGCGCCTTTGTGAATCTAGATGTTTTTAAGGGAACATGTTTATCGAATAGAGAGTTAAGATTACTATATACTATAAAAAATATAAAATATCATCAACATGGTCAAACTGAAAAATAGAATCCCAGTCTACTCTTACAAGGTCGCCCATAAAATCATTATAATCAAATGTGCTATAGTCACTATACGTTCGAAATTTAATTTCCGGCGTAGGTTTTTTTAAGTTTAAGTTGCAAGTTACAAGGCAGTGATCAGAGAGGTTACTCATATCGATTACATTGGTGTTATTTACAATTAAAGGACTTGTTACAAATATTAGATCTATAAGGATTTGTGAGCTATTTGCAATACGGGTGGGCTGAGACACAATCTGCGCTAGACCAAATTTATTAATAAAATTATCAAATAATTTGAAACCATTTGTTTCTGAGTTCAGGAAGTCAACATTGAAATCCCCACCGAAAATAACAAAATCATATTGAGGTAGTAAGTCAGAAAGGACAGTCTCAAGATAATTTTAAGAAAGAATAAGGTTTGTAGTGGGAGACCTATATAGAGAACCCAGACACAGCCGCTTGCCAAAAAGCTTAATACTCACCCATATCTATTCAAGTCCACTGTGAGAATCAGCGGTCACAACCAACTCGGCTTTTAAATATGACTTGGTATAGAATGCAACTCCCCCACCACGGGAGTCGCGATTTAACCTGAAAAGATCGTAATTGGGAATATGCACACTTTCGTCAGATATACCGGAATGTAGCCCAAGTTTCAGATATCCCAATCACGTCGGGCTGCTCATCAGAAATATATTCTAAAAAAGAAGTAACGTCTGATGCCAGAGATCTTATATTAAAATGACAAAAATTGAACTGTTTGCAGTTGTAATTCATAAATGTATACTTACAACTAACTCTACTCTGTCATAACAAATCCAATCAAATAGAAAAAAAATGGTAAACATAAAAATGTAAACAAAATAAAAATCATCAGAATACACAACATATTTTATGAATAAAATAGTAACACCACCTTATAATTTATGTTTCCTATAAAATAAAAATATATTTATGTTCAATTATGTTAATTTAAGTTCAAAGATAAAAAAAAGTATCAACAATATTTACTAGCCACTTCATCTTTAATAATAAGAAACATAAAAATATATTCAAAATATTAAGATGTTTGGAGCAAAAGGGATATAGCCTGAAATATTTGTACAAAAAAAAAGTATATTCTCATTCCAAATATTAAAACAGATATGGTAAAGTTCAACCACAACGAAAAAATATCAACCATAGGCACTATTCCGAGATTAAAGTGTCGGCTATGTTTCTCTTACCAGATCGGTCAAGGTAATATATTTTTCCTCCCAGAGACCATGCTTTATCATTTCCATATTTCTTCTTCATAGCCATCAGTAAATGATATCGCTGTGAAGTTAGATCTAGTTAGAATACAGGGTACAACCTGAGCCTTTTAACTTGCTCTTGGAACCAAATATTTTATTCTTTTTCGTATTGTTGACAAAACTGACTAATAACACTCGAGGATCGATGTCGGTTTTCTTGCTTGTCCGAAAAACATAATCAATGTCCTGTGAAGAACATGGGATTAGAAGCTTGTCAGAGACAAATTCAGCCACAATTTTTGGCAAATCCTCGCTATCGTTCTCGTCCAAGCCACATAGTCTAAGACTATTTCTTTTTGACTGTTGCTCTAATAATCAACCTTATTTTGAAGATTACGTAAAACTTCAATATAGCCAGCTTAGCCACCTTAGTGCCGAGATCGGTTAAACACTTACACGCTTGCCGTATATTTATATTTAGATCATTTCGCTTTGATTCAAATTTAGTTTCCCACTGCGAGATGAAGTTGGCACATACCTTGGAGAAAAGTTTTTCATTTTCATCTTCAGTTTTAAAACCAGAGCGTGTAGGACCCATAATTTCTTTCGCTGCGGCTTAGTGTCTATAGAAAGGCTAGGATATCACTGCGCGGCAGATAGTTAGATTATCGTTATATTTATTCCTTAATGGCTACAAATTTCACGTTTCAAAGCAGTCATTAGATTCTCAGAGTAATAAGGACAATGGAGTCACCAACTAAACTTATTGTTACTTGAATATATCACTTTTCAATACAATTAAAGACGGAGCGGATTTACGGTTGTTTACGACTCGCTACACATATGTAAAAAAACTTCGACATTCACTACGAATGGGTTTGTATCCAGTTAAAATTGTCGGTTCTGAAAATTCTAATTTTATCATAAAAGCAAGAAACCAATGTTAGAAATAAGTTAATGTCTGGTGGGGACTAATATATGGAAGGACGCTAATAGATCCTTATTTTTTTGATAGAACCTAAAACCAAGACTCTACTTGAAATTACTAATGTTACCGTTGGTAAAGTGGCCCACCCACTGGCCTTACAATTGTAGATTTGTTTTAATAAACATTTTTAAAAGAGGTAGTGTATAGTAATGATTTACAAGAAAATACAGATATTTTATAAAAAAATTACGAAGCATTACGGTCGATGTAATTAACAATGTCTATGAGGAGTTTGGATGGAGAATAGAGATGTGTGTTGAAGTCGGTGGAGGACACATCGAGCTACCTGTACAATAGTTGGTTAATATTCAATTACTAGATTATACGCACTTCTGATGTAACTTGTAACGTATTTAAATAACAAAATCTGAATATTTAATTAAAAAATTGCTCATTTGTGTATTTCAGACCAGCTGTAAGAAATATTTAATCTAATAACAATCTTGTCCAAAAAATTAGTGAATATTGAAAGTTATTATTTATAAGTATTTACTCCGCCTAGCTTCGCCGATTTCACGAAATTTGGTATGAAGGTCGAATTTAGGGCGCTGATTGATTTTGAAGGCATTTTTTTTCGGACTCGTTTCGTTTTCTAGTTTTTATCATCAAATTTCACAATCTTGTGCTCAAAGTTTTGCATTTTCTTTGGAACTTTCTTTAGTAATTTTTATAGTAAGTTGATTAAATATCCGGCTAACATATCTAAACAGCATGCACATATTTTTCAATTTATAATGTTATTTAATTCACAAATTATTTTAGTATAATCGCATCTGTCAATTGCTAAAATCGCTATTTATAACAGGAAATGATTCCTGTTTTTGTTTTTGATGTAAGCAGCCATTACCAAAGAAGAGAGGTATGAGGTAATTATTCAAATTTAAATTTGAATATTTATCTATTTACCAAATATCGTAAAAATAGGAAAAGGTAGGCGAAAGTGGACATTTACCTTATTATTTTTGGATAACCTATAAAACTAATTCATATATCAACAATAGTTTTCGAGGCTTCCGGGCAAGCAACATTTTTTATGAGCAATGAACTTTTCTCTTAAAATTTAAAATAACATTTAGAGGTATAGTTAAGTCCATCCCAAGACACACTGTAAATAAATCAGCCAATATATACATGTATATAGTATTATTTTTCTTTTTTACGAATTATATTATATTTTATAAACAACCCTGGTATTTATTAAAAGTTTACATACGACACAAATCATTCTTTGGACATTTTTTTCTCATACATTCAGAGCAAACATCAAGCAAGTGCTTATATCTATTCTCTGGCCACTTTCACAAAAGGAACTTAATATATCACTTCAAACTTTACCGAAAAAAGGAAAGAAAAAGCTCTTAAGAGTTGTAAACTCGGGGAATCGTCCAAATAACAGAAATCAAAATAAATAAGGCCCAGGGTTCCTCGAGAATAAAAAAAACATTTCGTAGGGCAACGGTCGTATACCATTTTTTGCTACATAAAATCTTGCGGCCATACTTGGATCATATGTCGTCATTTTGATGATTTATGACCAACATTAAGATATATATTTACCGAGGATGTTCAATAAATGTGGATTTAAAAGTTTTAGCTGTTGGTATTACAGACAGTAAAATATCAACTTATATGCTTTATAGTTACGGTAAATAAAAACCGATGTCTAGATATCTCTTTTTTTGATAATTTTCGCTCATCGTTAAGTTCATTTTTTTAAATATTTAATCATATTATTTTAGTACAATTCTCCCGGACATTACTTAAACAATTTCTCACTCTTTCAAAAATGACAGATGAAAGGAAGTGCTTGCTTGTGGAATGCCTTGTTGACAATATCTTTTATTTTCACCAGAAATCGTCGTCGTATTCTGAAACATCACAGGTTGAAAACTGTAGCTATATTTAAGGTTGAAAGCTTAAAGGGCTGTGTATACGTGCAAAAGTAATAAAACAAAAAGGTTTATATATGTACGTATAAAAATGTATTGCGTATTGCTGACTTTGACATAAATTATTGATATGCGGTAAAGTAATCTAGCCGTACTATATAATTTTTATTATTTTGTTCCAAACAAGAAAATTTATTCCGATATCTTAAAAATAAAGAAAATAAAAAGGAGTGGAACGTATGAGTAAAATGGACCTTCCAATCAATGATTTAATAACTAATCTCAATAGTTTGAATCTGTACTATCTCTATCATCCACTGATATAATAAGGTTTTACGTTTTCCCAATATTTTTTATAATAATTTTCGACTTTAAGTACATGATTAACGCATGCTCTTCAACTGCTCTCTGGTATTAGTTCTCATTGAGTTTTAATTACTTCAATTACATTAGCGGACATTTTTGGGTTTACATTATTGCGTCTAACTTTGTTTTTTAATTCAGACCATATCATTTCTATAGGATTGTGGTGGATAAGTGGTATGTTACCGGATGCTTTGATAGATGATAGATTAGGCTATATATCTACGCAATATGTTTTATCATACGATTTAGTTTTTAGTATATCAACTAGTTGTTTTTTTGTATAATTTTCGTCAAAATAGAGGTCATGTTGGCTAAGGAACTCTTGCAGTACTCCTTTTTTGCTACTTATGGTTGGTACTTTTTCAGCTAAGGTGCTGTGATAACTAGCATTATCATAAACGACTACACTGTCTGGCGCCATATTCGGAAGAAGAGAATTTTTCATCCAATTTTCAAAAAGCCCACTTGTAACGTCCTGATGGTAGTCTAAGGGGCAGTCCTTAATGTTTTTTGCTGAAAGTAGCAAAGCGTTTGGCACCCAGCTATCCCCCAAGCCACAGTGTAAGATGGATATTCTTTTTCCTCGAGAAGCAGATACATCTAAAATTCACTGCATGGTGAAGAATCTTGCCAACCTTTAATTGTAATGTCATGGGTGTTGAACCAAGTCTCATCTGATAAATTTGGATTACATATTTTTGTCTCCATTCTACTAGCCATTGGGCTCTCTAACGCAAATGCGCTTGTCAATTTTTTTAAATCGAAATTCAATTTTATGCAGGAATCGGCGCAACATTTCCCGAGTGAATTGAGCATTTCCTAATCTCTTTTCTCGCAAAGAATCATGAGACGGAATCTGCTTAAGCTCTTACATCTCATACACTACCCTGCGAATTAATTCTGCATCATTATTCTCAAACACTTTCATTGTGACTTTGTCAGATCTGCTCTTCTTCCTTTCTAGTGAATTGTCTTGGTCAAGGAATCGACGCAAGGTAGACCTTGGAACGCCGGTTAACTCCACTCTCCTCTTAATGGTAGCTTCTATGCCCTCTGACGCTTTTAGATGTCCTGCTGACAAATATTTGAAGGTTATTGAACGTTTCTTGATTTTACTGCATATAAATATTAGTGATTGTGGTTTAAAGCTTTGCATTAGCATGTGAGTTATTATTAGCGGATGTGCTATAGTCAAAGGCACTGTAAGGAGTCGCAAAAGACGTCAACGTTTGAATACAATTGAATAAAACAGAGATAACAAAAATATTTTAAAAATAATCAAATGGCCGCCGGCTAACAGCTGACTTCCAAGTATTTAAAAAAAAATGTGTTAGGTATATTTTGGAGTACATTCCAAAACTGAATTGTATGGAGCACCGATCTGTTAATACTTTTATTTTTCCTATTTTTAGTGAATGTTCCGAGGATTGTTCCTTCACATGTTTTGAGCATTTATAATATATAAATATTACTAATAAAATGTAGGAATGGGTATTATTTGTAATAATTTAATTTTCAAATTAAGTTTTTTTACATTTTTAGAAAAAGAAAAATGTTGCCCCTTTTTGATATTGTTATAGCGTGAAAATCGTTTTTAAGTAGTATATCGATAGAACCGTTTTACCGCTTCATATTGCAGATAAAATGTTTTAGTTTCTATTCAAATAACAGTAATTTGAGTATTTAAACAAAATAATTATTTTGAAATTCAGAAATTTTTCAAACTACCTATTTAATGTGATTTGCCGAATGAATTAGAGTGATTGTTTTATTCGATACATCTAAGAAACACAGAAAATATACATACATTTTACCTTGATATACTCGTAAAATAATTCTCTATCAGCGCATCGGTAAATGGCATTTTGTTTTTTGCTCGTTTATTTCGCAATTCCGTCTTCGGATTCACAGTTTTCGACCCATATTTTAAAAATTACTAATAATACCTCACAGAAAGATTGTAATTCTAAAAATAAACAACACCATGCAGACGTCAATTCCTTTCCCCATCATAGAAGGGCGAATCTGGTCCCCTTTCCGCACGCTCATCACCGGGTAGTCAAGGCTTAATCACTACTCAGGTGTAGCAAAGGCGCCCTCCACTATATGTTGTCTGAATAAAAAAGTGCATCCCCCGGGGTTAGCGAAAAGGGCCTATCAGGCCTAGTCGCTGTGCTTGTCCCCTCCCCATCTACTTCTACTACTACTACCTCTAAGACAAGGAACTCATAAAGTGACCGTAAGTATGTTGTAAACTTATTGCCGAGTATTAGTATTTCCCAGAATTATTGCTACTACTATTGTATCTTGTACTACATCTGTGCTTATTGATTAAAAATTATAACTATGGTTTTATATCAAGATACGTGGAGTTCTAGAGGGCATTCCAGACATAACACGTTTTCTATAACTAATGTGTTTACTGTTATAGAAAACTTGATACGCCTCTGTAGAGAGTTTTGCAAGTTCTCTCTAAACGTCACGCTTTTTGATCCTACCAACAATGCATTTTTCGCATTGGGTAGACAAATGTCTTTTCACTCCAGAGAAAATAAAAGGATAATATACATACATATCCCGTTCCCCCAAAGGGTTGGCCGCAGGGAATTAGAGCGGGCTCGAACTAGACATAAGGGTCATAAACAAAACGTAGAGAACTGCAGTGCAGCCTGCAAATGCATACAAATTCATTATTAACCTGGCATGGATTTACGAGATACTGAAGAATAACCGAGAATAAGGTAAAATAAAGTTGGACTTAGTAGTAATTCATAGGTTTAGCTTGTTAAAAACCCAATGCTACCTCGGGTGACTTATTATAAAGAAGCGTTCCGCAACCAAGTGTGTACCGCAAAATTTCCTAGATAATTGTTAAATAAATTGGCAAAAGCTTATACCAAGTTATATTTAATTATTATAAAGAACTATTCTGCAATTTTTTTTTAAGTGTGGACTGTAAAATGTTTTGGAATAATTATTATTAAATGAATTAGCAATAACTTGTAATAAGTGTTTAATAAGGAATAACATGAGGTAGCAACTTAATGTAATATATAGCGCTATTAAAAATTAATTTCTCAATACCTGCATTATCACTTTTGCTTGCTTTGTTTGATTTCCTTCTGTTTAAAATATCCACTTTTTTTCAGCGACTCCAACATTTCTTCTACGACTGCTATGAAAACGAACACAACTACAAAACAATAAACCGTGCCTAACGGATCTTCTCAGGGAGAGAGGCGTGGGATCAGAATAAAGCTGATCTACTGAAATGGGAGCTGTGCCTATTCACAGACGGCTCGAAAACCAATAAGGGTGTAGGAGCTGGAATTCATGGAGTAAGGCCGAAGGCTGCTCTATTAGTAAGCCTGGGCAATAATATCTCAATATTCCAAGCAAAAGTTCATGCTATCGAATTGTGTGCTAGAATGTTGCAGGATCAACAAATAAGACATAAAACAATAACAATTTTCTCGGATAGTCAAGCGACCCTTAAGGCACTTGAAGCGAGTCATTGTACGTTCAAAACAGTTTGGAACTGCCCAAAGGCACTTGCTGGCATGGGGAGCGTCAATAAAATCGCCCTTATTTGGATACCAGGACCTAATCTCTATTGGCTTGGACTGCCAGGTCTTTTTCACGCAAAGGCATTTATCCTCCTTCCCATGGAGAAGAGGATGACAGAAAGTCTGTTAAATATGAACAAAATTAAGCACAAAACAGCAATAGGCCTATACACTGACCAGTGGTCTAAGACATTACACGCACAGGATGTGGCTTAAAGACGAATCCGAGTGCCGCCTATGTATGGAGGATGACAAGACAGCCAGCCATATGCTGTGTGAATGCCCGGCAGCTGCAGGATCAGGTTCTCTATATTTGGTAGGGATATTCTGCTGTTCGAGGACTTGAAGAATACCTCCCCAAATGTAATGATAAGACTCATTGAGGATTTAGAGTTGCTTGGGGAGGATAAGTGTGAGCTACAATAGACCACGGAGTCGCAGTGGCGGGTCGGTTTGATCCACTCACTTTTTACCTAACCTAACCTAAGGGATCTGCTCAGATAGTTATTGATATATCAGAGACATATCGAATCACAAGCAGTAAATAAAAATATACCTATCGATATTCCGATAGTTATCGATATATCAATAGTTATCTATAAGTGCCGATAGGTAAGCAATAATGCCATTAGGTATTCGTTATATCGATAGGTAACTGATAATATCGATAAGTAGTCGAGGAAATCGATAGTTATGGGTAAACGGATTACATGTTTGCATGCAAATAATGCGCCATTTGAAAATGATGACTTTTTTAAGCCCTTTAAACATTAATTTCTCGCAAACATATCGATAAGAAGCAATGAACTGTTGAGAGGTCGATAATTATCGACATATCGATCGATAAAAAATATATCGATAGTTCATGTGTTCCCTATCGATAGGTAAAATCTAATAATGGCCATCTCTACTCTGATTGCATAAATAAGGTGTTACAGATCTGTTTGAATAGACTATGTCACTTATGTTAGTTATATTGACTAAGCTTATCGATTAGCGCCTTTCGCAAGTTTATTTGCATATTTTAGTGTGTTTTTCTATTGTTTAGGTTTTCAGGACAATTAAATATTTACAACCTAATCTTGACACAAAACAGTTTACTTTTTGTGGTCGGAATTAAAAATTAGAGCTTATTTATCTTTCCACAGGTAATTTTAGAGACACTTTCATTGTCGGTACATAGCGGTTAAACTAGGAAACTTTTTAGATGTAAAGTGATAATCTAATTCGTTTAGACCAAAAATATGAATTTTTAATTCATTTAATTTATCTTATGACCATTATATTACTGATTCATCTTGTGAAACTTTAGATAATTATAGTATTAGCCCTCGACGGGCCGCCTTGGTCTATGGCATACCCAGGAGAGCATTCAGGGCTGCCCCTGGTATTGTTCTCATTGCATCGGCTATTCCCAGATAGACCAGTCTGTAGTCTAGCCAATTTCTGGTCGTTGATGGCTTTTTCCACTGCGGTGTACCATACCAAGGACCCATAAGTGACCCTTGATCGAATTACCGCTGTGTACAGCCAATGAAGTACATGGGGATGTAAATCCCATTTCTTTAATACTACTCGTCTAAAATGCCACATTATCGCATTTATTAACTATGTTTATGACGTGAGTATTCCACGTCAATTTACTGTCTATTTTCACTCCCAAGTACTTAAACTCTATTTTAATAAAAGTGACTTTAGATACAATATGGGTGATCCGAACTGTAGTGTGTTCCTTCTTTTCGTGAAAAGTATGAGCTCCGTTTTGGCCGCATTTACCGAGAGTTTCCAAGCACTATCTATCTATTATCCTACAAGCAACCTACATGCGGTCAAACACCACTTCGACGAATTTGCCTGTCACTAGGACAAGCCAATCATCGCCGTGTGCTTGTGCTTAGAAATCCCCCATCCTCAATCTCTACAGAAGACTATTCCTAAATATAAAAGTAGTGTGTTACCTTTTCTTCTCATCCATTTATAAATTAATTTGTAATATATAAAAATATATTATTCCCATACAAAATTTAAACATTTAGGTAACTTTGTTTATTAAGTCCGTCAAATGTTTTAGTTTTACAGGAATATATAATTTCAGTGAAAACCCGCCTTTGATATTTTTAAGGAGTGTAAAGGAGTGACTCTAAGACTTCATGTAAAATATCCCCAGCAGTCCCCCTAGATAACATATAATAATAAATACAATTATTACCTATTCAGACTATTAAACGGCGCCTATGTTTCATATTTTGCAAACAGCATTATGTAAACAACCCCGCAGCGGTGAGGTTATGCTTGGTTAAAATTACCTATGCTAAGAAGTTATTTATAAAGGGTGTTAAACGAAAAAGCAAATTTTCCAATAATTTTAAAATCGGCAAAGTAAGCTTTAGCCAAGTATGAAAAAAATAGGATATCCTAATGTATATGCAAAAATATTTGTAAAAATAACGTTTTCTGAACTAGTTTATGATTTTATTTTTTGAAAAATTCTTCAAGCACCAGTTATAAATGAATTCAGCTAAGATAAATGACCTATATATTTGTAAATTCAGGCTATTAAAATTTTACGCCGCCTATGTTTCATGTTTTGCAAACAGCACTATGTAAACAACCTCGCTGCGAAGAGCTTATGCTTGAGTCCTAAAATTTCAGGAAAATTAAGAAAAATCATACCTATATCCAAATATCCTTAGAGTTTAGGGTGGGGGTCCAGCCCCCAGGATCCCCACCCCTGGCTACGTACCTGCATTGGAAGATACAAAACAGAAATAAAACATGAATGAAGGATTAACTTCCAAACCGCCCCGTAAACATATGTATGTTTGAAAAATCCCTTTTAGTAGATTAGTTCCATATTCTATTGCCTCCCGGTGCTAATTAAATCTGTTTGAAATACATGGTGCAAATCAGTTGAAAAGCACGGTGGCAATGTCGCTGATGTCATTCATATTGATTCGGTAGCTCCGCTAGAGTTGTTCTCGAGTTTTTTTGCTCTTTTTTTGTAGTGTTTAGGGTTTTTGCGGACAATTAATTACTATTTATTGCCTTATAATGACTAAACAGTAAATTGTTTGTGGTAAGATGTGGAAAACTGGAGATTATTTATTTTTCCACAGGTAAGTTCCATTGTCGGGACATAGCGTTAAATTAGGAAACTTTTTAAAATTATTGCAATATTCAAATTATTATGTTATATCTGATTTACTCTAAACTCAGAGTTAAATGTATATTTAGGTTTTTGTTAACTTTTAGTAACTTCAGCACATACACATTTATGGATTAACCACTTTTTTTAAATTTTAGGTAGTACAGTACTTAAATTGTTATTTACGTATATCCTGAGCTTTATTATATACCAAATGTTTCATAAAATATAACTTAAGAACTATATACAAAATGACTAAAATTGTTCATATGATATTTTAAATCTCAGTTTGAAACCTACAAAGCTTATACTTATAACCACTACATAGCTCACTCAGCCGAAATGAGTAATGAATTTTGTATTTGCAAAAAACGAATTTTTCATATTTCATTTAAGAAGGTGTTCTGTAACTAATCTGATGAAGATGAATAATAATAATTATATATGATCCGAATAAACAATTAATATAAATATTCGGCTCCCACTAAACACGTCAGTAAGTGCACATGAACTTTTCATTCCCTCACACGATCCCGCGTCGGTTTAAGTAAATCTTAACAATAATTTTGGCTTTTATCTTTTCACTAATTTTTAGGGAGTCACTTTGTAATTTAATTTATTTACTTGAACATATTTAACTTTTTTAGATTCAAAGATAGATCAACTATGAAGTGAATCCTAGAGTGTACCGGAGTCTGCAAATTGACTGGCTTTTATTTAGATAATATTTTAAAAAATATTATAATTACGAATTACATAATAAGCCGTTTAAATTTCTCTATTTCTCATCGATCGTTAAATTTATTTTACCATGTACATCATCAGATTTACTGAAGCTTGCATCCTCTAGTAAGAACTTAAAACAACTTCAACTTCTAATGTAATATTACTTAATGAATTATTTTAAGAGGATATAGGAGTGGTTCACTGACAGTGTAGTGTTAGTAAACAGTCTGGAAACAGAAATAAATAAAATATGAAAAAATGATGACTTTCCAATAATCTTAAAGAAAAACAATATAATTTTAACTAAGAACCATTTTTGTCTAATTCTGTACTGTAATACATTAGATTTTCAGTTCTTTCTTAATCTTTTTTAACAAATAAATTTTAAAACATTATTACAAATGAAGTCGGTTAATAAAATCTCGAAAATAATTTTCTCTGGTGTATAACTTCTTCCATTATTTTTGGTTTCTGATGTTCTTTAGATATCTCCTTTGTAGACTTTCCTAAAAGAAACATTTTATTTGGCGCTAGATAAATAATAATTTTAAAACCTTTTATCTAATCATCTATGCCATAATGTTTCACTCACCTCTGTTAATACACAGTGTTGAAAAAAACTACTCTACATCCTAAATTTATTATTTTTCGATTAGATCTTATGTGCTAATTCTAGCAACACAAAGACTTTCAATATTATACAATTCTCTTGTGATTAAATTTTAATTATTTTTTAGCACAAATTACTTCATTGCTCCCCATTTGTACAGAGGTTTTAATAGAATAAACCATAATGCTTCATGCTCTATACAATGTAAGTCATCGAGTTCAGACCAATTCTATAAAAAATCACCCTTTTTTTATTAAAGTTGTATCTGTGTTGCGTTTTAAACAGTTTACTTTAATAGAATATTTTTCTGGACAATAACAATTTTCCCATGTTGAAGCTAAAATTTAGATTCAATATTTTTTCGAATGATGTGTTTTGATGTAGCAATTTAAAATTTTAATTAATTTCATTATACATTCGATTATATAAAAAAAATTGATAAAATGCTGTACCTATTAGCATTGGCTTATATAAAGTCAATGTTATTAGGCACGTAATGTATTGCATATTGCCCTTATTTAGAGCAAGGGATGATAATAACATGTTGTCTTCTGAAATTCATTGCGAACTGTTTGTTGTTACATATTACAGATCCCCTTCGGGAAATTTTAATTTATTTCTGCATATAGTATTAATAAAATGATTTTTTCTTTAACAAGAGGTTCTTCATGTATAGTACAATATTTCTCTTGACGTCCCAGATTCCATTCTCAGATCATTTGGCCGTGTTAGCTGTAGAACCTTACCAACCAGATGAGGTAGGAGTCTCGGTTAGTAAGCCAACGCCAATCACAAAGTAGTGTATGTTCAAATTGTATGAGCTTCTGGGGACTATAGGTTCGGATTTTATAATTGTGTTTCTATTTCAACGGAGGACAAATTCAACTTTTTTTTGGAAAATTTTAGAAAATAACATTAATGCAGCTTTTCCAGAAGTTGAATTAATTTAAGGATACCAGAAAGAGTTTTACTATAAATTGGTTTAACTACCAGTTAAGTGAAAAAAAGGGATCTTCTGCATCTTGTTACAGAGGTGGCTAAACAAAGAAATTGTCCGGAGCATTATGAAATAAAGAGAAATCTTTCTCAGGCAGATCTAAATATGATTAAATTACAATATAATAATTACAGCTCAAAATCCATCGTAAGAAAAAACTGAAATGTTTCAGTACAAAAAAATTATAATAATAATATGTGTTTTATTTTAATATCTATCTCTCTTATTTAATAACTCACTTCAGTTTTTTAAGAAATTTTATTTTCAACATTAGAGTTCCAAATGAACCTTTTTAATTTATTGATATAACAATAATTGAAATACGAGATATAACAATGCAATTAAAAAATAAAAAGAGTAAAGATTATTATGGTTTAAATTCTCAAATTGTTAAATCAATTGTAAACATAGTTGTCTACTAGTTGATTAAACTACTAAATTTGTGTGTCAGCGACTCTATATTCCCTACAGTTTTAAAGATATCTAGAGTGGTACCCGTATATAAAAACGGGGCGGCAGACAAACTTGCAAACTATCGTCCTTTAGTTCTATAGTTCCCATTTTATCAAAAATGTTTGGAAAGGCGCCTTCTAATACAAAATATTACAATTTTTCTTCTTGTTGCATCAAATTACTTTAATCGTTTCTGAAAGGAAGAAAATCGAGATGTGTTCTCTTTACAGAGAGGGGCTGTCAGAATTTTAGGCAATGTTTATTTCAGAGCTAATTGCTGATAACATTTTATTAAATTGAATATATTTACCGTGTACGTCTTCCAATGTCTTCTACATAAAAAAAACAAATATTACTGATTATAGAACACATGAAAATATTCATCTTTTTCACACTAGGAATCGTAACAACATATATACAAATTTTTATCGCAAATATAGATTAAAAATTGGTATTTATTTTTATGGGTCCAAGTTTTGAAATGTTTTACCAGCGTCCGAGAAAATGCTGGCCCTAAACAATTTTAAAACTAAAATAAAAAAATGTTTCTGTACAACGAATGAAAAATGAAAATTTGTTGTTACGCCACTCTGCGTAGAACAAAAGGAATAATTTTCTTTTTACGCTGTACAAACTAGATCAAATAAGTAATATAATAAAAATTGTAGCAATATTATATAGTTTTCGCCTCACACAAAAAAATCGGATTATAGTTACTATTAACTTTGGAGCGAAGAATAAGCAAATTCGATAGTAAGTAAATGATAAAGTTAAATACCTGAGTCTAGTTTAGCTTTTATATTGGGAAAACAAATGTCGCATTAAAAGTGAACTACGATTTACAAGCTAAAATTCGATTTATATGAAAATAAAGAGTTTCGTCTCTGTTTCACGACTTCATATCTCCGATCCTATTGATTTCAGTAAGGTTGCTTTTTTTTTTGTGATATAATATACTACACATATTCCTCGCTCTATGCACCGGAAACGATTGCACAAGCGATATATAAAAATAACGATTTTCAAGCCTTGTTATCTTTATTTCTACCATCTTTGAACCCCCATATTTTTGAATTCGTCCGCGATGCATTTTTATATACTCTCCTCACTTTACACCTAAACAAACCTAATAATCCATAAATCTTTGTATTACTTCTGTCGTAAGAGTGAATCATGAAAAAATCACCCTCCCAGGTTTTTACAGCACTTTACGTTTTATGGGCTCTAGATGCCAACATGTTTTCTCGATTCCGTTGGTTTGCGGATCAGTCTGTCAGTCTGCCTGTTCGCGACATAGCTAAAAAATTATTCACCCGATTCACTTCCAATTTTGGTAAAAAATATGGGTCATGTGGGGATGATTTGATAATATTTTGGTAAAAATCCAATGTGTACCAGTACTTAATCAATTTACCTCAAATTACACCAAAAAAAGTATTACCTAAGAATAAACTATAAAATATTTAAAAAATAAGCCTGCAAAAACTTTCTTAGATTGATTTTGAGGGTGATATAGAGTTGAACTGCTAAAATTGTGGTATGAATTAAAGATGATGGAACCAAATGGCTTCGTGAAAAAATATCCCTCCCAGGTTTCTACATATCTTTGCTTTTTAGGATTCCTAGATTCAAAAAAAAACTTTTTTTCTCAATTCCGTCAGTCTGTCTGTTTATGTGTCTGATAGTTCGAGGCATTGCTAAAAAACTACTTAACCGATTTACTTCAAAGTTTGGTCAAAAATTAAGGGGGGATGACGTCTTGGTAGAAATTCGATATGGTGGAACAAATGGCAGCCTAGTAAGTTGTTAAAAAATTATTACTAAAAAAGTAATTCACGTAATTTACCTGAAATTTTGCCCAAAAATCAAGTGTTACATAGGAATGAACTGGTAATATTTTGATACGAATATAAGATGGCCCGACAAAATGGTCTAATAAAATATTTAAAAATCAGCCTAAAAAAATACTTATAAAATTAGTTTCAAAGTTTGTGCAAGAATTAAGCGATGTACGGATGACCATGAATTAATGTACGCCCCCTTTTTTTCTGTTTTTTAAAATGTCAATTTGAAATTTTGTGAGTACGTATGGGACACTGTATATCTACTTTTAAACCATGCTTGACAATTTGGTCTAACAACTACTAACTAAAACTAAGCAAAATTGCATTTAAAATTAAAATTACCTAAATTTTTTTGATATAAAATAAATTTTTAAAAGGATTTCTCACAAATTTTTTTTAATATTTGAATTCATTTATTTTTAAATCCAAATTAGCAACCATATTTTTTTATTTCAGTTTTTAGTAAATACTGAATTGGTTTAGTAACTAGTTTTAAAATTTTAATAATGAAGCGGCCTGTAATTTAAAATTGTATTATAGTACTAAGTATGGGTAGTGTTTTAAAATAAAATACGCCGATAATTACGTTATTTCTTGACAATTTCTAAAAAATTAAAAAATAATTACTAAAGCAATTCAGTCTTTACCAAAAAATGCTATACAACGATGTTGTTGCTATTTTAGTTTTTAAAATAAATGTGAGTTCAAATATTAAACCAATTCAAAAAACCTATTTTTATTTTTTTTTCTGATAAATAATACTGAAAATTTCTTAAACAAATTTAGGCAGTTTTTGTTTTAAATGCGATTTTCCTTCGTTGCGCTACTAAGTAGGTCTGAATTACTAACCTAAAATTACAATTAAATTTGTGGCAAGGCGAACTAAGCAAATAACTCTAGCTCTGCCATTTTTTTTTCTGATTTCAAAAATCTAAAAACTGACATGTAGAGAATTCTAAACTTTATCGGTTAAACCAGAAGTGAACAAATTATCATGGGAGTTAAACTGAAAAAATTAAGCAACGAATTCAAGGTATCGGAACAAAATAGTGGAAAAATAAAATGTTTAAAAAATCAACGTTAAAAAGTCTTCTTATTTAATTGACTTCAAAATGTGCACCAAAATTTGATGTGATATAGAGATAAACTGGTAGAAGTTTCGTAAGATGTTCGTTTTGTATGACCGAATAAAATAGCGTTCTAACGGAATTAAAAAAAAATCAGTGTAAAACTTAGACTATAGAACAAAAAATACACTCATAATTTCATTCATAAATAGTTTCGAAAGTTGAATCTATTATTGTTTTTAGCGTACTATGGGTGCGAGAAAAAACATATATCTTCCTCTGCGTCGACGGTCCCAAAAATGGCAACCCTCTTGGCTCTCAGTGTAGACTAAACCAGCAGCGGCTCGTTTCTCTTTAATTTAATATATGTTTATAGGAAGCTTTAATGTGTTTTTGCCAATTTTAAGTATCTGTCAGACGCGTAGTCAGAAATTCAGACTTGCTGGTTCAAAATAAAAAAGCAGGTGAATCACCCTCCGAGATTTTTGCAGATCTTTACATGTAAGACTCCCTAGATGCCTGAAAACATGTTTCGTCAATTCAATTTCAGGGATGTTAAAATTCTCAAATCCGTCGGTCTGTGGGTCTGTTTGCGGCATAGCTAAAAAACAACAAATTTTGGTCAAAAATTAAGAGTCATGTGGGGATGACATGGATAAAATTTTCGTTAACATCTAATATGACATAATGGCGGCCTAATAAAACGTTAAAAGAAGTATTACTAAAAAACTACTAATCCAGTTTACCTCAAATTTTGCCCAAAAATCAAGTGTGATCTACGAATAAACTGGTAAAATTTTCGTGAGGAGCCTTTATAGCTAAACAAAATAGCGGCCTAATTTATGTTTAAAATATGAGTATCAAAAAACTATTTATCCAATTTAGTTAAAATCTTACACAAAAATCAAGAGTGAAAAAGGGATGAACCTATAAAATTTGGTATATCCTATATGGCGAAACAAAATGGCGGCATAGCTTCAAGTGTAAAAAGGCAGTAAAATTCCATTTCCTACAAAAAAAATCTTTTTTATGGAGGAAAATAGTAAATATGATTTTTTTATAGATAAGCAATTATAAAATTATACCGATATTTGTATGTTCGTAAGTATATATATATGTATGTACATAAGTATGTATATATGTATATTTATATAGGTATGTATGTATATTAGAAAAATAAATCATATCAAATTCCACCACAGACATTGTATTTGTAATTTCTTATAAGGTAAGACTTGGGTGTATGTATTCTAATTTTGAAATACTTTTTTAAAATTAATTTTAACAAATGATTGGGATGTTCGCTTAGGACATCGTCATACATGCGATCCCGAAAGAGACCATACATTGAAGATGGCAAGTATTTCATAGTATTAGTAAGGTAACTAAAGCTTTGGTGTTTTTCTTAAAAATACTAGGTATTAGTTTTTGTAGAACAACCTGAAAGACTGAAGCTGCCCTCTTTAACTATTTTACTAACTTTAACTATATTTTAATTATATATTAGAAAAACGAAGTAAATTGGAATTTGGTACGTGGAGGAATAATATTAGCTACTTCCTCCTAAGTATTTGAAGATTAAAATCACAATATGATTTAAACAAAATGTTTTATAACCAAATGGCATTTTAGAAATCCACAAAAATACAAATAATTTTTAAATAGAAGCATTTAGTTATAGAAATATGGAACTTATTCACATCCAAAATAGTGTATTTGTATTGTAAATAACGCATTTAAGCATTTGGAGAGCTAGTATGTATTTTAATGTTTACGTTATGTAAAACACAACCCAAAATTGGCAAAACATTGATTTTTGTTCAATTAGAATCCATTTTTTCTTGTTTTCCATGCCAATTAACATACTCGAATGGCTGAAATATCAAATTAATGTGTAAATGCTAAGGACTTACGGTTCGGATACCACTGATATCTAACCTTAATTACGTCAAGACTAACTTGTGATATGATATTTTCGGACTTAAATAGGTTGTATTTCCACAAACAACACACCTCCTCACCATAGTTTTTCATTTATTTAAGCGCTAAAACACACAGAAATTACAAAATAATTAAAAAACTAAAAAATATATAAACAACAACGATCGAACGCAGTAACAGAAATGACAAAAATGCAGCCTCTGTTTTGTAATTAAACTATATAACAAGAGTGCTATGATGGTTGCTGTGAATGAATAAATGTAAAACTACTCGTGAGGGCCGTAGCATGGTAAACAGTTCTATTGGGTAATATTTTTATTATTACATCTTTGTAATTTTTTAAAAACCTTAGTTAATTACATAGACAATTAAACAATGTTGTATAGTCTAAGGTTAATTATTAAAACATTCAATGTATGATCCCGTGTTAAATGTAAATAGTTGGGTCTCTCCTGTTTTGATACTATAAGGTGTAAAAGCTAGTTATTCAATTTATTTTTAATTTTACCTAAAAATCAAGTGTGGCATAGGAAGAGACTAGTAAAATATTGGTTCGAATTTTTACCCATTTTTTTACTTCCCTTGTAAAAGGGAAGTATTTTTAATTATGTACGTTGAGGTTGATCTTTTGTCTCTGAGGACTGGCCTAATAGTTGTCAAAATACTAGACTTTCAATATTCTCTTAAAAATCGTGTGGTCCTGAAGTTGAAGTCGAAATATTATTATTATTTATTAAATGTGAAAAACAAATTATACGAGGAAGTTTGCTATTAACATCTAGGAAAATACCCCATAAAACATATCAAATCTGAAAACCTATTTACCAAACAAAACTATTTCACTAAAAACTTGTCCTCGCACTTCTTTTGAATAAACACGGCACGATGGATATGCAGTCCGTGACCAAAGACAAACTTGGAATTTTTCATTTACTGTATTTGATATTCCCTTCGTTGGCAACTTGCGTATCATGCATACATTCCGGCTCTAATGACATCTTTAACAACTTTTTGTAAGGCATCTTACACGGGCTGTCAATCACCGTTAGTAAAAACTAGAGGCGAATAATGACGCCGAAGCCATTAAGGGAAATTATTTAGTCATTTAAGTGAGTACTGAAAATTCTTAAAGCTTTTCTATCTTCTGGTCATTAGGGAGTTTTTGCATTATCACTCTTAATCACAAACAGAATGATAAAGTACATCCGTCGTTGGATTATTTTAAGCTACACGAGAATCTTAAAGGTTGCTTTAAAAAACAATTAATAGATTTTCTAGATATTAATTTCGAATATATTTAAATGTTTTTCTTTTTACCGTAAGTATTAAAATTAAATTTTTTGTATAAGGCTATTATGGTGGAACACAATAGCAGCCAAATAAAATATTTAAAAATTCA
This sequence comes from Kuschelorhynchus macadamiae, assembly GCA_030620095.1. Lineage (NCBI taxonomy): Eukaryota > Metazoa > Arthropoda > Insecta > Coleoptera > Curculionidae > Kuschelorhynchus > Kuschelorhynchus macadamiae. The sequence continues at coordinate 198,489 of JAUTXW010004699.1, read as the reverse complement.
ATACCAAAAACTGCTTATCCAATGGACTTTGGAAATTGGAAATTTTGCAAAAAAAATTATGTGTTAAAATATGTAATAAAATGTTTACATATTCGGTAAAATTCAAATTTCTGAATTAAAACCTTTTTTTGGAGGAAAAAAATAAGAGACATAATTTATTTTTGTAGACAACTAAATAAGTAAATTATAATAATAAAAGTAAATAAAGTGATAACTTAAAAAAATTCAAATTACAATTTTCATATAAATTGTAATTTGAATTTTTTTGTATAAATTGATTACCGAATAATTATGTGCATATATAGACTGTGTTTTGTAAGTAGTGGAATTCTCTACGAGGGATGTCCTGGATAAAGGCGAATTTACCGATTTTTAAAAAGCTAGGCAGGCTTGAAATACCAAATATTTGTATTTTTAATATGTATTGTTTTATTTGTACAATGTGTTCCCGGATGGACAGGCTACCAGGTTACTTTCAATTATTCTTAGTGAGATAATGGTGCAGGCTAGGAACATTTAACCTGGACTGTGGTCACCTCTTCACACAAGATGAATCTCTTGTCCTATCAAAATCTCGAAACTTCACAATTATTATCATCAATAAAATAATGCTACATTCCTGTGGGTTAGGGATTACTGATTAAGCAATAAAAAGCTTCAAAAAACTTAATCGTGAAATAAGGTTTTTTAAGTTTAATGGCCCAATACATGCAAATAAATCTCTTTGGTAACTGAGCACAGTGCTCTGCTCAGGAGCATTCGTCTCTGTTTTGATAAGTTCTTACCATGGGTTATATAAATATAGTCGAATGTGGTCTAATCGTGTGAACTGACAATGGTATAGCGGCAGTCGTAAAACCTGATGTCCATTTTCCCGTAATATTTCATCTACGGCATATATTGTTGGTTTTTTAATAGATTTTGCCATTAAAAGAAGTTCTAGTTTCAGCATATTGGGTAAAGGATTTTGTTTTTGTTTCATTAGCCAGTCACAAATATCACTTTTCTTCCAGGATGAAGTAGGTTGTTTATTTAAGATTCTTGAATGATAAGATGCGTTGTCCAGAATGATTAAAGATAGAGTATCTAAATTTGGAATCAGTTGTTCTTTTAACCACTTTTTAAACAGTTCACAGTTCATATTATCATGGTAGTCCATACTTTTAGATGTTAAAGAAAACAGTAAACTTGCACTTGGGAGAAATCCTGTTAAGAACCTGCATGCAAAATGATGAACCGTTTTCCCGTCCCACATCCCTTTTTTTCTTGACACTTTTTACAGGCTCGTCCTGCCAAGATTTTGAACCACTTCCATTAGAAAATATCCAAGTCTCGTCTGAAAATACCACTATTCTAAATTTTGAATTAACATTTTACGTGTATTTCTTTAAAAACTGGATACCCTGACTTGCTATATGTGGCGACTCGTTATAAAAATCTCCGATTACAGGCCTTTTTATATCGAAAACCCAACATTTTTATTAATTTTGACAACGACTGTAGTCCAATTTCCGATATGCCTCGATTTTTTAAAGCTTCTTTTCAAACTTGAAGGGTTATATTAGTTTTTGATGTGTATAAATCGTAAATTGCATTACGAACATCTCTTGTTACGTTGTCACTTAAGTCTTCTGTCTTTGACTTTTTTTGTGCACATTTCTTAATCTTTTTCGGTAGTAAATTAAACTTTTTTTCATGCAGAATTTTCTTGACAAGAGCTTTTGCCACTATCTCCTGGATATTGGCCGGTGAATTTTCATTTTCGTAATATTTTATTAGATTAAATACCATTTTTTTCGCTTGTGGATGCAAAGAACCCGAAAATTGTTTTCTACTACTCATTTTGTCACTGAAGTGTCAATCTGATTTTGAAGTGACATCGCTCATAGATTTTTGCAACTGCTGGTATTTATATGTTTATCCTCTTTTTTCATATGAAAATATCATAGGTCTATCTAATTCATCTTCCGGATTTTATGCGGAGGATATGATTACACGTAATAAAAGAAAAACAAACTTAAAAAATGTGTCGTGGATAAATCGTATGACCCGCACGATAACACTGCTTTTGACTATAACTTGCTTTCTAAAATAGGTACCTGATGTGCTTGAAAAAAAAACGTTATAATACAAACCATCAAAAAATAATTTTTTTTTAAGTATTGTACTTTAACCTTCTCAAAACATGTTTTTTTTTAGTCGGTCAGGACCTTTTTGGTCGCCGAATTAGTTATCTATATTATACCTAGCGGAAGTATTTGTTGCCTATCAGTACTCATGGGATAACTATCGATATTTTTTAGTTTCCTATTGTTATCCGATATGCCGATTAGCTATTGCTAAAATACCCATCCTATTATTGGCCCGGCGCCGGCGTTGACGAAGTGTCCATCAGACTTAAGTCGGAGAGGCGGACATGCCCAACTTCTAGCCCCCATCGAGAGGCACCCCTGTTACCGAAGTCACTGCTTAATTTGTTAGGAATTGTATATGAACTTTACACGTAACGAGTGCCTGGAAAACTAAGATAAATGAAATGAAACTTTCGGCATCTTTCGATTTTGCGATACCGTATGGTCGTTGTCAATATGCACCTCGGTGGGTGCCAAATCTCGGTATACGTTTAGAGTCAACTCTTTCGGGCGTCCTGTCCCGGAGTGTATATAACATAGATATAACGATGTCGTGGTAACTCGGACGGCTAGCGTCCGTCGTAAATGACGTCCGTTGGAGGGACTCCACGGCAGATTTCCCTCTTCGGTTTACCGGCTTTGCATGAAACAGTTGCAGTTTCCTTAGACAGCAGGTCCTCGGTATCATAAGCTCTAAATATCTGAACGTGAATACACAGTGTTGTGATAATTTTTAAATTGGTAACTCCCAATTGAAAATATCGGAGTATATATTGTCACACTCTTCCTCTGTTTGATAGCAGAGAGTATGTATTTGTTTTAAGATAATATAAATCTACACTAAGTGGTTGATTAAAAGAGAGGTAGTAAAGTTAGTGTGCAAATCACCGACTGCTCAGGGAGATTGGTTCGTTTTCTATTTATAAAGGCGCCAACAGTTCTATACCAGTTAACTGTTAACCGCTCTAGATGTTATGAGTACCACTCCTCAAGACCACTAAGATAAAATTAATTAAAGTTAATAGTAAAAAAAAAACAAAAAAAAAGCATATTCAACAAATAACATTTATTAACAAGTTCAGTGCTCCCCAAAATATTTCCAGAAATATGTTTCACCTGAAGGTTATTTTATATAACATATGAAAGAAATTGGCCTTAATTGAAGTTTTTTTTTTAAATGACAGTTGACTGTGTAATGATCCTATGTTAATCAGTTTTTATACCTCATATGCTGAGAGAAAAATCTAAAGTATAATCAAATAAAGATCACTATCCAAATATTAGATCAACTGTGTAAAATGTTTTATGAAAATAGCTAAAGAATCAATGCTAAAAAAAGAAAAACAAACACAGGTTCCAGGCTACCTTGCCCTGCAGGGTTTCGGAACTTCCAAAAAGCGTACCCAAGACAATTTACACTCCAATAAAGATGTTGGGTTAAAGTGTGGCCAGCGTTGCGTGACACCTCAAAAAACATGGGAGCACCTCGTTCATTAGCCTTGAATCAGGCATACCTTCGAGTCGCCCCTCAACTCTGCTTAACTAAGAGTTAGGAGGTAGGTAAACAATAAAAAAAGTTACTAAAAGAAAAGACAAAGGTTGTGCCTCTAGACCCACCAAGCTAAAGGTAGTAGGATGTAGCTCCACTAGGTTGAAAGATGCCCTAGCCTCAAGCAGCTATGCACCGTGCAGACCAAATACTAATAAAACAAAAACAACTTAATAGGTTGTTCCGAGTATTGTCACTGTCACCAACCTACTGAAATCTACTTAACCAACTGGAGCTCAGGAAAATACACACGAGACAATATGCAGACAAGATGTTATGTTCTAACGGCTAGATGTTAATTAAATACCTACATAATGCTTTTTGTGCATTCTAGCCGACATGTTGGCATTCCCACCTGGGCTCTATGGCCGCTCATTGAGACTGCCAGGGGACAAACACCAACACACCTAACTAGCCCTTCCAATCAATCCGTTCTCTTCTGAACTGGATAGTACAGAGAGGACGTCGAAAACAACATTTGGTAATACCCAACAACACTCAGCCTTTCTATAAAAAAAACAAAAGGCTGCAGTAAAAGGTTCTATAACCAAAGGTAGTCACAAAAGGTTTATAAGTCATGATAATGATGTGCAAACTTGCATAAGCACAAAGTCAAATCCAAGATATAGTCAAAGTCAAAATAGGGTAAAGATATAAAAAAATTAAAGTTAACATAAGGTAAGGTAAGATAAGTCAAAATAGGAAAAGAAATAGTCGAGTTTGGTATAGTATTAATTTTGATCATTGCCAGGAGGATTGTCAGGTTTCAAGTCCTGAACATGCCAAATTCCTTTACTGTTTCCACGATGATCTTCCAATTCATAGGTACATGTCCCTGTTTTTCTCTTAATCCTGAAAGGTCCTATATATTCTGGGGCCAATTTGGCACTATAAAAGTTAATAGCATCAGATAAACTTTTATTTTTACGCCACACACTTTGTCCAGGTAAATAATTCACATGACGTCTTCTCAAGTTATAACGAGTTTGGTTCCTTGTATGTGCAATTTTTATTCGACTTGCAATTTTTTCATATAATGTAACAAGTTTTTGTTGGCGGTCTTTAATATAGTCATCTTTATCCAGAATATTATCATTCGCTATTCCATCTGAAAAATCACTGCCATATAATTTGTGTTCCCTTCCAAAATTAATAAAGTAAGGTGTATGTCCAGTAGTTTCATGTCGAGAGGTTCTTAAAGTACATCCGATTGCAGCAAGGTTCTCATCCCAAGTACGATGATTTGTTAATAATAATAATAATGAGCTGTATAGAATATTCTAATTTTATATTTTTGGCATAAATTCTTAAATTCATTGGATTTCATCTGAACACTATTGTCACAGATAAGAGATTGTGGTGCGCCATAAACTAAAAATATGCCTTCTTCTATAGGCTTTACAAGGAATTTTGCGGTAGCAGACCGAGTGGGAAATAAAAGATTATATTTGCTGAAATAGTCAGTAACTACAAGAACATGAGTGTTTCCTTGTTTGGAACGAGGAAATGGTCCAATATAATCCAAACTGATACATTGCCAAGGTTCACTAATAGCTGGGCGAATACCCATCAAACCAGGAGGTATTTTTTGTTCAACTTTATGTTGTGCACACAATTTACATGCCTTGGCATAATTAGCAATATCACATTTCATTTTTGGCCAAAAGAATAGCTGGTGAATTTTCCAACAAGTTTTGAATGATCCAATATGACCAGCAGCAGGTATATCATGACAGCGATTGAAAATGTCTTTTCCATGGTCTTTAGGTATAACTATTTTCCAAGAGCTAACATTAGCAGAAAAGTTTGGAGTCTGAGTATTAACACGTTTATAAAGATTATTATTTTCTATTTTCCAAGATGGAAATTTGGACGGTTTGTCTTCGATTCTTTCAAGCATGCTATGATACCATTTATCAGTAGTGTTAGAGAAGTCTAGTGGTGTAAAAGTTTCATCTGGATTCACAACATCAACTGAAACTGGAACAGATCTTGATAAAAAATCAGGAACGATATGTTCCTTTCCTTTACGATCATAATCATAGGGTTATAATTTGAGAGCCCAGCGAGCTAAACGACCTTGTGGATCTTTTAGATTATGTAACCAAAGTAAAGAGTAATGATCAGTGATAATTTTGAAGTGAACACCTTCTAAGTAATCTCGTAGCTTTTGAACACTCCAAATAACAGCTAAGCATTATTTTTCTGTAACTGTCAGTTTTTGCTCCTGTCTTGTAAGTGACCTGGACAAGTAAGATATAACTTTTTCACCATCTTCAAATTGTTGCGATAGAACAGCTCCTAAACCAAATGATGAAGCATCACACTGCAAAGTAAAAGTACGTTCGAAATCTGGGCAGGCGAGTACTGGTGCGCTCACTAAAGATTCTTTCAGTGAAGTGAATGCACTTTGACAATTAGGTGTCCATTCCCATTTGACATTCCTTTTGGTTAATTTTGTGATTGGAGCTACAACAGTGGCAAAGTTTGGAACAAAACGACGATACCATGATGCAGTTCCTAAGAATCTTCTAATTTCTGTAATGTTTTTCGGATATTTACAATTGCTTCAACCTGGTCTGGTCTTAAACCATGTTTATCTACTATATAACCTAAGTATCGAAGTTCAGGTCTACAAAAGTGACATTTTTCCAAAGATACTATTAAGCCTGCATTCTTCAAACGGTCTAAAATTAAGCTAAGTAAGTTCACATGCTCATCAAATGTCTTGCTTATTATTATGATGTCGTCTAAATATACCATTACATTATTTTCTGAGTCAGCTCTCAATACATTATCTACAACACGTTGCCAAGTAGCTGGGCTGTTTGACAGACCAAATGGCATCCTACAGAATTGATATAATCCACGGCCAGGTACTGTGAAAGCAGTGTATTCTTTAGATGGCTCACACAAAGGTATTTGCCAGAAGGCAGATTTTATGTCTATCGAGCTTAAGTAATGGGCGTTTCTAAGTCTATCTAGTATAGCAGAAATATAAGGTATTGGATAGGCATATTTTTTACTTCTAGAATTAACCATGCGAAAATCTATACAAAACCTGTATGAACCATCCTTCTTTTTTGCTGAACATACAGGGCTAGACCAAGGACTTTTTGAGTTTTCAATTACTCCCAAAGAAATCATTTCATCAAGTTGTTCATCAATTATCTTTTGTTTAAAAGGCGACACTGGATAATATCTTTGCTTTATAGGTTTAGTACCAGGTTCCATTTCGATAACATGTTCTGCGGCATTGTAACAACCAAGTCTGGTACCCATCAGAGCTAATTTGTCTTCGACAAGGTTCTTCAGTCTGATTTTCTGTTCTCCCGTAAGGGAATCTTCATCCTGTCTGAGATCTGGGATAATTTGCATAGTTTTCCAAAAGTCTATACCAAGGATGAGTTTGTGATATAAGTCAGGCAGAACAAGAACATCAATTAAACGAATTTTCCCCACAAGAGTCATCGGTACTTGAAGGTAGCCAGTACTTGTACATTTTTGTCCATTAGCAACTGTGCAGTCAGAAATATTTTTAATCAATTTGTATCCAAGACTTTCCAGAAGAGTAGGTCCAGGTAATCCTACTATTGTTCTTGAGGCTCCGGAATCTAATAATCCTAACATAGGGTATCCTAATATTTGAACTTGTAAATAGGGTCGTTGATCACCTTTGACATGAGATATGATATAGTCCAGCAAAATTTGATTGGTCGGTAATGAAACACTAGTGAGAGAAGTCTTCCGACCTAATGACTCCCTCTTGGATAGTTTTCCGAGGCATTACACTTTGTGCAAGTGCGCACTATCACATCAGGTTTTCCACATCTATAACAATGTATGCTTTTGGGGTTTTGGGCAGTCTCTATTGACATGTCCTTCCTGCTTAAAATTCCAACAGGTCACTTTTGTTCTATTAGGAGTCTCTCTCTGATGAAGAGGGTATAATGGCTGAGGTGTTGAAGACGAATCAGAGTCATGAGATACAAAAGCAAAATCTGGCTCCACAAAATCACTTTTCTTCCTACGTGCAGGTGGTACATAGGTATCAACTCTAAATTTCTTAGTTTCTAGTTCAAGGCATTCATTTTCCAATTCTTCTAAAGAATTTACAACAGCTAGTTGGGTAGTGTGAAAGGGTGACAAGTTTCTTGAGATTATGTCCAGTTGCACGTCTTCAGGAATTCCTCCGTATCTTCTGAATAAAGCGTTCATTGAAGATAAAATTCCAGAATACTCTCAGATGAATCTTGAGTACGGTGAAGGATTTTCCTAAATAAACGTGAACGATGATCTAGTGGTTCAAAATGTTTGATTAAAAGATTAGATAAAGACTTCCAAGGTGTTAGTCTGTGCCTATTTGCTCGGTACCAAGTTAGAGCTTTTCCTTCGAATAAATCTATGGCAGTATCAAACAAGTCTTTTTCAGAAACTCTTCGTGCAATACACAACTCCTTAGCTCTTTCCAAAAAGCTATGAACTGACAAGCCTTTAATGTCGCCAGAAAATTTGAGTCCCCATTTTTCAATATGCGGTTGTTTAAACTTTGAAGAAGCACCTCGATTGCGATTAGGTGTAGAACTAAGTCCAACATCTTCTTCACTGGAATCAGATGAACTGTCAGCATCTTGAGTACCTCTGAGGAGAGTAGATTCCAGCAACATACCAAGGTGAGGATCTTGACGAGACATAGTGTCCAAGTTATCAAGGGCATGCAGTACATCCACAAGTAAAGTTGACCTTTCGGTAGCTTCTTCAGCAGTTAAGTTAGGAATTGGAATTCGATTAATTCTTTTCAAAAGGTGAACTAGACGTGACTGAATTCTGTCAAATCTGTTTCTAATATTTTCACCAGAAACTGTACCAAATGAAGCAGTCAGGTTGTCCAATGTAGTCCGGATATAGGTTTTCTCTTCAACAAATTTAAGGTTGTAAGGAGGAATATTTAATGGTTTACTTTTCTTTTCCATTTGAATTATAGGGCGAAGTGTGGACCTCAATTCCTTTACAGTTTTGGAAACACCAGCAACAATACCTCTGATATTTAGCTCGTACAAAAGCATATCCTTTTTAAGGTAGTTAATTTTGGCAATATCAAAATTAATTTATCAATAAAATTCCCCAGTAAATATAATATTCAATAATATAGTATAATAAACTGTCTATTAGACAAGTTTCAAAGACATAAGTAGGTAAAAATACATATATGAAAGCAAAAATATATATATGCAAAAGATAAATGTCGATAGGCAATTAGCAATAAGATATAAACCTGAAATAAAGAAATGAGTATAGGAAAACTGATTATATAAGCAAGCGAGAACTTCAATTAAGGTAAACAGATAGACCTATTTAACTCTATATCAATATCATAATCAACACGCGCCCCACGTTGGGCGCCAAAATTTGTCACACTCTTCCTCTGATAGCAGAGAGTATGTATTTGTTTTAAGATAATATAAATCTACACTAAGTGGTTGATTAAAAGAGAAGCAGTATAGAAGTGGTTGATTAAAAGAGAGGCAGTATAGTTAGTGTGCAAATCACCGACTGCTCAGGGAGATTGGTTCGTTTTCTATTTATAAGGGCGCCAAGAGTTCTATACCAGTTGACTGTTAACCTCTCTAGATGTTATGAGTACCACTCCTCAAGACCACTAAGATAAAATTAATTAAAGTTAATAGTAAAAAAAAAACAAAAAAAAAAGCATATTCAACAAATAACATTTATTAACAAGTTCAGTCCTCCCCAAAATATTTCCAGAAATATGTATCTCCTGTAGGTTATTTTATATAACATATGAAAGAAATTGGCCTTAATTGAAGTTTTTTTTTTTAAATTACAATTGATTGTGTAACGATCCTATGTTAATCAGTTTTCATACCTCATATGCTGAGAGAAAAATCTAAAGTATATTCAAATAAAGATCACTATCCAAATATTAGATCAACTGTGTAAAATGTTTTATGAAAATAGCTAAAGAATCACAAAACAACAAACTAAATGTTCAATAAAACCTGAAAATTAAGTAATACGGATGAGAAAAGACATTTTCAATCAGCTAATGACAGGTAAAAGTAATAGACTCCAAAATCTATAAAAGTTCATAAAGAAAATCTTTAAGTTGTTTTAATTTACCGAACAATTTGATCTAACAGTAAAAATGTATCAAAAGATGCAAAATAATCAAACAATTAATTAACACAATTAACAATAATATAATGAAAGAAAAGGGTATTATGTGAATCTAAGAGCAAGCAAATAACAAGAAAAATTTATATAACTAAGTTTCAAATCCAATCATCAATATTACCTAACAAATTGACACCATTGTTTTATATCAAAATACCTTTCTAAAGCAAGTAAATACAATAAATCATAAATATCATCACATATTCCAGTAGTGTTACCTGTCTATAACACTTCTTATATACCTTGTATAAACTAACTAGATCTTATAAGTTAAAATTTCAAGATGTGATCACACTTTACAACAACACTGTATCTTAATGTATATTATACTATCTAATGTTGGCAGAAACCTATAGACTATTGTGTCATAAACTTATACTGTGATGTTCTGTATCTTAAAGCCTACTACATGGTCATATGTTGACAAAAACCTATAGACTATTGTGTCCTAAACTTATAATGTGATATTTGAGTATCAGCATGAGTTATAAAGTAGAAATAATCTTATTGACAACACCAATAATCATGGTTTATGCACACCAGCAGTAGTTAGAACTTTATATCAAAAAGTATACTCTACACTCAAAAGAAACAGAAAAGTCATAAAGTTGATCAGCAATAAACAATAAAGTCAATTCAGCACAAGGGATGTTAAAATTAAGATAGTTACCTAAGTGTCTATCAGCATCGGCGACTTAGATCAGCAGTCTATGATGTAAGTGTCATCGAAGACATTTCGAGCAGGAAAACTGGGTACGTACACACTTAAGTACTAGGTAACAGACGTCTGCTCCACTTACAATGACACATCCAGGTTCAAACCCTGGTTAGGAGAACAGGAACAAGAAGTAGAAGAGGTGGGAGCAGAAGAAAAAAAACCCTAGAATAGTACAAACGTCTAAGATTTACACCCCAAATAAAAGTATATAGGTCTGTTTAACAACTCAACACCCAGTATATCAAATAAAGAAAATAATTCCAAACAAAAATGTATCAATATTTCCCAGCTTGACTTCATTTAAACCAATTTACCCAAATTACAAAAAATCTTAAGTCATTCTATTATAGAAATTCAAAATATTAGGCTCGTACATGTCTATTACGATACATAATATTATCAACTACAACCCCTTAACATTATATACAAAATATAAGCAACATATCTACTAATTAATACTAATAGAGACACATTACAGCCCTTATAGTGAATAGTAACAAGAATCCACCCTTAAAATCTTGTAAATATCAATACAAAATGTCATTACTCCGGTATAGGTAAGCTAATTATAAGATGTTACAGACAGAAAATGTAAATCACTGATACAATATTGTTCAATTTTGCCAAATTGGTTAAAGCAGATAGCATGTACTTATATCTTATAAGGTTGTTTCGGTCTTCAAAGAAATATGAAAATTAAAGTGATTTTTATAGATATATAGGCCTGTTTCCTAATTATAACATACACCTGTAATAGTTCTATTGAAACACACTTATTAAAGAAAACAAATTCTCCCCAATGTATTTACTATTCTTTACTTTATGCAAACTTAAATAACAATTGGCTTATGGAGGTTACAAATAGACCTTTTTGTATTGCAGAAATAAACTTAATAATTATAACAAGCATAAGGTATATATACATTCAGCACATATCTTAAGAAAATGAAAAGTACTATTGAATACATTGTTTGCTACACAAATCAAAGGGCAATCAAGAGTGTCCCCATAGCTCTTAATTTCAATAAGTAAAATAACTCTGTGGCCTTGTATTTACTTTTTAATAAGAGAACTCAGTAACAAAACAAATAACCCCTTTTTTATATATAAACAAAAAGACCTTAGTGATAGCCGAGAAACTATATCTAAGCTAGAGGTTAGATCATAACCTATAAAAAATAATATGGCAAAGTACAAGAAAATATGTACAGGGAAAATATATAACATTTTAGTGAATATAAAATTGGGTTATCTTACCTTATTTGATGGTAAAGGGTTTCTTATTAGTTATTTCGTAAAGTTTGTCCCATCAAAAAGATATGGTAGGTGGTCAAGTGCATTTAAATCCTCACAAGAGAGTAATAAAAGGTTCCTCAACCAAAAATATTAAGGTACATCGTAATTAAATACACATAGGAGCCTTTTTAACTAAGTTGCCGACGTAAATCCCAAAAGATGGCCTGGATTAAAACAGGATCAATTCGCCAACAAACTTTCACACTTCACCTTCACCTTCCAGAGAGACAAGAAGCTTCAGCTACCTCACCACCAGGTCAAGGCAGCAGTAAGTGGATGACAATCCGTCAGTGGTGCCACTTTACTAAAATCAAACTGAGCAAATCTGGACAATAGATCAGCCAATCCCTGAGCTGGATCACAGGAAAGAAAAAATATTTAAAGGAGAAGAAAGTAAAATTGCTAATTGAACAAAACTAAGGCGCCATCTACACGAAGACTAGTGAATTGCCTCAATATGAAGCGGAAGATTTCGCTAAGCAGAGACCGCGAGCACCTTACTACATCGATAGGAGACTTACAGTACCGGATTTACGGATTTTTATGCATTAAAATGTAGTGACGAAATTAAAATGTTACAATATAAATAAAGTTCTTCAGTTTTTTGGTCTGAGCTCTCCTTGCTCGACGATAGAGCATTGGAGTTGCATTGAATCTTGGCTTCCATTTCTCACGGGCGATGTTTTTTACAGTTTTTTTCCAAAAATTTTGTTTGTCATCGTGTTTTAAATACCGGACTCCGTTTTTAGTTAGCCCTGGTAAGGCCTTTCTTTAGGTTCATGTAAAAAAATGTATCTTTAATAAAACAAAAATATATTTAATGTTGCCGCATCGTTCGTTATTTGTGTACGAGCTCCCTTTCTAATCGTTGATGGTATGGTCGTTCAAGTAGGTTAGTTAGTTAGTTACATCTTCAGAAGAGGTTTTAAGCATCCCCAGCAGCATTCCCGGTTAGCGCAAAAAATTAACCCGTTTGTTGAGGTCATGAACTAGCTTTCATTGTTCGAGGTTTTGACCGAACGAACGATGGTGATTGGCAAGCCGGCGTGTATTCCTAGGGTTGCAACTTTGTTCTCGAGGACGGGTGTGCGCGCAAAAAGTCTAAGTAGGGATATTGCCGAAACGGAGTAGTTGGTTTTAATGATCCGAACCGGTGAGGCTAGCAAGCTAACGTCAACCCTTCGGTTGGAGTGGTAGCAGCTATTTTATGCTTAGTTTCATGGACACAATAACGGGTTTGGTCGGGTACCCGTTAATTGCCCCGGTTCCAATCGCTGCCAACATGTGTGTCAATTTATTTTGCTGTTTACCACCTCACAGCGGGCCGCGAAAGCTTCGGTGTTATAGCCACACTCTTGAAATTGTGTTTCCTCCTCTATTTTCAGGATGAGAAGGGAGATCCCATCGTGGAGTGAAGAAACGTTATGTTACATTGAGCTTTGAGGAGCGTTCTACTCGATTAGTTATTAAATTTGCACTTTGTCCGCCAAAGCTCTTCGAGCCGCTGTTGCCGAGATATCCCGGGATCCAGAAGCCTGAACGACAGCCACAAGGGATTTGCTTTCAAAGTTTGATCTATGCAGCATCGAAATAAGAAAGCCGGTGTTCCCGAATGCGCACATGAGAGTAAATAAAATTAGCATAAGATTAATTACAACATTTACAAGATAAAGGAGAAACTAAATAAAAAAATCTAGCAAGAATGGGAAGAAAATAATCTATTTATATAAGCCATCCACAGATGTGGGTACAGAATTATTTGACTCCGTTAGGATGGATCCCTGGACAGTGTCGCCCAACAGTGAGCCAACATACTAGTCCCGAAAGGAAGGAGAGCTTTTGCCATCGAAAAACGCAAGGTACAGGGTGACCGATTATATTTTAAACAGGGCCTACAAGTTTAATTTTTAGAGATATCAAAAAATATTGTATACAAGATTTTTAGTTTGATACCTATATTTTAAAGACATATATATATATATATATATATATATATATATATATATATATATATATATATATATATATATATATATATATATATATATATATATATATATATATATATATATACATAATTAGCAAACACATTTCTTGAAATAATGCTCATTTTTTACTTAATAGCTGTCATTTGTTTATTTTTTAGGAAATCCCGAGGGTTCAGAGAAAACCATAAAAGTTTTGTATACAATATTTTTTATCTCTAAAAGTTTAGCTTGTAGATACCTTTTAAAATATAACCCTGAACATGGTGCTTCTATGTGAATTCTAAGATTGTTGCAAAAATCAAGTTTCCGCTTACCGTTACACAAAATTAGATCAAAATCTAAACTCATTTGTTGCACATGGTCATCCATTATAAACTAAACCTCCCCGTAAGCAGTAATTTTTAAAAAATTCTATGATTTGTTTGGTCTATGCAGGTACGAATCATTGTCTTAATCACTCTGTTAACTCTTTCAGTAGGATCAGCATGAGGATAATAATGAGCTGTATAGAATATTCTAATTTTATATTTTTGGCATAAATTCTTAAATTCATTGGATTTCATCTGAACACCATTGTCACAGATAAGAGATTGTGGTGCGCCATAAACTAAAAATATGCCTTCTTCTATAGCCTTTACAAGGGATTTTGCGGTAGCAGACCGAGTGGGAAATAAAACATTATATTTGCTGAAATAGTCAGTAACTACAAGAACATGAGTGTTTCCTTGTTTGGAACGAGGAAATGGTTCAATATAATCCAAACTGATACATTGCCAAGGTTCACTAATATCTGGGCGAATACCCATCAAACCAGGAGATACTTTTTGTTCAACTTTATATTGTGCACACAATTTACATGCCTTGACATAATTAGCAATATCACATTTCATTTTCCAACAAGTTTTGAATGATCCAACATGACCAGCAGCAGGTATATCATGACAGCGATTGAAAATGTCTTCTCTATGGTCTTTAGGTATAACTATTTTCCAAGAGCTAACATTAGCAGAAAAGTTTGGAGTCTGAGTATTAACACGTTTATAAAGATTATTATTTTCTATTTTCCAAGATGGAAATTTGGACGGTTTGTCTTCGATTCTTTCAAGCATGCTATATTACCATTTATCAGTAGTGTTAGAGAAGTCTAGTGGTGTAAAAGTTTCATCTGGATTCACAACATCAACTGAAACTGGAACAGATCTTGATAAAAAATCAGGAACGATATGTTCCTTTCCTTTACGATCATAATCATAGGGTTGTAATCTGAGAGCCCAGCGAGCTAAACGACCTTGTGGATCTGGATGATGAAGCATCACACTGCAAAGTAAAAGTATGTTCGAAATCTGGGCAGGCGAGTACTGGTGCGCTCACTAAAGATTCTTTCAGTGAAGTGAATGCACTTTGACAATTAGGTGTCCATTCCAATTGGACATTCCTTTTGGTTAATTTTGTGATTGGAGCCACAACAGTGGCAAAGTTTGGAACAAAACGACGATACCATGATGCAGTTCCTAAGAATCTTCTAATTTCTGTAATGTTTGTCGGAGGTGGTATATTTACAATTGCTTCAACCTGGTCTGGTCTTAAACCATGTTTATCGACTATATAACCCAAGTATCGAAGTTCAGGTCTACAAAAGTGATATTTCTCCAAAGAGACTATTAAGCCTGCATTCTTCAAACGGTCTAAAATTAAGCTAACTAAGTTCACATGCTCATCAAATGTCTTGCTTATGATTATGATGTCGTCTAAATATACCATTACATTATTTTCTGAGTCAGCTCTCAATACAGTATCTACAACACGTTGCCAAGTAGCTGGGCTGTTTGACAGACCAAATGGCATCCTACAGAATTGATATAATCCACTGCCAAGTACTGTGAAAGCAGTGTATTCTTTAGATGACTCACACAAAGGTATTTTCCAGAAGGCACATTTTATGTCTACCGAGCTTAAGTAATGGGCGTTTCTAAATCTATCTAGTATAGCAGAAATATAAGGTATTGGATAGGCATTTTTTTACTTCTAGAATTAACCATGCGAAAATCTATACAAAACCTGTATGAACCATCCTTTTTTGCTAAACATACAGGGCTAGACCAAGGACTTTTTGAGTTTTCAATTACTCCCAAAGAAATCATTTCATCAAGTTGTTCATCAATTATCTTTTGTTTAAAAGGCGACACTGGACAATATCTTTGCTTTATAGGTTTAGTACCAGGTTCCATTTCGATAACATGTTTTGCGGCATTGTAACAACCAAGTCCGGCACCCATCAGAGCTAATTTGTCTTCGACAACTTTTGTTCTATTAGGAGTCTCTCTCTGATGAAGAGGGTATAATGGCTGAGGTGTTGAAGACGAATCAGAGTCATGAGATACAAAAGCAAAGTCTGGCTCCACAAAATCACTTTTCTTCCTACGTGCAGGTGGTACATAGGTATCAACTCTAAATTTCTTAGTTTCTTGTTTAAGGCATTCATTTTCCAATTCTTCTAAAGAATTTACAACAGCTAGTTGGGTAGTGTAAAAGGGTGACAAGTTTCTTGAGATTATGTCCAATTGCACGTCTTCAGGAATTCCTCCGTATGTTCTGAATAAAGCGTTCATTGAAGATAAAAATTCCAGAATACTCTCAGATGAATCTTGAGTACGGTGAAGGATTTCCCTAAATAAACGTGAATCTAGATGATGATCTAGTGGTTCAAAATGTTTGATTAAAAGATTAGATAAAGACTTCCAAGGTGTTATTCTCTGCCTATTTGCTCGGTACCAAGTTAGAGCTTTTCCTTCGAATAAATCTAAGGCAGTATCAAGTCTTTTTCAGAAACTCTTCGTGCAATACACAACTCCTTAGCTCTTACCAAAAAGCTATGAACTGACAAGCCTTTAATGTCGCCAGAAAATTTGAGTCCCCATTTTTCAATATGCGGTTGTTTAAACTTTGAACAAGCACCTCGATTGCGATTAGGTGTAGAACTAAGTCCAACATCTTCTTCACTGGAATCAGATGAACTGTCAGCATCTTGAGTACCTCTGAGGAGAGTAGATTCCAGCAACATACCACGGTGAGGATCTTGACGAGACATAGTGTCCAAGTTATCAAGGGCATGCAGTACATCCACAAGTAAAGTTGACCTTTCGGTAGCTTCTTCAGCAGTTAAGTTAGGAATTGGAATTCGATTAATTCTTTTCAAAAGGTGAACTAGACGTGACTGAACTCTGTCCAATCTGTTTCTAATATTTTCACCAGAAACTGTACCAAATGAAGCAGTCAGGTTGTCTAATGTAGTCCGGATATAGGTTTTCTCTTCAACAAATTTAAGGTTGTAAGGAGGAATACTTAATGGTTTACTTTTCTTTTCCATTTGAATTATAGGGCGAAGTGTGGACCTCAATTCCTTTACAGTTTTGGAAACACCAGCAACAATACCTCTGATATTTAGCTCGTACAAAAGCATATCCTTTTTAAGGTAGTTAATCTCCATATTGTAGTCTATTTTGGCAATATCAAAATTAATTTATCAATAAAATTCCCGAGTAAATATAATATTCAATAATATAGTATAATAAACTGTCTATTAGACAAGTTTCAAAGACATAAGTAGGTAAAAATACATATATGAAAGCAAAAATATATATATGCAAAAGATAAATGTCGATAGGCAATTAGCAATAAGATATAAACCTGAAATAAAGAAATGAGTATAGGAAAACTGATTATATAAGCAAGCGAGAACTTCAATTAAGGTAAACAGATAGACCTATTTAACTCTATATCAATAACATAATCAACACGCGCCCCACGTTGGGCGCCAAAATTTGTCACACTCTTCCTCTGTTTGATAGCAGAGAGTATGTATTTGTTTTAAGATAATATAAATCTACACTAAGTGGTTGATTAAAAGAGAGGCAGTAAAGTTAGTGTGCAAATCACCGACTGCTCAGGGAGATTGGTTCGTTTTCTATTTATAAGGGCGCCAAGAGTTCTATACCAGTTGACTGTTAACCTCTCTAGATGTTATGAGTACCACTCCTCAAGTCCACTAAGATAAAATTAATTAAAGTTAATAGTAAAACAAAAACAAAAAAAAGCATATTCAACAAATAACATTTATTAACAAGTTCAGTCCTCCCCAAAATATTTCCAGAAATATGTATCTCCTGTAGGTTATTTTATATAACATATGAAAGAAATTGGCCTTAATTGAAGTTTTTTTTTTTAAATTACAATTGACTGTGTAACGATCCTATGTTAATCAATTTGCATACCTCATATGCTGAGAGAAAAATCTAAAGTATATTCAAATAAAGATCACTATCCAAATATTAGATCAACTGTGTAAAATGTTTTATGAAAATAGCTAAAGAATCACAAAACAACAAACTAAATGTTCAATAAAACCTGAAAATTAAGTAATACGGATGAGAAAAGAAATTTTCAATCAGCTAATGACAGGTAAAAGTAATAGACTTCAAAATCTATAAATGTTTATAAAGAAAATCTTTAAGTTGTTTTAATTTACCCAACAATTTGATCTAACAGTAAAAATGTATCAAAAGATGCAAAATAATCAAACAATTAATTAACACAATTAACAATAATAGAATGAAAGAAA
Organism: Kuschelorhynchus macadamiae; assembly: GCA_030620095.1. Taxonomy (NCBI): domain Eukaryota; kingdom Metazoa; phylum Arthropoda; class Insecta; order Coleoptera; family Curculionidae; genus Kuschelorhynchus; species Kuschelorhynchus macadamiae. Next base: position 179,993 of record JAUTXW010004699.1, on the reverse strand, counting down.
AGGGTATTATGTGAATCTAAGATCAAGCAAATAACAAGAAAAATTTATATAACTAAGTTTCAAATCCAATCATCAATATTACCTAACAAATTGACACCATTGTTTTATATCAAAATACCTTTCTAAAGCAAGTAAATACAATAAATCATAAATATCATCACATATTCCAGTAGTGTTACCTGTCTATAACACTTCTTATATACCTTGTATAAACTAACTAGATCTTATAAGTTAAAATTTCAAGATGTGATCACACTTTACAACAACACTGTATCTTAAAGTATATTATACTATCTAATGTTGGCAGAAACCTATAGACTATTGTGTCATAAACTTATACTGTGATGTTCTGTATCTTAAAGCCTACTACATGGTCAAATGTTGACAAAAACCTATAGACTATTGTGTCCTAAACTTATAATGTGATATTTGAGTATCAGCACGAGTTATAAAGTAGAAATAATCTTATTGACAACACCAATAATCATGGTTTATGCACACCAGCAGTAGTTAGAACTTTATATATATATACACTCAAAAGAAACAGAAAAGTCATAAAGTTGATCAGCAATAAACAATAAAGTCAATTCAGCACAAGGGATGTTCAAATTAAGATAGTTACCTAAGTGTCTATCAGCATCGGCGACTTAGATAAGCAGTCTATGATGTAAGTGTCATCGAAGACATTTCGAGCAGGAAAACTGGGTACGTACACACTTAAGTACTAGGTAACAGACGTCTGCTCCACTTACAATGACACATCCAGGTTCAAACCCTGGTTAGGAGAACAGGAACAAGAAGTAGAAGAGGTGGGAGAAGAAGAAAAAAAACCCTAGAATAGTACAAACGTCTAAGATTTACACCCCAAATAAAAGTATATAGGTCTGTTTAACAACTCAACACCCAGTATATCAAATAAAGAAAATAATTCCAAACAAAAATGTATCAATATTTCCCAGCTTGACTTCATTTAAACCAATTTACCCAAATTACAAAAAATCTTAAGTCATTCTATTATAGAAATTCAAAATATTAGGCTCGTACATGTCTATTACGATACATAATATTATCAACTACAACCCCTTAACATTATATACAAAATATAAGCAACATATCTACTAATTAATACTAATATAGGTACATTACAGCCCTTATAGTGAATAGTAACAAGAATCCACCCTTAAAATCTTGTAAATATCAATACAAAATGTCATTACTCCAGTATAAGTAAGCTAATATAAGATGTTACAGACAGAAAATGTAAATCACTGATACAATATTGTTCAATTTTGCCAAATTGGTTAAAGCAGATAGCATGTACTTATATCTTATAAGGTTGTTTCGGTCTTCAAAGAAATATGAAAATTAAAGTGATTTTTATAGATATATAGGCCTGTTTCCTAATTATAACATACACCTGTAATATTTCTATTGAAACACACTTATTAAAGAAAACAAATTCTCCCCAATGTATTTACTATTCTTTACTTTATGCAAACTTAAATAACAATTGGCTTAGGGAGGTTACAAATAGATCTTTTTGTATTGCAGAAATAAACTTAATAATTATAACAAGCATAAGCATTGTTTGCTACACAAATCAAAGGGCAATCAAGAGTGTCCCCATAGCTCTTAATTTCAATAAGTAAAATAACTCTGTGGCCTTGTATTTACTTTTTAATTAGAGAACTAAGTAACAAAACAAATAACCCCTTTTTTATATATAAACAAAAAGACCTTAGTGATAGCCGAGAAACTATATCTAATCTAGAGGTTAGAACATAACCTATAAAAAAATAATATGGCAAAGTACAAGAAAATATATCACATTTTAGTGAATATAAAATTGGGTTATCTTACCTTATTTGATGGTAAAGGGTTTCTTATTAGTTATTTCGTAAAGTTTGTCCCATCAAAAAGATATGGTAGGTGGTCAAGTGCAGTTAAATCCTCACAAGAGAGTAATAAAAGGTTCCTCAACCAAAAAAATTAAGGTACATCATAATTAAATACACATAGGAGCCTTTGAACTAAGTTGCCGACGTAAATCCCAAAAGATGGCCTGGATTAAAACAGGATCAATTCGCCAACAAACTTTCACACTTCACCTTCACCTTCCAGAGAGACAAGAAGCTTCAGCTACCTCACCATCAGGTCAAGGCAGCAGTAAGTGGATGACAATCCGTCAGTGGTGCCACTTTACTAAAATCAAATTGACTAAATCTGGACAATAGATCAGCCAATCCCTGAGCTGGATCACAGGAAAGAAAAAATATTTAAAGGAGAAGAAAGTAAAATTACTAATTGAACAAAACTAAGGCGCCATCTACACGAAGACTAGTGAATTGCCTCAATATGAAGCGGAAGATTTCGCTAAGCAGAGACCGCGAGCACCTTACTACATCGATAGGAGACTTACAGTACCGGATTTACGGATTTTTATGCATTAAAATGTAGTGACGAAATTAAAATGTTACAATATAAATAAAGTTCTTCAGTTTATTGGTCTGAGCTCTCCTTGCTCGACGATAGAGCATTGGAGTTGCATTGAATCTTGGCTTCCATTTCTCACGGGCGATGTTTTTTACAGTTTTTTTTCAAAAATTTTGTTTGTCATCGTGTTTTAAATACCGGACTCCGTTATAGTTAGCCCTGGTAAGGCCTTTCTTTAGGTTCATGTAAAAAAATGTATCTTTAATAAAACAAAAATATATTTAATGTTGCCGCATCGTTCGTTATTTGTGTACGAGCTCCCTTTCTAATCGTTGATGATATGGTCGTTCAAGTAGGTTAGTTAGTTAGTTACATCTTCAAAAGAGGTTTTAAGCATCCCCAGCAGCATTCCCGGTTAGCGCAAAAAATTAACCCGTTTGTTGAGGTCATGAACTAGCTTTCATTGTTCGAAGTTTTGACCGAACGAACGATGGTGGTTGGCAAGCCGGCGTGTATTCCTAGAGTTGCAACTTTGTTCTCGAGGACGGGTGTGCACGCAAAAAGTCTAAGTAGGGATATTGCAGAAACGGAGTAGTTGGTTTTAATGATCCGAACCGGTGAGGCTAGCAAAATCTCGGTACTTTTGGCTAGAGCCGATCCTAACGTCAACTCTTCGGTTGGAGTGGTAGCAGCTATTTTATGCTTAGTTTCATGGACACAATAACGGGTTTTGTCGGGTACCCGTTAATTGCCCCGGTTCCAATAGCTGCCAACATGTGTGTCAATTTATTTTGCTGTTTTCCACCTCAGAGCGGGCCGCGAAAGCTTCGGTGTGATAGCCACACTCTTGAAATTGTGTTTCCTCCTCTATTTTCAGGATGAGAAGGGAGATCCCATCGTGGAGTGAAGAAACGTTATGTTGCATTGAGCTTTGAGGAGCGTTCTACTCGATTAGTTATTAAATTTGCACTTTGTCCGCCAATGCTCTTCGAGCCGCTGTTGCCGAGATATTCCGGGATCCAGAAGCCTGAACGACATCCACAAGGGATTTGCTTTCAAAGTTTGATCTATGCAGCATCGAGATAAGAAAGCCGGTGTTCCCGAATGCGCACATGAGAGTAAATAAAATTAGCATAAGATTAATTACAACATTTACAAGATAAAGGAGAAACTAAATAAAAAAATCTAGCAAGAATGAGAAGAAAAAAATCTATTTATATAAGCCATCCACAGATGTGGGTACAGAATTATTTGACTCCGTTAGGATCGATCCCTGGACAGTGTCGCCCAACAGTGAGCCAACATACTAGTACCGAAAGGAAGGAGAGCTTTTGCCATCGAAAAACGCAAGGTACAGGGTGACCGATTATATTATAAACAGGGCCTACAAGTTTAATTTTTAGAGATATCAAAAAATATTGTATACAAGATTCTCCAAAACGTCAGTATTTACTAAAGACATAAACAAATGACAATTGGAAAGTTAAAAACTGAATATCGACTATTTCAATAAGTGGGTATGTTCTTGCTGATTACAAAAAAAACTAGTTTGATACCTATATTTTAAAGACAACATATATATATATATATATATATATATATATATATATATATATATATATACATAATTAGCAAACACATTTCTTGAAATAATGCTCATTTTTTACTTAATAGCTGTCATTTGTTTATTTTTTAGGAAATCCTGAGGGTTCAGAGAAAACCATAAAAGTTTTGTATACAATATTTTTTATCTCTAAAAGTTTAGCTTGTAGATACCTTTTAAAATATAACCCGGAATATGGTGCTTCTATGTGAATTCTAAGATTGTTGCAAAAATCAAGTTTCCGCTTACCGTTACACAAAATTAGATCAAAATCTAAACTCATTTGTTGCACATGGTCATCCATTATAAACTGAACCTCCCCGTATTAATTTAAGCAGTAATTTTAAAAAAATTCTAGACCGTCAGTAGGTGTTGTATTTTATTCTCAAAAATTTGAAAATGCTTATTGAAAACAGCTTGACTGATAGTAAAAGCTCTGCAAGAGAAAAAGAGTCAGATAGTAAAAGCCCTGCAAGAGAAAAAGAGTCAATTAAATTTTTTTATAAGAAAGATAGGTTTTATCTACCTGAAAAACAAAAAGAAATAACAAATTTTTTATTCCATCCTAAAAATGTGCTTTTATGGCACAAAAAGAAAGAAAAACAGTATATACGAAGATATTACCATTAAACATCAATATTTTCGTGTGATATACTTAGTAATAATTAGATATTGTTCCACCGACCGGCCTTTTGTTTAAGTCTACGGTGTGCGCCAATAGAGTTGTAGCTCAGAGAAACTTGGATTTTGGAAAGAAGATATAGTAGTATATTGTCCGACCTTGATTTACATTACCATAATAAGGGACGCATCTTCTTCTAACATTGAGGTCTCATTGATTAGTACGACTGGACAGTATAATCGTAAGGTTAAAGAATTCAAGAGGTTTGAGGAGTTTTCTCCAGACCGCGTTTCCCTGAGAAGGAAAGTTCTGGAAAAAGGTAGTAGATTCTCTGAGAACATCATTTGCGGAAGCTCCGCAATAATTTTAAGTTGGAAATGAGACCCAGTTCAATCTACCATTACGGAAGTCTGGGGAATATGTGATAGTTAGATGCCGACTTTTTAAGATGGAGTTAAGTTGGTTTTATTTTCTTATAAATATTTTAGTAAATAGTAAATTTGATGTTATTTTCATCCAAACTCCATTTTCTACAGTTTACCATTAAATAATTGTAGTTAATGGTAATTATACTTAAAATGTTTGTTTTCTTTTAAAAAATACACGATATATTATTATAATTAGCGACAAAAAGTTTATGAAATACCACAGGCAATTTTTAATGATGACTGATAAAATTAGTTCCAAATATTCAAAAGTACACAACTAAAAGTTACGGCAGATAAACGTTATCCAGGAAACCGCATTTCGGCTCAATTTTATTTTTCGGTGGCTTTTTCAATTAAATTCGGACGGTTTCTCGCAATCGTTTCGGATGTGTTTGAATGATCGATGGATTTAGATCCGGCGATACAAACCAGGGGCGGTATTTGTGGTTCAGGACAAATTTGTCTTTTTCGAATTATGTGGATCAAATTAAATTATCATTTACAGAGTTGGTCTATACGTGGTATCCTATCGGGACAGTATATCATTCAATATCTGGGGCAAACGGTATATGGTTCAATATCTGGGGCAAATGAAACATTTTTGATTACTTCCCCATAACAGCTGATTATATAGTATGGGATCCCAAAAAATCGAAAAATATACGTTGGGTTTTTTCGACATTTTAGAGTCCTTAGAATACAAAAAACATATTTAAAAAAAAGTGATGTCTTACAACATTTGCAAATTTATGTATAATAATTTAGTTAATAGTAACACTAAGGCAATTAGAAAATTTGGCTAGTTATACTAAATGTACAGCGTGTCCTGAAAAGTTCTTAACCAATGGAAAACTTTTTTATTCTTCATTTTATGAAAAATGTTAGTCTTCATAAAAAGTTCTGCTTCCTCCGAAAATATTATTGGAATTATAAAACTTAAGAAATATTGTACAGGGTTGTCAAAAACTTAGAAAACCTAAAATTGCCTGAAAACTACCTATAAGTTTAGTTTTAGAGCAAAATGCCATAAGAGAATTATTCTGAGTATTCCAAGGTGTGATAAATTACTAAATTTCATAAAGAAATTTAAATATAAATGCAATGTACGGGGTATACAAAAAGTTTTATTTAACAATATCCTATAAAAAAAATCAACTAAGAATGAACATTGAGCAAGTTATGCTTCTACGTGAGCGCCATCCCGTTCCATACAAATTATGATTCTTCTACTGAACTCTGCTAGTGACGCTTTTACCATAGTTGGCGTAGTTTCTTGTACACACTGACTGATGACTGTTTCCAGGTGATCGATATTTTGGAGTGGCCGTGAAGATAAACCTTTTCTTTTAACAGTCCCTGAAGGCAATAGTCCAAAAGGGTTAGGTCAGGAGACCCGATTGGCCACGGGATTGCAAAATACTTTCCTATCCAGTGGTTTGAAAAAGTCCTTTGTAGAAATTGGAAACTATCTGTGTACTATGACATACTGCTCCGTCGTGTTGGTACCAAACTGATCGCCTGATATTTAATGGCAATTCTTCAACAAATTGAGTATTTTAGCAAATTTGTCTTGTCAAATTTTTCCGAAAAAAATACGGCCCTACTATTGGGTTATCCATAATACCGCACCAAACATTTGTTTTAAATGAGTATTGATTATGACATTCTATGAGAAAATTAGGATTTTCGTCACACTACCAGCGGCAGTTCTGTGAGCATACGTCTCCGTTTGACAGAAATGTCCCCTCATCAGTAAATAATATTTTTCAGGTGAAGAAAGAATCATCTACAACTTCTCCTTGGAACCATGCACTGAACAGGAAACGAACTTTAAAATCTCTAGGTAAAAATGTATGGATATATCTAGGTTTGTAAGGATAGAATTTATTTGCTAGTAAAATCATACTAACTTTGTTACGCTACCCGGAAGTGATTCTGATATTTCCCTCACCGATACTTGAGGATTTCCAACGACCCTTGCAAAACTTGCATTTCATTTTCTTCGGTAGTAGACCAGGCTTAGTGTTTTCTTTTAATCGTATTATCAACAGACCCAGTGGATTTAAACTTGGTCATGACATTTGCGACAATAATATAAGTCATTTGTTTATTTGGATGTCTATTATTAAAAATTTCAGCCGCCTCATGGCATATTTTATAATGATCTCCAACAATTAACATAATTTCAATTTTTTCCTGTTTTGTTAATTTAACTACCATGATGAAAATAACAGAAAAATATTCAATGTAATCAAATAACGAAGCACTTTAATTATTTACCGTCAGTACAATGCGGATTATGTTTCCGTTCTATGATTCCAATAATGTTTTCGGAGGAAGCAGAACTTTTTATGAAGAGTAACATTTTAAAAATAAAAAAGTTTCCATTTGTTAAGAATTTTTCATTACGCTGTACATATAGTTACGGATCTTCCCATCCTGTCGAATAACAGGTTTCTATATTTAAATATCATATACTTCATGAGTAGAGGAAGGTTAACAGAGTCTGTATTAATAGGGGGATACTATTTAAGGTATCATATTTTGAATGGATGATCAGTTTTAATTTATAAGATATTAGCCTTCTTTAATGATATAATCAACAACTTTTGTTTACAACATAATGTCTTGTTTTTCTGGCTTCTTCTTTGGGACCATTTCACACACATGAATTATTAGTCTCTTCTTTCTTGTTAAATATCAATTTAACACTTTGAGAACATTTGAACTTGTAGCATTTATCAAAGCTGCTTTCCTTTACGTGTGCTTTATATGAAATTTTAAATGGATATTTTGTTCGTGATTTTTTATTACTTTAAGCCCATCAGTGATCTGAAATGAAATTGAACATTATAGGTAAATAGAGATTCGGATTTACAAGCACTAGAAACGTTTAAACGATACCTTACACTCGTTACAAATATTCCACCGGGGTTAGCCAACCGTTAGAGCAGGATATTTGTAACGGATAAACAAACGTCAAAAATAATTATTTCTCTACGACCACTGAGAAAAAAATAAACACAAGCACAGGAACTGCAGGCTTAATTAATATCTTATCATACACGGTAAACAAAGCCCACGGTCCCCGTAAACCAAACGCGCGACCACCGTAAACAAAATGTTCAATTGTATGTAATTATCTTGAACCTTCAACATTCTGTGAGTAGATCATGGTCGCGCTATAGCCTGTCAGCAGCTGTAGTCGAAGCAACTATCTAATACAAAATACAAACAAACTTTTTCGACTGGAAAATTAGAAGTTTTAGTTAATTGTAAGTTTCATTATTCGAAAAAGTATATCTAGATATTTAGTAAAAATGTCAAGTGATAGGTCGTAGGTAAAGTATAGTACGTAATGCGTGTTGAAAAGCAATTACGTTTTACAACACTTATTACGTAATATACTATTACATTACTAGTGCAGTATAAACATTATGATGGTCACGAGTGTTGAATATAGCCACGACGAGGTCGTAGACCGACTAGCGGTATCACAAGAGTGCAGTAAAATTGTTTACCGCACGTGTAATGAACAACATTTTAGATAAGAGATCGAGGTTTAAATGCAAAACTAAAATTATAATTTGTCATTTAAAGTTTACATTTTTGACATGAATGAACAATGAATAAGCATTCATTGTTTTAATCTTATGAAGATATCTTGTAAAATACCAGGCGAAACGCCGGAAAGTAATTCCAATTTGACACATTCTAAACTCAAGAACCATGATTTCTATTCATTCATATTAGAAAAATCCAGAAAAAAATCCGGTGATATTAATTGAAATGAATATTAATGGTACAATTATTACAATTATTCACATTATTAACAAAATTCGGGAACACGTTATCTCGTTTCTTCTCGATGTGTATTACATTTTCTGACTCCACAGATCCTTCATTTCTAACCAATGGTTCTGTCACTGTTGAAGCACTGCAAGAGACTTCTGGCTGGGTCTTATTGCATACAATTTTATTCGCTATTTCCTATTTATTATTGAGGCTCTCAGCTACGTAACTTTCCGCCATAGCAGCGGATTTCCATCCACCATGTCGCGTGATAGCTAATACATCAACTCCAGTATTTGCTAATAAAGTTACCGACGTTCTTCTAAAAAATTTCGTAATTTTACTTGGAATTGACGAAAATGTATTTTTCCCGACAGGCTGGTTTAAGCTCTTTCCATTTTGATATCGCATAAAGAAGCGCGGATTAATAGTCGTCATGTGGGATCTTGTATCAATGTACTTTTGAATTATTTTGAAATGAAAAACCTTAGTGTCGTCACTTTTTTTCACTGTAAATATACGTAATATTCCATTTTTGGGGTCAGGAATGGTCACAATTATGACTTCTTGACTTATTTTAACATTGTCCATTTTCATTTCACAGAGGTCATTAGAACGGCACGCTCCAGGCACTCCCATTACCAATACGACCTTCTTCAATAAGTATATATCATCGGGGACTTCAAGTATGAACTTATTCTCATCTTCCCTATTAAACACATTCGATTTTTTGGGTCTATAACCATCATTTTTTCTTTTGAAAAATGCTCGAAGTTTTGGATACTTAGAAATATCTATATTTTCTTCTATAAAAAGGGTGGGCTTCAACATCGAATACTCACACCATAAGCTTGATGGGGACTTCAATATAGCACTATTTGCGTGGAAATAGGCCAAAAACAAGGTTTCTGAGACTGCAGTCTTGCTTCGGCACCAATTCTTAAAGGATTTATATGCTACTTCATACCAGCAATATTCGCTGATTCTTCTATATCTGAAACATCCATTTTGTCCACACAGAATCAAACAATTCGACTTCTTCAAACTTTTCGCTATGAATTGTCAACTTGACGTTGTTGATAAAATAAAAACTGCTTGTGTTGCTCTGGCAACGGATCACGGCTGCTTTCATAATTTAATGAGAATGCTATCGAATGTAATGATAATGAAAATCCAAAAATATATCCATCATTTTCTTATAAACATAAAATACAAGGAGGGGGAAAAATATTATATACTGTATGAGATGTAAGTACATTAACCAGTCTCGAAATTTTTTGTCAGCCCTCGCTATCGCTAGAGCGCAAACTCGTCCTCGACTGGTAAATGTTACTTACATCCCTTATAGTATAAATAACTATTACCTAACAAGTGCGGAAAGTGCTACTTTTCCGCACGCAATTGAAGTTGGCCGAACGACGCGTAGTAGAGTTCGGCCATCAATCGCGTGCGGATAAGTCACTTTACCCTCTTTTATTTACAAGCGTGCGGAAAACCTCAAATAACCATACATAATCACAAATTAATTATTATTAACTACATGAATAGTAAACGTGCAGTTTGTAGCATTTGGTAAATTACTTGTAGAGGCTAGATTTTTTTTCCAAGGAACTCGGGGACTTGTAGGTTGGGTTTGGATTTTCCAGTTCTTTTTCACGAGTACTTATTGTTACCCCAACCACAAAGTTACCCCTTCGGCGCCGTCGCCGTCGCCGAGGCTTAACTTTTTGGTTGGAAGAGGACGGTTTGGTAGACTGCACTTGTGAAAGATGGTGACTAGTGGAATGACACTGAAATTCAATACTTTATTGGATAGATTTTTTGAAAACTTGTTGAGCTTTCTAAACAACCTTCTTCCACGGTTGAAGATTTCCAATCTCCGAGGCGATTGATATTTGTTATTCCTTCTTTGGAATCTGCAAGCATTGTGGTGGCTGAACGTCAGAAAGTGTGGCCTGTATATAGTTCAGGATTTGGAAGCTTTAAATAACCTGCAATATTTGATGGCATTTTTCCAAAGGTTTTTATTCCGATGTATTGTACAATGCAAGCTCCTTTCTTGTAGTTTACAAAAAAACGCCTATGCTGGGTTCCTGGCTTTCTTAAAATCACATATATTCTGACCAATTTTAAATACTCTCCGCTTTCAGCTTCATCAGATAATACAAAGCTTCTAGAACGTTAATTTTTTGTGTCTGGGATATTAATTAATAAAATATTTCCTTTGTCTCCAATATGATCCAATGATATTTTTGTTAGTTCTTCTCGGCGACATGCGCCTGCCAAACCAAATATAGTTGATCATACTTTTTACCATTGACTATCTGGACCAAAGCGTGTTTGGCTTACATGTTTTGGAAAGTTCGGCGAAATATGCCAAAAAACGGGTTCTTTCAAAGTTTTGATGCCTTTAGTTTCAAATCAGATTTTAAACAGAATATATACTTTCTCATACCTATGACAGGATTTTGATGGTTTGCAGTTCTAACTGCTTCCAATACTGATTCTGGCAAATCTCAATCAAGCAAAGTTGATTTTTATTGACAATGAATGACACGCGTATTTTTACTTTGTGTCTATTGTGATTCAAACTGCCAAATAAAAAGAGCAGGCATTTATTATTGCTTTACATTGATTTTATAAGGCATAATATGCCCATTAAACCATTTTTTAAAACACGTTTTACATATTTTTTACTACTTTGTTGAAAATTGTAGCAGTATTCTAGCAAATGTATGTTCCTAAATCATTTTGCTAACTATCAGCATATCAATATATTTTTAAATATTTAAAATCAGTAAGTATATTTCAAAAAATGGGATTATTTACTTTTTCGCACTAGTGCGGAAAAGTAGCTCTTTTCAAATTAAAATGAGTGCGGAAAAGTGAAGTTTTCCGGACGCTTGAAGAAAAAGTATTATCCTGCCTCTCCTAGATAATGCTGCGCCACTGTCGATGTCGCCACTGATTATATTAAAAACAATGTAGCGCTTAGGCATTCATTGTAATGATAATAGAATCTGACGGAAGAATCTTCTAAGAGAAATGAAACAATTTCCATTGAGGTCTGACAGAGTAATGAACGTGGAATTCACCGCCAGATGGAAAAGTCAGCGGAGCTTCGAGTATGCCCAGAAAATATTTCAAGATATAACCGAAAGAAATTGGTTTTTTTGTGTTCGGTCGTCTTAAATTACCTCTCAGAATTCCGAATGGAAACGTAATAAATGAAGTGCAATATCGGTCGCTGATGCAACTGACTCGCTCGCTACATGCAAAGAACTTTTTAAATTGGAATTCTTGTGCTGGAAATTGATCCATTCTATCGACTAATAACTGCGATTCAAAAGATGTTGAGTGGTCTCTATTTCCAAGAAATTATAGGACGAGTGGTTGGTGAAAAAGGGAATCATCGATTATATTTGCAAAGGCGTACATGATTTGAAATTTACAATAGTTTGATAAATGTTAAAGTTATAATATAATTGTAGCAATACATAAAAGAAAATAAGAGTTGCGTGACAACAGATTTAAAGTGGTTCGAAACGGGTTTCCGACCCTAAGCGTACCTAGTGTTTTTAATCATATATATGAAAAATCGGAAAATTTCCTTTACCCGGAACGTCCCTCGTTATGAATCTTTTCTTTTTTAGGAATAGTGAAGTGTGACCCAATTTGATACTTTGATCACTGATCAAAATTACCCCATCCACCCAATGAAAGTAGCCCCACGAATAAGCAAAATGTCATTTAAAAACATGCTAAACACTCATTCTGAAAAGGATTCTAATACGTGTTCCACGCTGAAAGTTTTGCGACTAATAAAAAAACAATAAATTCCCCGATTTTAAAATACAGCGCAGCTGATGCTTAAAGGTAGTATCCCTCTCCAAATACGTTGGCGCGGGCTCAAAAAATTCAAACCAATAGCTCCAAAACGGATAAAATGAGGCGGCTGAAGTTCCTATCAAAGTAACCCCCGTGTATTAGAGTAGCCCCATTCGACGGTAATATAAAAAGTAACAATCAACTTTATGAACCGGTTGTGTAACTAAGAAGAGAGGCCAGTGATATCTTAATAGTTAGTTAATAATCTAGAATAGTTACGGAAAAAGTTTTTTACAAAAGTTGAATGTTAGGCAAAATAATGATTCTTAAATATTTTGATATATACAGAGTCGCCTGTTTTTATTATTAGTGAAAAAAAATATTTTTTAAAGATTTTGTACATTATTTAATTTCCTGATTAAAATAAGAATTCTAACCATTTGTTGTATAACCCACTATGGCAATTTTATTGCTCTCCAGGATTTAAATGGTTTTTCTTAGAGCAAAACAATTTACTTTTTTCTATCTTAGTGTTAAATTATCTATCTTTTGATACCAATTTCCGCTTTAGGTTATACAAAAAACGGACGACCTTGTATATACCAAAATATTTTGGAATTATCATTTTCATTGAATATTTGTAAAAAAAAACTTTTTTTTTTCATACTGTCTAGTAAATCTATTTACTCTGTACTGATTTGCTGCCGGTAAATCGAACATTACAGTATCTGATACCGTAATGTGACATTATAGTATCCGATACCATAATGTGTTGCCTAGTAATACTACCATGTTATTGTATTATAGAAATAAAATGGTTTTATTTATCAAGATAGCAAAAATTGGTTCAACACGTTAATTATATTTGACTTTTTTCTAAGGACCCCGCAATTTTCTTATAGAAAATGGTTTCGGTTAATTTTTCTAAATTTTTAATGTTGTTATTATCGACGTTCTGATCAAATAGTGCAGGGCCCATTCTAGAGATATTTCTTAATACACTGGGTGATTTCAAAAACAAAGCAACTTACACTTTTTAAATGAGATTCCGTAAGTAAATCTTTTTCAAATTTTGTATTTTAAACATATAAAATAAGTATCATAAGGTTCAATCGTTTTTGAAATATTAACATTTGGAAATTCTCAATTTTGGATTTTTAAGGAGTGTAAAATTTATACGGTTTGATCTAGAGGCACAACGATTTGTACATTACTATTTCAAATGACGTTGCCTTGAATATCCATTCTACAATATACTAAAAAGCAAATAAATCTGTTTATTTTTTCTCTAGTAAAAACAATATTTATTCCATATATTTAATATTTTAATTAGTGTTTTCCTTGTGATTATATAACTGAGTCATATAGAGAATCGCATATCTTCTGTGTTGAATACACATATTTTAATTAGCTATTTCATGTAAAATAAATATTTTGATTGAAGCAAGTTAATATAAATCTTACTGTTACTCATATAACACGCAAACATTATCCGGGATACGCTGAAATTAATATTCATGGAAAGCGGTAGACCCTCCACAAATTTATAATTCAGGTCTACTGGCTAATACGTCATATATGGTAATCTAGATTAAAATAACAGGTAAAAAAAAGTTTTAAATATACATGAGCAATAATAACTTCACGTATTTTCTCATTAAAAATTTAACTTTTTTTCAGGTATATTTGTTGTTCAGTTATAATAATTTAATTGCACAATGAAAATACAGCGTATCGCTAACACGGAAAAGATAAATTCTTTGTGTCCCTCGTAACGAATTCCACTACACATTTAACATACTATATATATGAATAAAGTTACTTGATAATAGCTTTATACACATTACGTAAATATTAATTTGTGTCACTTTCCTTGACAAAAAAGAGTTTTGTTACGGGAAAAGTTCTGCTAAAAAGGTTTTACCTATTCGTTTTATTACAATTCACTTAATATTGCCAAATAAACATATGAGGGATTCTTGGGAAAAACAACATTTATCAAAAAAGTCTTTTTTCAACAAAAGATTTTGAATATTTTTTTAAATAAAATGACAAAGAATACTAACGGTATAAAAATATTATTCAGAAAACGGTAAAATCTGTATTATTTATTTACAACAAATACTTAAATTATTACAACATTAAACAGCATATTTAGGACATGTTTTATTTTGTTCTATTCGACAACGCTTTCTCCGCTCTGTCTCTTTCGTGCTCGAATTTCTTTATTATCAGCTGGATTTTGTCTTTCATATTCCATTTTAGTTAGATTAAACAATTAAATAATAACCTTAATACAACCTGAACTACACTTACGTCAAACTAACAACAAATACTGACGGTAAAACCAACCTAACCTAACCTAACCTAACCAAACTTTTCAACCTAGAATATTTCCAGATAAACCACACGTCACTGATAAGTGTTGTTTTTATTTTATGTTGTTAATTTATTTTTATCTTTATTGTTGGTTTTTTATTTTTTATAATTTCATTTACATAACCTATAAAAAATCAATGATAACATTTATTATAATCCTTCATAAAAAAAAAAGGTTTTTATTCTAGAAAATAGAATTTTACAGAATTCTTAAACATTTAATTATGACGTCTTTTTGTTTTGCCATATATGATTGGCAAAATTGTACCAGTTTCTTCTTGTTTCACACTTGATTTTTGTGCAAAATTTCAACTCAATTGAATAAGTAGTTTTTGATATTGATATTTTAAACATTTCAAAATCTACTCTCCGCGAAGCACTGACCTATAATGGTCTAGTTAACGCAAATTTTAAGGGAATCGGTTTGACCGTTGTCAAGTTATCGCGTGCACAAATTTTTACGTTTATATAGACATATCACAGTGCGTGCAAAGTTCAATTTTCAAGGCATTTTTATCTATTTTCAAGACAGCCGTAGAAAAAGATATTTTTGTATTAAGAGCACAATATGTACAATAATATTTACAAAAAACGGTACCTTGTACAGGTTTATATGATGTAAAAGAAAAAATATTAATGTTAAGCTCTTATATTTAATAGCAAAGTAAGATAAAAAATAAATTTAATTACTTACAGATGACCACAGGCGTGCGTAAAAAGACATATCAATTACACTGCAGAGAAGCTACCTAAACAGATTCAGCAACAGAGAGCTGACACTCTGGTTCCCAATTTATGATCCATTTATCATCTCGACAGTTTCAACATTCTTCACACGAGTACAGTGTAAAAATTACAACTTCATCTGTCATTTAAATCACCAAGAAATAAATACTTAAAGTTTTATTTATTCAAATTTCATTAAATCTTCGACGGTTTTAACGCTTGACAATTTACGAGAACTGCAAGCTAATATTAACTATGTTAATAGGTAGGTTAGGTTAGGAGTTTTTAATAACTCCAACTGCTAGGATTAAATTGCAATGCCCGAAAACGCAAGCCCAGATAAATAATGTATCTATTTCACCACGTACAGAGCAAGTTGTAATATCTTCTTGTTCTGGTTCGAACTACATACTTAAGAAAATAATCAGCGTGCACTACTTACTGTGTAACACTTTATTCTGCTCTTTTTCTAAATCTAATTACAATGGTATAAAACTACTTAGACTAACCTAATTAATAAAATAAATAATAATTTGATGATTCTATAAACTATTACTCCATATTTACAACAATCGAAAAGCTGTGTTGGACATTGTTGCAATAAGTTATTGCCTTAATTATAGTTCAATGATATGGCCTACTTTTGCAACTTGGATTCCATCACACCTTCCCCGAAAAGCAAAAAAAAAAATATATACATATAGATTTTTTTCTTTGTGGAATTAACTAAAATAATGTTTTATTCTATTTTTATGTATTTCTACATTCTTATTTTTAATTTTTACCACTACATTTGGATCATTATCCTCCACAACTGGATATGGAGCTTCTAATTTATTATTTCTACCGTTATTTTCTACTAAAACCATATCTCCTACATTATAAGTTTGACTTTTACAATTGTTTTTGTCATACTCAATTTTGCGTTTATTTTTTGATGTCATTAAATTATTTCTCGCGTCATTCCACGCTGTTTGCAACCGAAATTTGAGTTCCTTAGGATAATCATAAAAATTATATACCGGATCGACTTGATTAACGATGTTAGATGGAATATTACTGGATTTTCCAAATACGAGTTCATAAGGTGTGTACTGCGTTGACGTGTGTACACTGTTATTGTATGAAAAACACCAATAAGGAACCCAAGAGCTCCAGTTAATAGTTCCTTTCGACAGTTGCATGCGTAGATATGCACCCAAATGCTTATGGGTATTTTCAAGGGCTCCTAAAGTTTGATGGTGAAATGCTGTAGAATTTAATTGTTTAATTTTAAGCAGCTTACAAGATTCTTTAAATATATTAGATAAAAATTCGGTTCCCTTGTCTGTTACGCAAGAAACAGGAATACCGTAACGCAAAATAAAATTTTCTACAAATGACTTTGCAACAGTCAATGCCTCTTTATTGGGAAGCGGATATGCTTCCACGAATTTTGTTAGCTCACATTGAAGTGTGAGTATATATTGATTATTTTCAATATCAACTGGTAATGGACCGACTAAGTCTAGGTATACTTTTTGAAATGCTGAAGCAGCCGTTGATGATATTGTCATAGGTTGTTTATTTGGTTTTGAATGCTTGTACCTTTGACATTCGTCACACCTTTTGACAAAATCCTCAACGTCATTCTTCATGGTTACCCAAAAGTAATATCTTTTTATATTGTTATACATTCGGTTTATCCCTGAATGTCCTCCCGTTGGTAATGTATGAAAGTCATTAAGAATTAACTGACGTAATTCCTTATTTTCTATCCTTTGTTTATCTTTTATAATACTGAGTTTAAGATTTGTCTTGAAAATTTCGTTTTTACATTTAATCATGCGCATGTCATTTAAAAACTGATTAGACTCATTATTTTTTATAATAATTAATTCCGGAATATCGTGTTTTTTACATAATTTCTCCAGATGCCTCAACGACTCACCTAAGTTCGACGTTGATCGGTATTTCTGGGATATGTACACTATCTTAGAATTGACGTCATACATTAAATTTTCATATTCAGTTTTTAATTTATTATTAAGCTTTATTTTCGTAAATTCATTTTCACGTACCGGCCGTAGTTCTATTATTTGAGTTTTAGGGTATTTTAATATTTCCACTGCAACAGGGTGATCAATCCTGTTTTCCATGGAAGTATTATCACTTGTCATATTGGGTTTTGTTTTGTTATTTTTTGTCTCCGAACGAGTGATTGCGTTTAAACTGGCACTCACTTTATTATTCATTTCTTTTAATTCGTTCGACTCTATACACACACGTGACAAAGCATCCGCTGTAACATTTTCAGCACCTTTCACATAGTGGATTGAAAAATCGTATTCCTCGAGCGTTAGCCTAAATTTTGTGAGCCTACTAGAAGGATTTGTCATGCCAAATAAGTATATTAAGGGACGATGGTCCGATAATATTATAAATTTTTTACCAAATAAATATGGTCTAAAATGTTTACATGACCAAACGATTGCTAATAATTCCTTCTCTATTGTACAATAGTTTATTTCTGCTTTATTTAGAGTTCTAGAAGCGAATGCAATAGGCCTGTCCTCTGAGTTCGACAATACAGACCCCAACGCGTACCCACTTGCATCGGTTCTAAGAATAAATTGATTATCTTTTGAAAAATTTTTGTAACAAGGGCGGACTAATAAGAGACTGTTTTAAAGTTTCAAATGAGTTTTGACATTCTTCAGACCATTTAAAAACTATTCCTTTCCTAGCTAGTTTATTTAAAGGGTGAGCAATTTCTGCAAAATTTTTAATAAATTTCCTGTAATAATTTGCAAATGCAACGAAGCGTTTGGCTTCGTCACAATTTTTAGGAACTGGATATTGAGAAATAACCCTTGTTTTTTCAGGATCAGGTGGTATACCTTCAAAAATTAAATGACCCAAATATAAAATTTCCTTTTTTAAGAACTCACATTTACTAGGATTTAATTTAAGGTTTACTTGTCTAAGGCGTTGTAGAATTTTAGTTAAATTTTGATTATGATTCTGTAAGGAATGTCAAAAAACTATCAAATCGTCTAAATAAACAAAACATGCCTCGTAATTTAAACCCGCCATGCTACAGTCATCAACCTTGAGAACGCACTAGGACTTATTTTCATACCCATTGGTAATCGTTTCATTTGAAATTGTCCTCTGTCCGTTGTAAAGGCTGTACAGGGCCTACTCTCAGGATCAAGTTCTAATTGGTAATATCCTTGTGCCCCTCAAGGTGCGAGAAATAAATCGCACCAGATAGGGAATCTAGAATTTCCGTAATTTCGATAGCGGAAATACATCATTTTGTAGGCGTTGATTACATAACCTAAAATCTATTATCAATCTGTGACGTTTAACGCCATTTTTGTCCGGTTTTTTGGGAACTAATAAAAGAGGTGAAGACCACTCTGAGTGTGCTTCCTCTATAATACCCTTTTTTAGCATATCGTCCACCTGGTTATTAATTTCCTCTTTTTGAGCATGAGGTAACCTGTAAGGTTTAACGTAAACTGGAATTGCGTCCTCCTTTAACCTTATTTTTTGCTTATATAAATTAGTAACTGTTAATGAATCATTTTCTAAGTGAAAAACATCCGCATATTTAGCGCATATTTTTTGTATAGAATTTCTCTCTTCTACGTTAAGGGCAATTTATAAGATCTAAAATTGTATCAACTCTGTCAACGGAGATTTTATTTTTTGTAAAAGAATAAACATCATATTTTGATAGATATTCAACTTTAGGCTCAAAATTTCGCAATCTTATTTCTCTTTCATTCACATCCAATAGCCTTACAGCCACTTTACCATCTTTCGGTCTTGCAATACTATTTGCGATCAACACTCCCTCACATAATTCATCATTTAAAATGACACATTCATCTGTGAGACTGGTACAGCAATGTGTAATTATTTCACATCGGGGTGGAATAACAGTATATAAATTATTTTTGGACTCCAAAGGTACTGTTATTTGCTTATTTTGATTAAGCCAAAAAGAAAATAAAACCTTTTCATAATCGATAATTGCACCATACTTAAGGAAAAAATCTGAACCTAGAACTCCATTTATACTAGAATCGAAACTTTTAATAATTGTAAAATCATGAGAAATATATTCATTGTTCATAGTGAATAAAATATTTGCAGATCCAGCTGAATATGTTGAGCCTGCAATTCCTTTAATTTTAATTTTATTAGTTGTATTTATAATACTACTATCTTTCAAATAATTCTTAAAAAAACAAGAAATACTTGCACCAGTGTCACATAAAAATATCATTTCTTCCCTTTCATACCCGACACGCACATAATTTAAAGCATTCATATTAAAACTAGCTGTATCATTATTTTTTAAATTATTAGAAACGAAAAAACTTATTTCCTTGAGATTCCTCGCTGTTTTTATTTATGTTACTACTTTCCACATTATCAACAAAATATACACTATTATTTGAAAACTGCTGACGCCTACCTCCTCGACGAAAATTTGACCTACTAAAGCTGGAACGACCTCGGCCTTGGTACTGCGAATTATTTTGCTGTCTGCTAAAATTGTAATTATTAAAGTTTTGCCTACTCGGGTTACGAGATTGATTATAATTATGAATTTGTCTAAAATTTGTAAAATTACCTCTAGACCGATTTCCTCGATATTGGTGACGCCCACGCATATGAAATAAGTTATTAGAATAAGTTGGGGTTAAATTTAAATTTTTTCTTTAGCGCCAGTTATCGCGTCCTTTAAATTATTGTAATTTCTAGCTTTTATTATTGTTCTTAAATCTGAATTTTTTAACCCATTCGCGAAAGCATTTATCGCCAATTTTTCATTCACCGGTTGTAAAATTTTTTCCGAATTTTGATCTCCGTCCGCTTGCGCTAAGGTTAAATTTAATAAAAGTTGCTCGATAGTTTTCGCATAATCATCTATACTTTTAGTATCTTGTCTAACGTTATGCAACTGATTAGCTAAAGCTGGTGCAGATTGTTTTGTAAGAAGTTGGTTTTTTATATCTGTGACCAAAGCACCAACATTAGTATACGTCGTTTGTAATCTTAATTTCGCGTTTTGTGTTAATTTGGCCTTTAAAACATATTTGATTAGCAATACTTTCCCGTTGTCGTCAAGCAAGTCGTTATATAATTCAATAGCATCAATCAACATTTTCGTAGTTTCTTCGGTACCATCCATGGATGGCAACAAAGAAGCTGCGGTTCGCAAATCAAATTTTTCACTCATTGTTGAACTAAAATGAATGCCCAAAACCAAATCAGTCTCTGCGAGCTGTAATTTTTTTTTATCTTTTATGGCAATTAACCGACCTGATAAAATAGATCTAGCTTTATCTATGTTTTCTCTTATTTCTAATACATATTTTTGAAAATGTTCTAATTTATCGGTGTCATGCACCTGTTTACTATACTGATCTCTAAGCTGAAAAAAATTTATTTTCTAATGTTTCTACGTTGCTACTTAATTTATTTACCCTATCCAAAGATTCTCTACGCTCTAATGACTCCTTTTTTATATTTATGATAAATAATGAAATAATGTTATTCAATTTATCCAAATCGCTTAAATCTACTACACTCATTAAATAAAATAATTATCAATAAATTTAAGGCAATAAATAATATCCAATAAAATTGTATAGTGCTAAAACTATGACTTACTAATTATGTTAATACTTAAGTATGTTCATTGTCCATAGTCGCCTAAGATAAGTCCATACTGTCCATATTCACCAATACTAGGGGCTTTATCAATCCCAACGTTGCGCACTAGCGGCCTTTTGCCACACTAGCACGTGCCCTCGTTGCTGACCACCGGATTGGTTCGGCCAGTGTCTTCTTTTTTTCTCGACTTTATAAGTCTTGGCTTCTTCTAATTTCTAGACGTATTTTTCTTTCCAATTCCTTTTTACTGCGACGGCAACACCATAAAACAATTAAGGTAACTGCTATCATTATAGCTACAACTCCGCAAACTTGCCAAAGAGAATAGTTACTGTTGCTACCCTCTGCAGTCGTACCACCACTGTTGCCTGCCTGGGCAATTATAACTTCTTCTTTTGACTGTGTTTTTCCCATGTTTTTCTTTTCTTCTAAAGCACCATAACGATATTTTTGCACTGTTAACTTAAGCACATAGGCTGCAGGGTCGCCATGTAATATCTTCTTGTTCTGGTTCGAACTACATGCTTAAGAAAATAATCAGCGTGCACTACTTACTGTGTAACACTTTATTCTGCTCTTTTTCTAAATCTAATTACAATGGTATAAAACTACTTAGACTAACCTAATTAATAAAATAAATAATAATTTGATGATTCTATAAACTATTACTCCATATTTACAACAATCGAAAAGCTGTGTTGGACATTGTTGCAATAAGTTATTGCCTTAATTATAGTTCAATGATATGGCCTACTTTTGCAACTTGGATTCCATCACAAAGTCGTGAAAATCGAAACCGACATACAACAAGTCCCGTATCAAAAGTTACATAAATGTGAAATTCCAAATTTTGTCACAACGGCAGAAAAAAATTCTGCGTTAACTACGATTTTAAGTTAGTGATTCTCTGACGTCATTTAATTTTGACCTAAACCAGATTCTTACTAATCATCTTACTAACAAGAAAAGACTTACAACTCAGTCAAGAATGTTCGGGCAGTTTTATTGCGAAAACATTTACAAGTAAAATTACACATTCAATTAAAACCGCTGACAAACAACCTGTATACACCAAATCATATAGGTACCCTTTTGTACGTAAAAAAGAAGTAGAAACACAAATAAATAAAATATTAGACCAAAAACTCATTCGTCGAAGTAATTTCCGTAGTCTTCAGCAATATCCGTGGAGCCCAGAAAAGGCTGATGCTTCAGGAAAACAAACATGGCGAAGTGTACTACATTTTCGTAAAATTATCGAAAGAACAATCGATTATAGGTATCCGCTGGCTAATATTACCGATTTATTGGATCAACTTGGCAAATAGCATTATTTTAAAACCCTGACCTTGTTAGCGGGTTCCACAGGATCGAAATGAATCGCATGCCATTTGACCTCAAAAACCTCGTGCCTCGTGTATCTCGATGATATTACCGTATCTTTAACATCACTACATGAACATCTTGAACGTTTTAGGTTAGTTTTTCAAAGCTTACGCGTGCGTAACTTTAAAATACAGATAGATAAGAGCGATTTTCTACAATAGAGGTCCCGATATTTAGGTCACATAGCCACATAGTAACACCTGACGGAGTAAGAGTAACACAGGAAAGTTATAAAAAACTATCCAATACTAACAACCACAAGACAAATTAGGGAATTTTTTGATACGTTAGGGTAGTACAGACGATTTATTAACTTCGTAAAAACACAAAACCAATAACTAAATATCTAAAAAAGGGTGTTAAAATAGAACATAATTTGGTGTTCATTGAATGCTTGGAAAATGTAAAACTCTATTAATTAACCAATATATCTTATAATATCCCGACTTCTCGAAAACAATCAATTTAACGTGTGATCAATATGAGAATTTTATTAATCAAATTAGAAGAATTTGTTTATAATTTTTTTTATAAAAAAGGGAAGCTGAATATAAATGCTGACACGATGAATATAAGCAAAATACAATACTATATAAATGATTCGATACAAAATTAAAAAAGAAACCAACACAGACAATAACAATACAATAGAGAATGAAAATTTGGACCAAATATCAATAGTAGCACAACCTGATATCGAAACACAGAATGAAACTGCTGACATACCAGCAGAGGACGAATTATTAAGACCCAATAATAGGTTTCCCAATAATTGAAAGAGGTGTTAATCACGGCACTAATCAAATAATAATTTCGCAAGCCTTGCACTCACCAGCCGAGGAGACTTATAATATTTAAAAAGAAAATAATTTTGAGAATGGCGTATTACAGCTTATCAAAGAAAATGTAGTACCTGACAAACTATACTTCTTCTATTTCTAAGATTCATGTATCTACGAACCTTTTTGTGGGGTAGTAAGAAACCTTAGATTCAAAAGTTGTCTCACAGAACTTATTGACGTCATACAGATAAAAATAAAATTTCGAAAATTATAAGAAATTGCCACGAATGCAAGACAAGTGATGGGGCAGATGAAAAAAACACGGATAAAAGGAAAATACTAAAGACAGTTAATAAAAATGAACATTATTTCAACCGCGACCAAACCTATACCCTAGACAGGAAAAGTTTATAACCATTATTGATAGTTTTTCTAAATATGCATAAGCATGCCATCTAAAAACATTGCCCGGAACAGATGTTTCAGATAAACCAATATATTTTTTTACACATCACGCAATACCTATCAGAATTAGTGTTGACCATAGAACATAAATCAAAAATTTCAACTTCACAAGATAAAAATACATTTTTGTTCCCCTCAAGGTCCACAATCAAATGTCATAGAAAAACTTTATTCCACTTTATCCGAACACAACGTAACGTAACGCCGTAAACGGGTACATTAGCCCAAATGATCCCTTTGACATACTATTAGACCAATCGTTGTCAACAGATTATGTTATCAAGTAAAAAATAAAATTAATGAAGACCGTGATAAACCAAATATAGTTAAATGACAACAAAAAACATACGTTAAAAACAAATACGACAAAAACTGGGATACACATTTTTACCTCCTACACAAATAGATAATATCGATTCTATACAAAAACATTAAGAACACTCATATAAATACACACGAACAACCTCGAACGACCCAACCACTCACATGCACACGTACTTAATAAAAATTCGCTAATCCTTACTACGACAAGCTTAACTAACCTTATAGCATAGATAAACCAATTATCTATGCTTATACATAACATAATTGCGACAAGTAACAAACCAATTTAGCACCAAATATAATATTTTAGCATTGTGAATGCATACAGCAGCCAAGGACAGGTCATTATATACCCTCTGGATGATAACCTCGTTATATTATCCACTAAGTAGGAAATAGGAAAATTAAATACTATATCTACACCGTGATTCACTATTAAGATTTAAATTTGATAAATACAGAACTAGACAAACTGAATCTCAAAGGCACACATAACGAATATAATGTTTATGTTAGCAAAATTCTAAATTTAACTCAATATTGGGTAGAAAATAAATTAAAAGATATATTTCCAACTAAGAGAATGAAAAAAGAACTAATAAATGGCTTCGGTATTTAAATTTGTGACAGCGAGCCTTGATGCATCCGACGGAGATCGATACAAAAACTTTATCTAAAATTTACAAAAAAAACCAAAATAAGTTACAAGCAAGTATTTTGAAACAGGGCTCCCAATCCAAAATGTAATTACACAGTAAAACAAATAAGTTACAATGAAAGGCTTATGGATTCCAAAATAAATCAAATTACATTTATTAGTGACAAAAGTATTTATAAAGGAAGTTTTTTTATATTAAAAACGTAATCAATCCAATAATCAATCTATTTAAAATAATTGATGCTATTTTACAAAACGTAGAATACCTACACTTTAACCTTTTCATTTTTTTTATCCTAGTATAATAAGAATAGAAGACCTCTTTTTCGAACTAAAGCATTTGCAAGAACGTATAGACTTGCAACAAATTTCTATACTAGTAACATTAGAAAACTACCTTGCTTCTTGAAAAAATAACTCAGTTTGAATCATTTATTCAACTTAAAATAACTTATCTCTTTCATATTTCAATAACGGTTTCTGAAACCTTCGATCATTTTCACCTTTAGTCAGTTCCTATTATACACTACCTGTCTGTTTAAAACTGTTTCACTGCGGAATAAATATGTAAAACAAAATACTTACTATAGACCTGAGTCTCAAGAAATGTTCCGAATACTACATTTGTACAAAAGAAAATCTGAAAGAAATCCAAGAAGAAAGCCCTTGTCCACCGCCGTATGTAAGGAAACTGAAGTTGTTAGCCGAATCTATAACCAATCAATTGAACCAAACTGATCAATGGATATTAGTTTAATGCGAAGGTAAAGAAGGAATCCAAAATATTATAGTCAATTACTTATGCCAGATTTTAACCAGCTGTTAAACCATTATGAACTCGGTAGTAACAATAATGCAAAATAAAGTATCAAATTAACCCAACAGGCTTTCCTCTTTCCGGACTTCGAAAAAGCAACGGTTCTTACCTATTTTGAATTTAAGTTCTCATGTACAAGACTTTAAGCTGGATGAACTAGATTTGTATTGTATGTATTTAGGTTTCAAGGAAATAAAAAGAGTTCTTCATAAATGTATTTGCTACGTAATCCTGGTCTACAAAAAGATTGTTTCAAAAATCAAGGAGAAGAACGTTCCCAGAGAAGACATCGGATTCAACTACCCCATTAAATTTTGGGAGTTGAATCTCATGGTGGCGAGGAGTTATCTAACGAAGACCTGCTGATTAGACAGATATTGTTTACTTTGCACTTCACTAATTATATACTTAGTATATTGTCCTCTCAATTGCGAACACATTTATATTATTCACTATATTTCATAACATAGAAAAATAAATTGTTTTTAAAAAGCTATTCTCGTTGTTCGATTAACGAACTTACATCGGTACAAATAAACAGTGAATGAAATTGTTTCCGTCAAATATGTGGATTGAAAGTCAAACCAGGAGTAGTGCGCGCAGTTCCGTCGCACAAGGAGAGATACATAGTGCTTTTATGTGACTGAAACCGTTATAAAAAACCGAGCATGCGCACCACGTACTGTAACAAAGCATTGCCATAGAAATGCGCAATCAGGACATGGCCTTACCACCTGTTGTGTGGTGTGGCGACCATTTTTATTACTTTTCGTTTTAAAAACAGTGGAAAAAATGAAATGTTTTAAAGACAACCTAATATGTAATGTGGGCACACGTGTGCGCAAATCTGTAGGATAATAAACTTTTTGCCGCAAACATAATCTAATTGTAATTGTTTAAGCTGACTAAAGCTTTTCCCCACCACGTCTATTACAATAAATCCAGAAACCCACACATTTCAGATACGACAAATAACCATAAGGCGTAGATTGATATCCATTTTTTTTTAATCTATAAACTCCGCTTAACCATAATCCGCCATAATCTGTTCAGAAACAGATTATGCTCATTTACTTAACATATTAAACACATTGATGTCATCACGCATCGCATAATCACTTTTCCTCGCAATAATGGCAAAACAGCAGAAACGAAGCTTAGAGAAGATTATGTCTCAGCAAAAAGCCTACTATTTGACAGTGACTTGTTTAAACAAGACTTGTTCTAATGACATCTATTGTTAAGGTCAAAATGTAACTAGCCATGGAAACGGAGCATTACTCATTGGTGATTCGCTGAAACTTTGCACATCCTTGGAAGTAACCTGCTTTTGACAAACATTTCTTAATGTAAGAACATAGATGATGCACGCATCGGACAAGTGGCCCTTCAGAAACGTACACTACAGAATGCTAGACATTCCACATGGTACGAATTCGCAAATAACGTGAAATAAATTAATAACGAAGTTAATATGTCAGATCAGCAAACAAAAATTACCAACAAGGAGAAAGATTTTCAATTGAAGTAAAATATACATGAATAATAACAAAACTACACAACTACATAAACAAAAACGAACATCAATATAAGTGCTTAGTCTGAAATTGTCATATTCTGAGAAGTAACAATTGTAATTGTAAACTAGTATTCTAGAACACTACGAACCAATGGGTTATAGAGACACCCAACTGCTTTGGTATCAGTTACGTGTTTCGTATGTCGTTTTATAAAACCCAGTAGTCTAAAACCCTTAAATACAATGTTATCAATATGTAGATTAAAAGTTAGATTTTCATCAAAAATAACGCCTAGGTCCGTGAAAGAACTAACAACTTCAAGACTTACGTTATCTATAAAGTAGGTGAAGAGTATGGGATTAATACGTTTGGGAAAATGGAGCACCTTACATTTCCAGATGTTAAGAGATAATTATGTCTGCACCATTTGACGAGCCTTTCAATATCAGACTGCAGAGGATTGGATTCCATTCCATTTCATCTCGTTTTCTGGTCCGTGTGTCATACTATACGTACATATATATTATATCATGTGATATATTACATTTGCACATTGAATTTTGACAGTGTTACCTTATTCTTAGCATGATACTGTTTCTAACGGGGAACAATTTATTGAAATACAAGCTACTCCAATTAAATATATTTTTCGTTTATTTCAGACCGGAGTACACCTAGACCTCCAGACGATGAAGATTCTTTTCCCGTTATCTGTGATAGAGAATTGCACTCGCTACATCGAAATATCCCTGCCCTGCGAAGAAGGGATGTTGATACCACGACGATAAAACAACACTATTATCCAGAAGGTATTAAATGTTTTGTAATGAAATGTATGCCTATATAAATATAATACAGTTTTGCATTTATTAGAACATAGAATAAAATCAGTACCAGGTTTTGGTTCATTGAGGATTAATCCCGGGTTTAAAGCCTGATGGTTCATGAATCAGCTTGTAGCTTTTGTATTCAGTGCATGGTAACGCGTTTAAAGTTGTTCGTTCAACACTTTAGAGAATGACCAGTCTGTCTGTTCTTCACTCCAAAATGTTTCTAGTACAGCTTTTACCTGATATTCTAACCGCATGTTGATAGGTTAAGCATTTTATTAATAAGTCTTATTTTTCTTTTGAGATAGCACTTTCTATAATGTGTTATATTATCTACAGAATTCTCAATGTCCAAAAAACTAGAATATGTTTTATCCAGAATAATATTAGTGGTTTTCGTAACAGAAATTTCAACTTCAATGATTCAATATTTGAAATAAAAGATATTTCCCTAGATTATACATTTAAGAGTACCATACTTGTGACTCAACAGTACAATATTTATAAGAATACTGCCCTGATTTTATAGAGGCTTAAGGATGGCTACCGAACAGTGGTGATTTACCACCGATCAGCCTTGATTTAAATTCTGATGGGGAATATGGAAAATTTTAGAAAGCATGGTATATGAAAATGGCTTGCCCGGAAATATTGAAGATCTCAAAATAAGTAATATTCTCTCTGTTTCCAAAAATCTAATCACCAACTCTTGTTGCCAAACATGATAGCCAGGTCATAATAATGTTTTTCAAAAATACTTTTTTTTATCTAAAAGTAATTTTTGTTTATTTTTTATTATTGTTAATAAATACTTGTTTCAAGTAAGTGTTTTAATAATTACTTGCTGGCTTAAATAGTAAAAAAAATGCTCATGCTCGTAATACTTAATTTTAATACTAATTAAAATAATATTTTTAAAATAAATAAATTTATTTTTGTTTTATTCGGACATGATTATGGCTACTTACTAAAATGTCTAAATTAACTATCAAATTAGAATAAAAATAATATGGACTGCCTTTTCCGACAATGACTGAATAATTTTTCTTTTATGATCTGACATTATCAATTTCATTTGGTTCATTTTGAAGAGAGAAAAATAAGAAAATGCACAATTTACCGGCTAGTGTTGCCTGTATATCAGTGGCATAGCTATATCCCCGCCAGACCTCAGATGCTAGGGGATCCGGCGATAATGTGTAATGGAGTTCAAGGAAAACTATGGGTGACTTTTTAGTCATCATTTATTTTTGGCCTTTTGTTAAAAACTGCGAGGGAGGCCAAAAGTTATAGTTATACCTCTGCTCGATGAAGCAGTTCCTACTTCAGTATTGAATTACGCATACGAATATGTCTAGACAAATAGACCCATTTCAAGCTCTTGATATGTCTACACCTAATCTTGTTGCGAGCAAGATAATATTTCCATTAAACTGCAACACAAACGATTAAAAGTGATGCATTTATTGTGTATCTGATATCTATGCGAACTATAATCGTTCAACTCGGTATAACTACCCTTTTCCTAGATAGTCGCCCACCCAGTTACTATCCGCGCTAACATCTAACATTAACTTTTCTCTACGCTAAACTACGTATGGCTAAAATCCACGTCATGCTATATTAAGTTCCACGTCCAAAATATACGTGAATCTTAGAAAGCCATGTTTCCTATAATTTTACATGTAAATGTCTGCCAAATCTCTGAAGGCATGTCCTTCACAATGTTCTAGTGTTAGCTTAAAAAAGAAGAATGTAGATCTATCTATGCTTAAAAAGATCCAATATTAACTTGTTGTAAATAATACTTCAATTTTGTTCCACACCATATTATTAACAACGTAGCTATTTTATAAATATCATAAGACCGTCTTGCAAACTTTAATTGAACTTGACGTACTTTTCAGATTCCAATCAGCTGATAATAAGAAATCCCTCTAATTTTCTGCTAGCTTTTTCATTATGTTTCATGCTTTCTAAAGAAGAGAATAGCAAGCGTATTCTTTTATCTAAGTAACTTTTTTCAAAATTCTCAACGCTGACTTGCCCTAATTAAGTTTGAGATGTGAAAATTCGTCCATACAAGAATTTTAGTTTGATCTTCAAAAGTCTTAAAGGTCAGTCGTTTAATCACCAACACGTAGTGCTTTGTCGTCGTCTTTTATCGAGGGCTCTCACCGAGATACCATACTGAGGTTCTACAAAGAATAAGCACAAATTCTAGTAACCTGTAAATTCGCCAAGAAATTCTGATACATGCCTTTAGTCTTCCTCTTACATAACGAAAGCTTAGATGTTTTTTGAATCTGGTGTAATTCAATTTTGGCGTTTTTAAAGTATCCGTTAGTGTTAGTCTCTCAAAAAAGCTCGATATTTTTTGAGCATAAAGCCTTCAAGTAGTGTTGTAACTTAATATTTTATAATTTTCACTAATGCTTTTTTTAAACATCTAACTTTTAAAATTCTGTGCATTTTCAAAACTCGTAATATTTTTAATAGTTGCACATTTTCTTTTTGACTGAATTCTCCTGTTCAGGCGCAATCATTAGTCTTATCTAACAAAATTTTACTTCTAGCTCACGAGTTTAAATATTTTAAAAATAATATATTGTTTAAACTTTAACTGATTTTCAGTTTCTTATCTATTTTCCTAAAGGTATTGCTATCAATTTACAGTGCGAAATTTTTTGATAATTTTAACGCCATTTAATATTCCTTTTGTGATTCTTTTTTAAATTCTGCCTTAACTGCTCGAACTTTTTAATTTTTGAAACCTCTTTTGAGTTTGAGCTATATTTATCAGATAAAACTGGTATTATATGTGGAGTAGAGCGTTACCTTGTTAGTAGATGTATTTATGTAGTAACATAGCAGTATAATATCCGCTCGGCGTCCACATTATTATTATTAATATTATATTTGTTTTTGACTGACATGATTTACTTTTCTCCATTAAATATCCCTGTCACTACCCTCAAATATGTCACACAGTTGTGAGATTTGGTAAATAAAAAATAAAAATAGCATATTTATGCAGAGACCCACTTTCTGGCTTTCTTTTCTTTATGTCTAATTTTTAGGCCAGCGACTTCTCTTTCTTCTTTTTAGTCCTCAGGACTCACAATCCTTTTTTGACGCAGATGCTCATTGTCAAAGGAGCAACTGGGTAAATGGTGGCGGGACCTCTGCAAGTCCTTTGGGACTTGAATGGATTCAAACATATATGTAAAACCGCCCTAAGTAGGAGTCAACAAAGGTATAACATATCATTATTTGATATTGCAGATGAGTATTCCCACAAAGAAACCTCTACAAGTTTAACTAAAGTTAGATGTAGGGCCGAACTACAGGCTTTACATAATGATAATAACATCTCTAGATATCCTCAATTACTAGTTTCGAGATAGTTCTTTGGAAATAAATAAAAACATGAATGATTGTCACAAAGTTGTAAATTCTTATATCAAGGTTCGCTTGTATCAATAGAGTTTATTACATTTTATGATACCTTAAATTGCAGTTCCCAAGTCAATCGTTGTATCTTTGAGGCAGGGACGGACATATAGGGGGAATGGGGATGCGCCCCCATCCTAATATTTTATTCTGTTGGCAAAGTCTTATTTTTTGTTGGATTTATATAATTTTTCAACAAATCCTTAAAAAAATTAAATTTAAATAATTTTGTTCCAAACCGAAGGGTCCAGACTTTATATATGAATGAATGATACTAGATAGCTACACAAAAATGCGAATCTGCTTGATGTTCACAGTCTCATAGATTTGGACGATCTTATGTTAGTCCATAACCAAAACAATACTTGCGCCACCATCGCACAATCTTAGAACATATAGAAATAACTTTTGCCGCCAATTACACATGTACGAGAACACTTTCCATTCTTATAGCCCTTCTGCTTCTATTAGAAACTTAAACAGTGTAGATGTAGCTACTACATTTTTGATACGCTTTTACTTTATTATTATTAATTTAATCTAGACCTAAACTTGTCAATTTCATAGCTCTGAATTTCCGCATTAATACCAAACTTAAGATTGTTGTTAAAGATATGTTGACTGAGATTTTATTTTCGTTTGATTAGTGGCGAGAGATTTCAATAAGGAACCATGATACTCCTTCATTGCACCAATAATTATATCATAGTTTTAAATGAAAAATAGTAGAACAGGAAAACAACACACTGTTATATGAACTAAATAATCAAATAATTTTTGGACAACAATTTAAACATGTAAGGAAACATGGTTTTTGTGACTAGACCATGTCAAAATGGAACTACTTTCTTCAATCAGCAAAGAGCAGTACAATTTTAATAATTCGAACTGAAATATTAAAGTAATATCAGAAAAATTATAGTGGTTTATAATGCTCTTGTCTTGTTTGTAGTTGTTTACATTTGAATATCCTTGGAGATAGTTACCATTCGAAACGGTGAAACCAAAAAAGACATTGCAAGTCCGACATAACGATTTTGGTGAAAAACAATACAAGTAGTATTAGAGCTGCTAATAATACACCAGACTATTTTTTATATGCTAAAGATTTAGTAATATTTGTCTTACTTTAAGAATAACAATGTCCTAAAGAATGAATAGGGAATTATTGATAAACTGGAGAAAATAATCTAGTGTTTGTAGTTAAAAATCATTTAAATGCTCGGAAATTTACACAAACTGATTTAAATATAATTACCCACTATAAGGTTCAGTTGCTAACTAAATACATAACAGTTATCAATTCTAATTACCGCAATTATTGTCGAGAACCAAATTTAGAGAATTTCATACAAACAATTCTATTTAGATTCAACGAAAGGTAGCACAAAATACGAGCTTTAAGTGGATTGCTCTAAAATCCCATAATTTGAATCTCGTTACGGCAACTCATTAGCCGGCCAGCCAAATACCTTTCTCAAACCGACCCCTGACTTTCAGGAGAAAACATATCTTAACTTTCATTTGACCGAGAAATTACTTGAAGCCCTGATACTTCAGTCTCTAGTACGATTGGTACAAATCTGTATCAAATCGGCTCACAATAGCGTGAGGTAAGATATGACGTATTCGAAAAGTGAACATTTTCAGGATTATTTTGTAAAATCCTCAACTAACCACAAATAGCTAACGTCTTAACTAGAAAACGAGAAAGGTAAAAACTGATTAACTGTTTGAAAAAATTGATAATACTCGGGAATAATACCACGAGTGCTTAAAAATTTCCGATAATTTTTCACGAATGCGTGTTTTCTTATCATTTTCTGGAAAATTATAGAAACGAAACGAATGGTATTTAGGAGGAATATTCCACGAATCAAATAC
This sequence comes from Kuschelorhynchus macadamiae, assembly GCA_030620095.1. Taxonomy (NCBI): domain Eukaryota; kingdom Metazoa; phylum Arthropoda; class Insecta; order Coleoptera; family Curculionidae; genus Kuschelorhynchus; species Kuschelorhynchus macadamiae. Next base: position 146,387 of record JAUTXW010004699.1, on the reverse strand, counting down.
AGGGAAAATAAGCTTTATTAACTGAATATTAAATACATACCTATTTCAAGTTCAGAAATTTGAATTTTGTAACAAATTGAACACAAATTGAATAATAATAGACTAGTAAAATTGTTTGTCTAAATATTGAAAAGTACTTAATATAAATCTAAATATTCAATTTTAATTATTGATTGTATAATAAAACGTACAGTTCTGATAATTATTAACCACATTGTTGTTTTGCGACGTCGTAGAAGATGCCGTCAGACCACTACTTGTACTTGTGCTGGGTGATGCTGCTACAGGGGCTGGATGCACGTGCTGTTGAGGTGGTTCTTTTTCAGGTTCCCTGATTTTTTCAATAATTTTTTTGTGGTGATCTGGATCCATTTGCAAATAACTTGATAGGGATTTCGCATTCGAATGACCTGTAATTTTTATCAAGTTTTGCTCCGACATTCCGCTTTTGGCCAGCTTGGACACGGCAGTAGCTCTGAGGGAATGGTTGGTAATTTTTTTGTGGTATTGAGGCCTGATTTCTGTGCTTGTTTTTTTGTCCAAGTTGAAATTTCGTTTTCTCCTACTGGGCTGTTTTTGAACCATTTTCCGGAAATTTTCCAATGGGGGTTTGGCGTCAAAAATAGTCGAGTGTTGGAGATACTTTTCCTTTTATCTTGTAATTCTTTATAAATTCTTACTGGGCAAAAGCTGGGACTTCTCTCGTTTCTCACCAACCACTTCGAATCGGCGAGTTTTCGGCCACTACCTTGACATGTTTTAGAAAAAACAGGGTTGTAATGAATTATACCTGTTTTTCCTCCGAAGTTGTCAGTTTCTTGTTCGGAAAAAGTTGTTTCGGCTCTCGCACCTTCTCCTCCTCTCCAGGCTAATTCATAGGACAACAGAAAAAAACACTTGTTTTGTAAACCCTCTTTGTTGATTCATCACAAGCTTCGATTAGATTTTTTAATTCATTGTATGTTAAAAAAACGGCCGATTCTCTGCGTTTGCCTTCAATACCTTGCAAATGTCTCCTTTTGGCATTTTTTGCGTCTCGGGTCGATTTGAATTTGATCTGCTCGAAGGGATTTATTTTAATTTTGTATTCATTGAAATACCTTGCATCAATAATTTCGCCGTCAAATTCCAAATAATTTTTACCGTGCCTTCTTTATATTCCTTCCCGTTCATTTTTCGCATATTGTAGGCCCAGCTTTTCAAAATCATTGCTAGTTGGGATACTGGAATATCTTGGTCAAACGTATAGTTTTTTTCATCGCAGAATGACATAAACTGTCTCCAGATGCTCCTCTTGGATTTAACGGTGTTTCTTGGTTCGCTTCCAATTATATTTTCATCAATTCCCTCTTCTTGAACTAGCCCAAAGCGATTATTCATATTGACAACTTTTCAAAAATGTTTGAAAGATACTTAAAAAAAATCAGTTTCTAGGGACTCTAGCGTCTCTCAAAAGCAGGTTTAATACTGTCTAGATTTCATTTTTTGGTTAGGTATGTAACCACACCTAACCAGGTAAGTGGAAACACCATGTTTCTTAGACGACGTGGTATTTCCGCTATAATTTTTCGAAAACACCACCAGTCTTACGGGAAAATTTGTACACTGTGTCCCAGATTGCTTGTAATCACAGGGTTTCTCGGTAACCAGCAGAGATAGAACTTTGCGGTTTTCGCGACTCTGTGTCAATTTTTCGAGAAACTTTGAATGCCGCAAACAGAATTGTGCCAGATTGTTTCGTTCCCGAGATACAGAGTGAAATAGAAATTTTGCGCTTTTGGGGGTGGTATCATATTTCGGACACCCTGTCAGATAAAGAAAAGGTAAAAACTGCTATGGATAGATATTTTTCCGTAGAGTCCAGTGCTGTAGTCGAAATTTTTTTTAGACAAACCGTTTTTGAGATATAGCCCAAACTTAGTATTTTTTAAATGGGACACCCTGTACTTTTTGGTTTCAAAAAATTTGCCTTCTTTTTCTCTTTAAAATGATGTATCACACTTTTGAGGTAAACTAAACCTTATAAACGCAATATTAAAAGAAAAACGTAAGTTGGCCATGGAAATATGGCATGGAAACAAAAATCAAAACTATTTGTTTCTTAAATATATCAAATATTGCCGTGTTTATCCTCTTATCATACGAGTTACCAATAATTCTAACAGGTAAATTAATAGATATTAAGAAGAAATGAATAATTTTGAAAATAATCATAAGTATGATATGATGGTTTGTTTTATTGAATGTCATGAAAACAGTGATCAAGCATCTGATTTATATTTTAACAGGTAAGCACCAAGCGCTTAAATTATTATGAACCTTCTTTCAAAAATTTTTTTCAATTCCACTTTGAGTTATGGACTATTTCCAAAAGCTTTTTTTATATCGTAGATATCCAGAAAAGCCTCAGCCACACAAGGCAATTTTTCGCCGAATTAAATTAAATTTAATTAATGATGGATTATTTTCAAAGCACAGGGCTAAAACATATAATAAACGAAATCACGAGAGCAATGAGATTGTTGTATTAGCAAGTATTCAGGTCAATCACGCGAATTCATGTAGGCATATTCAGGAAACAGTGGGGGTGTCAAAATCACAAACGCAAAGGATATTAAGAAAACATAAATATATGCCTTATAAAGTAAATGTAGTACAACATTTGCATCCTGGAGATGCAGAAAGGCGTCTAAATTTTTGTAACTGGTATCTTCAAAAAACCCAAAATGACCCTGACTTTGGTAGCAAGGTTATATGGTCCGACGAAGCCTATATAAGTTGTAGTGGTATTTTTAACAGGCATAATAATAGGCACTGGTATACGGAAAACCATTTTTTAACAGCAGCAAGGAAGGTTTGGGTTTAGCGTCGCTTGCTTTATATTGGGAACAAAGATTACATTCCATATTTACAATAATAATTTAACAGCAGATAGATATCTAGCAATTTTAAATCAAATACTACCGGATTTATTGGATAACTTGCCGCTAGCAAATCTGCACAATATTTACTTTCAGCAGGAAGGTGCTCCTGCCCACAATGCGCAAATTATAAGGCCATTTCTATTTGAAAATTTTCACGATCGCTGGATTGGTACAAATGGACCAGTAAGGTGGCCTGCTAGGCCGCCAGACCTCTCAATATTAGATTTTTTCGTTTGGTCTTACTTAAAAAACAAAATTTACCTGAATCCAGTCAATACATTGGAGCAGCTGCAAAATGCAACCATTCAGGCATTTAGATCATTGGAAGATAGACCTATAATAATGATGAATGCTCTAAGAAGAATTCGCACTGTGTGTCAATTATGTGTTCGTGAGGGGGCGGCCATTTTGAACAGTTTTTCTAGTTATGTAGAATTTGTTTAGTATTGTGATTAAGTTTATCAAGATTATTAAGTTTATTTATTTCATAGTAAAAAAATGGTTATTAATTTTTTATGTTGTTTAATTTTGCTTCTGGACACTTTTAATATCTACCCATATTTCCATGGCCAACTTACGTTTTCCTTTTAATATAGCGTTTATAAGGTTTAGTTTACGTCAAAAGTGCATAGTGTGATACATCATTTTAAAGAGAAAAAAAAGGCGAATTTTTTGGAATAAAAAAATACAGGGTGTCTTATTTAAAAAATACTAAGTTTGGGCTATATCTCAAAAACGGATTGTCTAAAAATTTGTGCGACTACAACACTGGATTCTACGTAAAAATATCTATCCATAGCAGTTTTTACCTTTTCTCTATCTGATAGGGTGTCCGAAATATGATACCACCCCCAAAAGCGCAAAATCTCTATTTCACCCTGTATCTCGGGAACGAAACGATGTGGCACAATTCTGTTTACGGCATTCAAAGTTTCTCGAAAAAGTGACACAGGGTCGCGAAAACCGCAAAGTTATATCTCTGCTGGTTTCCGAGAAACCCTGTGATTACAAGCAATCTGGGACACAGTGTACATGAGTGGAATATCCTCTAGTAATTTATTTGAACCTTTCGACTAAATATAACTAGTATGTATAATCAACTTAATAATAAATGTGAATTTATAGAAAACATAAGAAAATATGTAATGGCTTTTTATCGAAAATTACTTTTTTGCAAGAATATTGTCGGATAAAAACAAATATCAATATTCGTCGGCAGCTGTCAGGCCTAGAGTAGTACCTATAACTAATAGTCCAGTCTTGGAGGCTCAAACTTCAAGAAAATTAGAAAGTAGGCGATTTTTTACTTTTCCTACAATTGAGAAAAAAACTCTCTCCGAGATATTTTCAAATCTTTTCGGGTCCCTAGACGGCAAAAAATATGTTTTCTCCTCAATTCCATGTCGCTCTGTCTATCTAGTGCCGGATCTAGTGTGAATCATAAAATCATAAATCATGAAAACATAGTTGACTAGCATTCCAATATTAGAGAACACAAGGGTGCGAAACTACGCGGGGTTGAGTCTCTCATATAGCGTCCCTTTCCACCCTAAAGCGCAACGTGGCTAAAGTCAAAAATATATACATAGGTAACTCGGCAAGAGAAAATTTCCCAGTGGTGCAACCACTACGGAATTGGTTTTTTTATTTTCTTCCAGCTATTAGTATAAATGGGAATATTTTACTCTTGTACAAATTTTCCCGTAAGACTAGTGGTGTTTTCCAAAAATTATAGCGGAAATACCACGTCGTCTAGGAAACATGGTGTTTTCACTTACCTGGTTAGGTGTGGTTCCATACCTAACCAAAAAATGAAATCTTGACAATATGAAACCTGTTTTTGAGAGACGCTAGAGTCCCTAGAAACTGATTTTTTTTAAGTATCTTTCAAACATTCTTCAAAAGTTGTCAATATGAATAATCGCTTTGGGCTAGTTCAAGAAGAGGAAATTGATGAAAATATAATTGGAAGCGAACCAAGAAACACCGTTAAATCCAAGTTTGGGTTCAATTTGTTACAAAATTCAAATTTCTGAACTTGAAATAGGTATGTATTTAATATTCAGTTAATAAAGCTTAGTTTTCCTGTATTTGATTCGTGAAATATTCCTCCTAAATACCATTCGTGCTCAAAAATTAACCAGATAATTTTCCACTCATGCGGTTTTCTCTACAAATTTCCCTCGTCCTTCGGACTCGGTAAATTATAAGAAGACACGCATTCGTGAAAAATTATCGGAAATTTTTAAGCACTCGTGGTATTATCTCCGAGAATATTTCGAAAAAAAACACAAAATACTAGTAAAAAAAAAACTCATAGACCGATCAACAGTAAAAGAAAAAAGTCATAAACCAAAAGAAGTGAAGACAGGATTTGCGACCGTGACGTGAACCCGTTTGATCTGCTCTAGGAACGATCCTACGGAACATAATAAATGGTAGATACCTACATATTAGACAATAATTTTCAAAAATGTATATTCATAAACATCTGTGAATCTCCGATACTCGTAACACAACGGGTGACTCCACAAAATCAACCATATTGAGTACTAAGAAGCTCCGTCAGTCACCCGTCGTTATCGTTTTTAAAAAAAACCATATAACCTATACCTACCGGCTTTATAGACTTTGTGTAAAGATTTGACAGATAGGGGCGTAAAACTGTCATCTCGATTCACTAAAAAAAAGTCGGTCCGGTACTCACTCTGTCTGTCTGTTCGCGGCATACTACTGACTTTAAATTTTGGTAAAAAATTAAGGGTCATACCGGACTGACCTGGTAACATTTTGGTAAAAATATAACTTGGAGAAACAAAACGGCAGCCTAGTAAAGTGTTAACAAATTGTTAATAACAAATTACTTATCCAATTCACAATTAACTGGTGAAATTTTGGTAGGAGTCCAAGATGGCCAACAAAATGGCGATTTACTAAAATATTGAAAAATTCATTTTGAAAAATTACTTAAGAGATTAATTTCAAAATTGATTGTGACATAGAAATCAACTGGTAAAATTGTGGTACGAATTCAAGATGGCGAAACAAAATGGTAGCCAAATAAAATGTTTGTAATCGTGAAAGAAAACACGCTCCCTGGTTTTCCATATCGGCACATTTTAGCGTCTCTAGATTCTAAAAAATATATTTTCTCAATTCCGTGGGTCCGTCTGTCGGTCTGTCTTCGCGGTATAACTTAAAAAATACCCTACTTCGAATTTGGACAAATATTAAGGTTCATATGGGGATAACTAGTAATATTATGGTAAAAATCCAACCAGAAGGCAGACGTTAAGAGAATTATTACTAAAAACTAGGTAACCATAAGTGTTACATAAGAATGAACTGGTAACATTTTGATAAAAGATTTAAGGTGAATTTAATGAAAAAACAACCAAAGTGTCAGAAAGAAGTATAGAAATATAAAAACCATATATGAAAATTTTCAAAAATATGGAAATCAGAGAAAATATTCATTCTTTACGATTTCCACAAAACAAATTACACACTAGAAAATTTTGAATATAAAACTTTAACATTTTAGAAATTATGCATAAACTGAAATTTAAAACATTAAAAAATAAAACAGTTTAAAGCTGTATAAGCTATATATAAAAGTAGCAAATTGTGTGATCTACTTACTTGTTAGAAGTGCACATGTTACAATCAATACATCGACAAGAACAACAATATTCTTAGTAGTAGTACTAAGTAATTACATTGAAAACCTAAAAAGGAGTATAGCTTTCAACCCTTTTGACGATCTAGCCTAACATTGTTAAATTTTAAAACGTGCTAATAGCAAATGACAATTGCCAAAGGTTTGATAATTGATAAAAAGTTAATTTTGTGAAGCTGGTATTATGATTTATAAAACAGGCTTGGATTCAACTAAATTTGATAAACAATAACATTTATTAATTTTAAACAAAGTAATATATCTATGCAAGATAATATCTGTTTGTAATTTTTTTTAATTAAGCTGAGTTGCAAAAAAAGAGATAGGGGATATAGGTCATTGTCACAATTTCAAAAATTAATTCCATTAATTTGCTAAAAGTGTTATCAAATAGGAGGTATTGAACATTAAAACAATTTTCTGAGAGACTGAATGCAAAACTATTGTGTACTAAATAGTGAATCGTACGTGGGAAGTTGTGGGCAAAGGAGAATTTACCAATATTTGTCTATAAAGTGCTCCAGATTTTGAGAATTTTAAACATTACTTTCAAAATTATACTTTTTCATTAAATCACTTTTTTCTCTTTCTGTAATTATCTCAGGAGATGTCAAAACTATAATGTCCGATCAATTCAGCACAAAAAGTATCATATTTAGAAAAAAATCATAGAGATCATTTTTGTACAGAAATACTGACCTATGTTTTTTATATTTACATTCATTGCTCCAGCGACAATGTTTTGGCAGATATTCGGAAAAAATATCTTTTTGCAACTTTTTTACAATTTTTTTTATGAATCCAGCAATGTAAACTTGGCTTAGTTTAAAAATATCTTAAAGAATAACAAACAATTGGACTGCATCCTAATTCTCTTAAGGACCGGAATGAAAAAAAATGGCGTTGCTTCCTGGACTATGATAGCAATACTTAAACCAAATTTTCTTTTAAGTTGTGTAATTTAACTAACCTTCTCCAGAGCTATTGCAGATAATCTAAAATTCCTAATATTTGAGGAAATTCGAGTCAGCTGTCTGTGTAATAAGACTAAATTGCATTAAGTTCGATAAGTCGACTTCAACAAGGAACTAATCCACTCAGTCAACATTTATCGAGTGATCTGATATTAGCTAATCTGGACAGTGTAAAACAGAGATCATTGTGATCACAAGAATAAGTAATAATTATTTATTATTGTAACGTCATCGATTCGTTTGCTCCAGATTTTGAGAATTTTAAACATTACTTTCAAAATTATACTTTTTCATTAAATCACTTTTTTCTCTTTCTGTAATTATCTCAGGAGATGTCAATGAGGAAAAATTAACTATAATGTCCGATCAATTCAGCACAAAAAGTATCATATTTAGAAAAAAATCATAGAGATCATTTTTGTACAGAAATACTGACCTATGTTTTTTATACTTACATTCATTGCTCCAGCGACAATGTTTTGGCAGATATTCGGAAAAAATATCTTTCTGCAACTTTTTTACAATTTTTTTTATGAATCCAGCAATGTAAACTTGGCTTAGTTTAAAAATATCTTAAAGAATAACAAACAATTGGACTGCATCCTAATTCTCTTAAGGACCGGAATGAAAAAAAATGGCGTTGCTTCCTGGACTATGATAGCAATACTTAAACCAAATTTTCTTTTAAGTTGTGTAATTTAACTAACCTTCTCCAGAGCTATTGCAGATAATCTAAAATTCCTAATATTTGAGGAAATTCGAGTCAGCTGTCTGTGTAATAAGACTAAATTGCATTAAGTTCGATAAGTCGACTTCAACAAGGAACTAATCCACTCAGTCAACATTTATCGAGTGATCTGATATTAGCTAATCTGGACAGTGTAAAACAGAGATCATTGTGATCACAAGAATAAGTAATAATTATTTATTATTGTGACGTCATCGATTCGTTTTACGTTTAACTGAATATTTTGAATCATTTTTAGTAGTTTGTTATATATTTTAGGTGGTTGGGGATGGCTGGTCTGCGGCGCGGCATTTCTAGCACATCTTTTGACATCCGGAATGCAGCTGGCATTTGGGCTGTTGTACCTCTACACCATGCAGTTCCTAATTAAAAGTAAAAGTGAGAATGAAAGAGAGTTCTATGCTATGGCGACAGGTAAGTAATATCCACCAATCAATGCTTAAATAAGCTTCTGATTAACCAAATTTCTCTGGTTTCATTCGAAAAACACATTCAGTGATAATGTATTTCATAATTCTAATTTGTGATTTAACGGTGAGGTTTATCGATTTGAATGAAGAGTGTCTGTTAGGTAAAATCCCTCAAAAGAAAAAAGATATGTGAAAAAATCAAATGTAGACTTCAGGTGGCTCTCTGGTGGCATAGTAAAGAAAAAAAAAATGTCAGAACTTGCCAAGCGAAGTCTTTGTGTCAAAATGCAACTGGATTGGTTAAAAAATAAACGAGATATGTTAAAAGCAAATAAAAAAGAGTTTGAATGGGCGTAATTTGGAAAATATTGAGAATTAATGTTTTTTGTTACATAATTTAATATCCTTATTTTACCATGTAGAATCATCTATCCAAGTACCCTGACGCATTTCCGAATACTCTGTATAAACTGTAGCAAGGACCTACAATCCAGTCACCAGAGACAGTTTTGGAAGCTTTCACAGGAATAATATAATTGTGAATTTTTATTTTTCATTAATAATACCTCTCGAAGGGTTGTTTAGGAATGTGGAGAGTTCACATACGTAGGCCGACCGGATCACAAAAAAAATGGACAAAAAAAGAAAAGCCAATATCTTCCAAATTATCGCAGATAGGATAAAATTAATTAATTAAAAAATCTACGGCAGGTTATAACCTAAAAAAAGGTATTCATGTATTTTTCTATAGTCCTCATAGTATTTGTGAAAACTGAATTTGAAGAAAAAATAATTTTTTTTTGAGGCTATGATACGTTCGATCGCCATCATAGATGTCTTCTTCCAAACGTATTTTGAATTATAAATAAAAAATAATTTTACTCGACTTATTTTAAAATTTGTCCGCCCGCTTGTCAATAAAGTAAAAAATTTTTCTTTTGGTCCGAAAAAAGGGGACAGGAAAATCAATGATGACTTAAAATTAATTTATCTCGAGAACTATAAAAAAATCATTATAACCTTTTTTGAAAAATAATTTTGTTCTATTTCCAATATTTTGAAGGATATTGAACGAAAATTGTTTCTTTTTTGGACATTTTTCTCTTTTGATTCAGTCGGCCTATGTGTAAGCACTCTGCATATTCTTAAACTGTCCCTAAAGATATAACATTTGTAAAAAAAGTGCACTTTGTTATTTTGCACGTTCCCAACTCCCCCGATTACTGGGTCACTTATCTTTTCTCCTTTTGTAAAATACTTAACATGATAAAATTAATTTGTGTCTATTTTGAACCATGTTGACAGTTAAAGATTAATGACTTACGTTTTTTTTGTTACTCCACACAAGGTTGATAAAAAAGACGAGCTGTAATTTTTAAAATAAACGTTACAGGGGAGGGCTGTTTCGGGTCCAAGCGTGGATCCCATGTAAAGTTAAATATTTAGTTTAATTTTTTAATAACTCTGTACAGTAGATCAGCAGACCATCTATGCAAAAACATATAGAAAACATTAGGATACTGAAACCAATATGTGGTCTTATTGCTGGAAAATTGATTTATTTGTTTGAAAATATAGTTCCTGTGTCACGTGACTCAGTGTGATCCAATAAAGATTAATAATTTCCTTAGTTACATTTTATTACAGCGACAATATTTTTATTACCTTGTTCGGTCCGTTGCTAAGGGAAGTAGAGGGTTGTCATCTTTGACAAATATAATTTTATTCTTTGTGGTTTTATAACTTCGAAGTTAAATAATGAATTCTAATCGCTGATGAGGCGTTGATGAGGGTGACATTAATTAATTAATTAAGTCAGTGCCGGAATACAATTATTAATAAACAAAGCCAATGGCGTCAGTTTTCTCAGTTTTTGAAATTTCTACATTCTTTATATTCTCTCGTCAAATATGACTTGTGATAAGATTAATCATCGAGGAGACTGCTCGTAAAATCGTACCAGCACATCTCGATTACACTCCTAAATATCATCGATAATATCTTATTACTTGTATATTATATTAAAAAATATCCTTTTTTGATCACTCTAATATTTAGTAAAAAATAAAAAGTCTTATAGTATTTATTTTAAAGTCACTTTTTTGCCAATTTAGATCTTTTTTTTTATAAAAAATAATGATATTTTATATAGTCAAAGAGATAACTAAACATAAGTAAATATAACTGGGTAAAACCGATGTATAGAAGAAATTTGATAATGAATTTTTTTATGCAGAAAAGTAAATATATCCCAAGTTTTATGTAGGAACTTATTAAATATCTATGTGCCGAATTAAACAGGGTCGAGTTGGTCTTCACTATCCCTGGTAAAAGGGAGGTACACAATGAGAAAGTTTTACAAATTTACCGATTTTTTATAGCAAGAGTTTTATCATAAAACAGAAAAATATTCTATATTAAAATTATGGTAATTAAACCTTAACCGCAATGTGTCCTATAAAAGTTCAGTATACTCGATCTTGTAATAAGCCAATAAACCTAACAAAATAAAATACAGAAAATAATTTTTTATCGCTACTTTGTATGATGTATAATTTTAATTTTTTAATTACAAATAAAATAACTTTCATTTTTCATTTTCTTTAAGAGGGACATCTTAAGGCAGGTTTACTGATTTTTTAAACATTTTATTTCGCCATTGTTATCACCAACATTTTACCAGTTCATCATCTTTACTTTCTGTGAAAATTCTTATGGGACATTGTTTTTTTGATACCCCTACTGATTTTGAAAACATATTATTATTATTATTATGACACCAGTTTGTTCCTATGGATAATGGATTTGAGTCAAAAAAATCTTATTAGTCTCCCTATCTTTAGTTAAGCAACATTTGAGTAACTTCTATAAAAGCATTTTTATTAAACATTTCACTAAGCCACTATTTCGTTCCGCCAAACTCCTCTCACACAAAATTTTATCAGTTCACCTCTATATCATACTTGATTTGAAAAAAATTTGAAGTCCGTTATTTAGTAAGTTGGTTTGGAAACTGATTGTATTTAACAATTTATCAGACCGCTATTTTGTTCCGCCACACCCAAAATTTGAAGTCAATTGTATACTCAGTTTTTAATACCTATTTTTTAAACAGTTGATATACGCTGCTATTTTGGTCTGCCATACTGGATTCGCGTTAAATATTTACCAATTCAAACGTGATATACTTGACCTTTCACCACAAAATTTGAAGGCAATTCCATAAGTTATTTTTAGATATTGTTTTTAACTAATAAACGACGTCTAATTTGGGTGGATAAGAAATATTTTGGGGGCTGGCCTTAAAACAAAAATAAGCGAATATTTACAAAACTAAGGAAGCACTAAACAAAACTAATCGGAGCACCAAAAAACACTAACGAACGACACGTAAAAATCCTTGGAGGCTGACCTTAGAAATTAAAAAAAAAATCGAAACTAAGAAACCACTCACAAAGCACTAACGAAACTAAATGAGGTACTAGAATGCACATAATACAATAATTAAGCAAATCGGAAATACTGTAGGGGCATACTTGATGTTCGTGCAAAATTTGAGGTCCATTCGAGTGATTTGTGATTTCTTAATAATGATTTTTTAACAATTTTTGAGTAGGCTATTTTGTTAAATCATACTAGATTTCTACCAAAATATTACCATTTTATCCCCATATGACCCTTGATTTTTAACCAAAGTTTCAAGTCAAACGATAAGTAGTTTTTGAGTTAAGTTATGTGGCGCACAGACAGAATGACAGACCGACGGAAATGGGAGAACAAGTGGGCGTGTTCTTATATTTGATGGTCGATCCACCAGAGGCACCATAATTCCACCAAAGTGTTTTTAAATTTATGCTGGTTGATTTCTGATGTCAGCAGTCAGTGTTTTAATATTCATCAAATATTTGTGGTGGCTCCACCATAAATGCAGCATTTTCACCGCCGCTAGGATACGGTTGATTTGGTGGATGGTCAAGAAATAGGAAGAAATGTCAAAACAAAGGCACAGGTTTATTATATTTCCTTATAACTGAGTTGTGTACAATTCTTAACAATGGATTTTATAAGCGTTGAACTTGAAGATCATTCAGATGGATAAAAATATATTCATATGATACATTACTACTCCTAAAGAAATTCAGGAGATATCAACAAGTAAATTTATTAAATGTACTCTAATTATTATTTGTTTTAAAACATAAAACCCATTATTTTATACCTAGAAAAGTATAATATAAAATTAAATAAATTAAAACAAACAGTATTCCACCAAACTGTTCGTAATCGCATGTTCGGTGGACCCAACACTGGTTGATTTTGAATGACGTCATCCCACCACTGCTTCAATCCACCAATCTGGTGAATATAAAAACTCACCCAGTTTTTCGGAATCTAAGGACCCCAATATGTAAAGATCTGCAAATATTTCAAAAAGTGATTTTTTACGATTACAATACTTCCCTCATATGAAGGAAGTAAAAAGTTTAAAACTGTTAAATGTACACATTCTATTTTGAAATATTCAATTATTAATAGGGAAAACTGACACAAAATAAATATGCATCATTATTGATTATATTCATAAAAATCTATAATAGCAGTTTCATTATATATGCTTACGACAAACTGGCGACATAAAAAAAGGAAATTCAAACGATTACTCAATACGTTAAATATTTAAACTATAATAAACTGGTACAGTTCCACCATCCAGCGAAATAATGTGTTGCAATTTTAAACATCTTGAAACATTAATACACTTTGGCAAAGTGCTGAACTTGATTTCTTGTCGGTTTCAATCCTAGTTTCTGAATGCGAGTTTCCAATAAATAAATGAAAACAGAAGGATGGAAACAGACTTATACTTTTACGACATAGGCTCTATCGACAACCAACCAACCAGTGAAGGGATTCTTATGTTGGAAATATTATTTGATATTTACTTAGACCAGTCATCGGCTAAACCCAATTTATATTTAGTTAGGTTTGCCTAATTTTGTTTAACGATCGGTCATCTTGAAAGTCAAAATTCATCACTGGTGACACCATATTCCACATAAAAGAACCCACTATACAATATAGAAGTCCGTAATAGAAAAGAAAAAAAGTTTCATACAAAAGTTTCCTTAAATTTAAAGTTCTTTTAAAATATAAGGTTTTCATGTATACAGGGTATCTCAATTTTGCTGGGATGACATCAACTATAAAATTTTAAATGGGACACTCTGTATGTTTGTCCATTATTTGATTCCTTATTGAAAATAAACATATGTTAGCAATTTAAACTATGATCGACTTCTGCATAGTTTTTGAGATAATTAAGATTATGTGTGATTTTTTGAAAAGTGGAGCTATTTTTCAAATCACTATAAAAAATAGCAAAAATCTAAAATTGAGCATATGGGTGGTAATTTCCAGTTTATAAAGCATCAATGCATATACCTTTAAAGGGTGGATATACTACAAAATCAATCTTGCACCTTTTTAGTGAAAAAAGTACTACCTACTTTTTCATATTTATATGTTCTACACCTAAATTCAATGGTTACAGAGAAAATCGCAATTTAATAGAACATCTCAATTATTCCTTGAATATTGTGATGCTACATACTCAAAAAAAACTGTAGGAGGCCATGGAGTAGATAATATTTATATTTGCGTAACAATAGTCCTAATTTTATTCTTTATTTATTGATAAAATTTTAAATTTAAAACCATTATTGAAAATTGATATTAGAAACAAATTTCTTGAGTAACATATAGCTATGAACAGAAACAACATATCACATAACAACATTTTCCATTACATGGAAATAGAAAAATCGTAAAAATTTAAAACAAATGACTATATAATTTATTTTTCCACATACTGTCCGTTTTCTGCTATACACAGTATATATCACACTTGAATGTTTGCCACAGCGTTTTAGACGGCGCACAGTAGTCCCATTTTAGATATTAGACGGACAAAAATATTTTCAGCAAAATTTAATTTAGGAATTGAAAAAAAATAGCCGTAATAAATTTAAGTACCTAAATACTTAGCGAAAAGTACCCAAACCAAAAGGGAAAGACCATGCCTACATATAAATGGTGTTCAAATAAGGATGGCTCTACGCCATATCTCAAAAATATTAATCCTACAATCTTGAGCAAAAAAATTATGTGGGTAAATCGGCCAAGAGAAATCGCTGGAAACTATTTTCAACTTCGAAAAATTGCCGCTAGGGGGTGTAGCAGCCACTCAAAACTGGAAATGGAGATTTTCTCTTAAATATTTCAAATTAAAACACTCTGTATAATAGTTATAATAGGGGAGCGCCTCCTCCTCCTCCTCTTCCTCTCTCTCATGTCCCTCATTCTTAACTTCCTCCCCTTTTATTCTCATTCGCATCATATTTTTTAATTTTTTCTCTTTGTTCTCCCACATTTGATTTTGCATTCTTAAGTCTTATAAATAGGTGCATCAAGATCATTTTAGTATGTTAAGGTACGAGTGACTGTTAAAAGAAAAAAATCTGTTGAATAAATCTATTAATAATAATATTAAAATAAAATGAGTGAATCAGTTGGAGAAAGAAATCGATCCATTCCGCTTCAGACAATTAGCCTCGAAGAAATTATACCAGGAGTTCAAGAAGAAAATATACCATTAGTTCGAGTAGAAAATAATGGGATTGTTTTAAAAAATTTGAATAAAACTGAGAGTGAAGAGACAAAAGTGTTTTGTGCTATTTGTTTTGAAATAATCGAATATTATGAGTCATGTAGACCAAATACATGTTCCCACATTTTTTGTTTAAAATGTATTTTAAGATGGAATGATGAAAATGGTTGTTCTATAATGGTAAACAATTGTCCTGTATGTCGCACTAGATATTACTATTTGGTACAAATCTTCAAAGATGTAATTAGACATCATTTTGTTGTAATTTTAAAAAGAGGATAATATTTTTTATAATTTGTGTTTGTGAAAACTCTGGTAACAAATAATTTTGTAAAAAAAAGTAAATGTAAATATATATAATAATTGACACACATTTTTTCCTTTTCCTATATTGAAACGACAACAATGATCTAACAAGTTTTTTAATACATACTAATTTTCACATTACATAACAAAACAATTGTTATGGGTTTACACAAAAAGTGCCACGCCCTAAAATGGCACCACTTTTGCAAATGGAAGCTTAAATTTTCTTATGGGAATTTACATGTAAAAATGACGGTTTTGATTGTCGGACCGGCATAGCCTAATCTACTACTTTTTAATTATACTAATAATATTAATATAATTTGCATCAAGTAAGAGAAAACTCAATTGAATACAGAAACAAGCGTTAACAAAATGTTATGCTAATATATGAATGCTTCTAGTGGCAGTTGACATAATCGACACTTTTTTTTACATATGATTAGCTATTTCATTTACAAATACAGTGTCAGATGTTAGAATAAAAAGAAGTATTTTGCATATAGCAATGAAAATATATAACCGCTTATAGTAACAGTTGACATTTTTTAAAATTAATATTGTTGACGTATTCTACTTATTATCTTTACAATTTATGTTTAAAATTAATATTTTTGATATAATCTACCCATTACGTTTATAACCTATATTTAAAATTAATATTGTTGAAATAATCTACCCATCACCTTTACAAACTATGTTTATTATTAATATTTAACAACATAATTTTCTATCTCTTTTTTTTCATTTTTGTTGCAGTAAAAGCAAGCATGTTCAGGAATTAGTAGAAAAAGATGTATCCTACAAATAGCACAATGTAAATCAGAAGCACTAACAACATAGGCTCTTTTGTAGTGGCAGCTCACATGATCGGACTCCCCTCTCCGTAAATATCTCATGTGAATTGCACTACAAGGAAGGCAAATAGCAAATGTTCCTAGTCTTCGACTTTCAATTTTAGAGTAGCTTTGTATAACACATACATCTTTTTCTTCAAAATTATTAAATAATTCACTAGCCCTAAACTTGCTTACTTTTACGTCAGCCTCGGTTCCTAAATTTAGCAGTTGTCCATCCATGTCCACTCCTTCGTCAATTTCCTGATCATCTTCCTCCATCTCTTCTTCTTCCTCCTCAATATAATTAATGTCGATGTTACATAAGAATGATCTTCTAACAAGCCTAGATGATTTGTCAAAAAATGAATGTTTATAAGTGATGGAATCGCCTTCCAAGTTAATAAAAATTTCTTTTCTTTCTTCAATTTGAGCGGCGTTCTCCACATTATTTTCTTCAATTTGGTCAGCGTTTCCAATCATATTTTCTGCCATCGTTAGGAGCTTTAGATTTAGATAGATATATTTGATAAAAAACAATTTTGGTTATAGCTTATAAAATAATATCGACAACTGATATTACAGCGAATGATACTGTATGATCGTCGAGTGGATGTTCTTAAGTATATATCCCATCAACCACCACTTTTACTACTTGCAATACTTAAGTTTTTTTTTTTTTTTTTTTCGCTGTCCCGTTCCCGGTCAGGTTCCTCGGGGGGGGGGGGGGGCTTCGCCCCCCTCCCCGCTCCGCCAACCCCCTCACCCTCACCTTTATCTTCTTTCTCTCCCTTCCTTCTTTCTCTTTTTTATATGTTTCTCCTTTTTCCTTCCTTCTTCTTTTTACCTTCTCCTTTTTTCTTTTCTTCTTTTTTAATCTAACCTAACCTAACCTAACCTAACCTAACCTAACATAACCTAACCTAACTTAACTTAACCTGAAGAGGGTAGCCCGAAATTGGGGAACCGGGATTTTAGTCTCGGAAATTCAGGGGTCCGGGGGGGGAGGGGGAGGGGGAGGGGGGAGGGGGAGGGGGGAGGGGGGGAGGGGGGGTAAGGTTGTTGATCGGCTTGGGAAAGTGGTTTTTAGAGATTGTCGTTCAACTTTAAGTAGGACACATGTGATTAACTTTTGCATATAAAATCGCCTCAGCGAAGAGACGAATGCAATTGATTTCTGCATTCACACTGTGCAGAGCTCGCGAGTTTTCTGGTGTTTACATTGTGTCTATTTGGAAAATTTTTATTTTTATTTCTAACATTTTTATTTGGCAAGATTTAATTCTTATATATATTGGTGACATTTTTATGTACATTTGTGGCATTTTTATTTGTTATTACGATTTTTTTCATAATGGACAATTTTTTGGCATCGAGTAGCAAAATAATTGACAATGACTTTGACTTATACACATGTACTCAAATGAAGAATTTTGCAAACCAACAAAACAATGAAACAGACGTATTTACAACTAGTCAACAACAAACTATTCAGGACTTGAATGAAATTATTTACAATAGCCAAGTTCAGAATAATGCCAACAAACACAACAACGAAAAATATTTATTTACAGCTACTCAACAACAAACTCTTGACGATCTTAATGACATTATTGACAACAAAACGGACTTAATTACAACAAAAACTAAACAAACTCTTGAAGAACTGAATGACATTGACGAAACTCAAAATTCTAGCTATGAGGATATTGTTTGTTTTCAAAAATCTAATCCAAATTATTTAACATTAAAATCGCCAATTAATTCTCCGAGACCAATTTGCTCTCCCTTTTTGTTTAGTGAAAATTCTGATTCGGAAGAAGAACAAATTGATCAAAATTTAAGTTTGGCTATTTGTCCTACTAATTCACCATATGATATTGTAAATTCTGATTCGCAAGAAAAACAAATTGATCAAAATTTAAGTTCGGCTATATCTTCTATTAATTCACCATATGCTATTGTAAATTCTGATCCGCAAGAAAAACAAATTGATGCAAATTTGACTTCGGATATTTCTCCTAATAATTCACCAGTTGAACAAAATTCAATTTCGAAACCATCATTTATCATTAAAAAAAAATTTAAAATTAATAAAAAAAATAAAAAACAAATAGCAAACCTTAAGTGTCTGGGTTTCGCTATTCAAAATTTAACTAATTTGATCACAATTAAAAAGGGAGACGAAAGTACGGTGAATTATGTTAAACAGGCCTTTGACAAATTAGTTGACTCATTTGAAGAAATGGATTCATAAAGTCAATTAATTTCTATTGCTTTTTTCAAAATTTGACTATAACTAAATAAAAATGCACAATATTAATTTTATTATTATACAAAGAACTTCAAAAATGCAATTGCTTTTTTCAAAATTTGACTATAACTAAATAGAATTGCACAATATTAATTTTATTATTATTATTATGCAGAAAACTTCAGAAATGCATAAGTGTGTAACATGTAATAAAGTCTTTACTAGAAAGGATAATTTACTGCGACATATTAAAAAACATGTTAACGGAAATTCCACAAAACTCAACAGTTGGTTGAAAAAACCAAAGCTTGTTAAAGGTAAGAACATTTTATTTTTCATGTCATATTTTGTAAAATATTTTGTAAAATATTTTTTTCTTAATTTATATAGATTCTACAAATATTGTAAAATATTGTAAAGAATGCAAGAAAAATATAAACCAAAGTCTATGGGGTGGACATCTTCGATCTAGTGTGCACAAAAACAATTCCAAAATAGGCTTGGAGGAAGGTGTTGAAATTATCAAGTCAGCATTCAGGGAACGAATAATATCTTATAGGATTTCCTCACACCAAAACTTCATAAATGTGAAAGAATATTTTCAACATTTGGAATACAAAATTGCACATCTAATAGATCAAGAACTGCAGAAACATAAATGTATCAAGCTAAATATGGAACTGTTCGGTTTCTATTTTAACCCCAGCAGCGACAGCTATGATGTCAAATCTTTTAATGCGCCGTTCCAAGTCATTTGCCAGGGATATCAGAAAAAAGAACTGTTAGAGCAAATCTGTACCATTATTGACCAGAAAGCTGACGAATTTGCAGAAAGAGATTCAGGTAAAGAATTTATTTTCGATTTTACAACAGCAACAAAAAAGTAATTTTTTAATTTTTACGTTGCAGGATGGGCTTTGATGAATTTACTTCATTTGGAAATTAATGTTAACAAGCACAATCCGCTGAGAGCCTCATCTTTTATCGAACTTCCTCAAGAGATCAAGAGACGTCAAGCTGTGATCAACATTAGGAATGATGACAACTTTTGCTTCGCCTGGGCAGTTGTGTCTGCTCTTCACCAACCACGCGGATTAGATTTTGAAACTTCATCCTACCCACACTACTCTTCCGTTTTGGATATGTCAGGTATAGAATTTCCAATGTTGCTAAAGAACATTAAGATTTTTGAAGAAAAAAATAACATTTCTATTAATGTATATGGATTAGAAATTATAAATCCTAAAAAGGGGTATGAAGTAATTGGTCCACTTTATTATTCATCGAATAAAAAAAATCAACATGTCAATTTATTGTTAATTGATGATGATGAAAAAACTCTTCATTATTGCTATATTAAAGATTTATCAAAACTAGTTTCTGCACAAATTTCTAAACATCACGGAAAAAAATATATTTGCGATAATTGTTTACAATATTTCCCTACAGAAGAAAATTTATTACAACACAATAGCTATGATTGTGATCATTTACGAATTAACCTACCTTCTAAAGAATTAATAAAAGATAAGTTTGGAAACTATTCATATGATAATATTTTGAAATTTGTAAATTATCATAAACAAATGAAAGTTCCTTTCGTGGTGTATGCAGATTTTGAATGCATTTTAAAGCCTTTAAATAATGACAATGTTGATAAAAATCCTAATACTTCATACACCTTAAAACAATATGAACATATTCCACATTCATTTGCCTATTACATTAAATGTTCCTTCGACGATAATTATTCTAAATTTGAAAAATATAGAGGTCAAAATTGTGATACATTATTTATAAATTCTTTAGAAAGAGATGTGTATAACATATACAATAAATATTTAAAGGCTCCTAAAAAAATGATCCCTTTGAACGAACTGGACAAAATTTATCATAACTATGAAAAAGTTTGTCATATTTGTAATAAACCTCTTTTAAATGACAGGGTTGCAGATCATTGTCATATAACCGGTCTTTATAGAGGTCCAGCTCATTCACTCTGCAACATAAATTACAGAATACCTAACTTTATTCCAGTTATATTGCATAATTTGCGTAATTATGATTCTCATCTATTTCTTAAAAAATTATGCTTAAACAAAGAACAACTAACAGTTATCGCACAAAACAAGGAAAAATATATTTCATTTGAAAAGCTTATTCATGTGGATAACTATTTTGATAAAAAGACACAAAAGGCTAAGAAAAAAAATATATCATTAAGGTTTATTGATTCTTTTCAATTTCTATCCCATTCTTTATCAAAACTCTCTGAAAGCTTAAAAGATGAACAATGTAAGGAAATAAAAAAAATTTTCAATGATGACGAAAGATTTAAACTTATTCGGCAAAAAGGTGTATTTCCTTACAGTTATATTGATGATTATTTAAAATTAGAAGAAACAAATTTACCTCAGAAAGACCAATTTTATAATACTTTAACGGATGAGCACATCAGTGATGCAGAATACCAAAGAGCTGTAAAGGTTTGGCAATTGTTTAAATGTGAATCTCTTGGTCAATACTCCGACGTTTACTTACTCTCTGATACTTTACTTTTGGCAGATATTTTTGAAAATTTTAGAAGCACTTGTTTATCCACATATAAGCTCGATCCAGCTCATTTTTACACTTTTCCAGGTTTATCCTGGGAGGCGTGTTTGCGTTATACTGGAATAGAGTTAGAATTGTTAACTGATCCAGATATGATACACTTTTTCAAAAAAAGCGTTCGCGGTGGTGTGAGCTCTTGCATTTGTAGAAAATCTGAAGCTAATAACCCATTTCTTTTAAATTTTGATCCTTTAAAGCCAACTAAATACATAATTTATTATGATGCAACAAATTTGTATGGTTATGCGATGTCACAGCACATTCCAACGGGAGATTTTGTTTGGTTAACAGATAAAGAAATCAATGATTTAAATATTATGAATATTTCTAAAAAATCTAATAAGGGATATGTTTTAGAAGTTGATTTAGAATATCCTACAAGTCTACATTCCTATCATAACGATTTTCCGTTTTGTCCAGAAAACTTTAAACCGCCAAATTCTAAATGCATAAAATTAATACCCAATTTAAATGATAAATCAAAATATGTTATTCACTATCAATTATTAAAACAATGTTTGGAACATGGACTCAAGTTAACTAAAGTTCATAGAGTTTTACAGTTTTCTCAATCTGATTGGTTGAAAAAATATATAGACTTGAATTCAAGATTAAGAAATGATTCAAAGAATGAATTTGATCGTAATACTTACAAGTTGGCAAATAATAGTATTTATGGCAAGACTATGGAAAATGTTGATAGGAGAATTGACGTAAGACTTGTTACAGCGTGGGAAAAAAATAGAAGAAAAGATGGTGCTGAGAATTTAATTGCAAAACCATATTTCAAGGACTTAACAATATTTTCTGAAAACTTGGTAGCTATTCAAATGCAAAAGATTCAAGTTACTTACAATAAACCAATATATGTAGGCTTCTCAATATTAGATATATCTAAAACTGTCATGTATGATTTCTTTTATAATTTTTTAAAACCTATTTATCAGGAAAATATTTCACTTTTATACACCGATACCGATTCGTTCATTTTAGAAGTCACAACTCCAAATATTTATTCTGACATGATAAAAAATATTCACAAATTTGACACATCTAATTATGAATTTAATAATATTCATGAAATGCCTATTACAAAGTCAGTTATAGGAAAATTCAAAGATGAATATGCTGGTGAACCCATTACTGCTTTCTTTGGTACTGGAGCAAAAGCATATTGTATTAAAACGGAAAACAGTTTAACAAAAAAAGCAAAAGGTGTTAAAAAAAGTGCAATTAAAAAGCCGTTGGATTTTATTCATTATAAAGATGTTGTTGAAAATCATTCTAAAACCTTTTGTTCAATGTATGTTTTTCGATCTAGACAACATACAATTTTTACAGAGTTAATTAATAAATTGGCTTTGAGTTCCGAAGATGATAAGCGGTATAAAATTCCCTATAGTTTTAATACATTAGCTTGGGGACACCAAGATATTGCTTTGTATCAATGGAATGCAGAACATGAAGATTTAGATATATTTATGTAGATATTATAAGGTATTTAAATTTGTTGTTTTTGAAACCAAAGTTAGTCTTCATAAGTCTTTCACAAAATGTGCATAGAAACTTTTGACAAAGAAATTGATAACAGTTATTTTAAAACATATGAAAAACGACTTTCCACTTTTAAAAAATGGAAAGGAAAATTGAGACCAGAAGTGTTAGCTGGAGTTGGCTTTTACTATACTTCAATCAATGATATTTGTAAATGTTTTTATTGTGGTATTGAAATTTTTGATTGGTTAAGTTATGATGATCCTATTGTGGAGCATAAGAAATTTGCTAGGAATTGTGATTTAAATAACTGTTTATGGAAAAATAGGAATCGAATAATTGTAACCATTCAAAATAAGTCTTCAAGCTACACATTTTATATAGTATTATTAATATCCTTATTTATGAACTTTTACATATATTTAAATTAAGTATTTTATTGTTATTTTTTACAACTGCTTTTGCTTTCGTGGTGAAAGTATCTGCTTAATGTTAATAAATTTGGAATATAATTATTAATTTGTTTTAATGACTATCAGTAGATCTCAATTTATTCTTCTTTATTTTATTTTCCAAAATGTTTTTTATGTTCATCATCCCCCTGGCGTAACACAGTGTGAAATATGTTTTTCTAATAAAACAGACGTCACTCTAAGTAAATATTGTAAATTTATGAAAATTGGATTAATTAACAATAGTACAATTAGTTCGATGGAACGAATAAATGGAAATGAAAATGCAAGTAAATTTTTTAAAATTTTGTATCATTATCCAAATCGATCTATTTTTGATACAAATTGGATAGAAAGGTTAGAGTTTAAAAATAATCAGTTACAAATTTTAACCCCCAACTGTACCAATTATTATGACGGATTCAAAAATTATTACTTTTCCATCATTAGTGTTACATTAAACTTTGCATTATTTTTATACATTACCATTTTAATTATTTATCTTTATTACAAATTTCAAACTGGAAATCTATTTTTTCTTTAATCCATTTTAATCGAAACTTTAAAGAAAGTGGGGATGAGAATATTTAAGTACAAGAATAACACAATATGTTTCAGTCTCGTTTAGTCATTATGAACAACGCCGTGGTTCATAAACCTTTGGAAACGCTTCTTAATTCAAAAATTTATTTTTTAAATAATTCTTTGTCAAAATTTGTTCTTGTTGGCATTAGTTTAAATGATTTTTCTCCAAAAATTGTAATTGGTCGAAAAACTGGATTTTCAATCGCACTAACCGAAGAAAATTGGAAAGACATTTGTGTTCATCAAGGAATTATTGTAAACAATTTCTACTTTCCTCAAGTTGATCAAACCAGTGTGAATATAAACAACATTCATCTGCAGGTTCAGAAAATAAATGATACCCCTGTTCTACAAATTACAAAAGGCCCACACTTCATATACTTAGGACAAGAGTCTTTGGACAATTTGTGGCGATTAAAGGAAATTATTGATTATAGATTATCTATACTTAAAAGGCAAGAATTCAATACATATTTCAAAATATTTCAAAATAATATTTCATCTGATTGTGGCGACTTGTGTACGCATGTTTATAATATAATAAGTCCAACAGAAAATCCTAACAGTGAAAATGTTTCAACTATGATGGAATTACTTGCTTTATATCCTGAACAAATGGAAAACAAATTGAAGCAAAATGGAACAAAACGAAAATATTACGAAGAAAACAATGAAAATGGATCAAAAAGAAAATATTACGAAGAAAACAATATCTTTTCTGGAAGAGAACAATAAGGTGCATGTGTTAGTGAAGTGGAGCTTTGCTTACAGACAAGCCCGTAGGAGTAACTTTCAGATGTGGTACTTAGATAGACTCCGTTTTGAAAAAAGAATAAATGATTGTAAACTTATTCTAGATTCGATATTATCTGAGGAACATAGAAATAAAATATATTTGACACGTTTTAATAAAAATTGTATTTGATGTTTTACTTAATAAAATTTTAGTTTAGTAAATGTGAATTTTATTTGAAATTAATTAGCACATTAAGACTTTGTAATTTGTATCAGCTAAAGCATAAAGTGAGGAACAGAAATAAAACAAATTTAACTAAAATTTAATTTCAATTTAATTAAACAATATTTTTTTTATCAATCCATGTATTATATTTTTTATCAAGTCCTAACCATTTCACATAAACTTTGTTTCCTTTCCTTCTCAAAATCTTCTCAATAAGATACACATCGGTATGCTTTACTTTTAGTAATTCTTGCTCATAAAAACCACCCAGAATGTCCTGATTATCTTCGTCTTGAATTAAATATGTCCAAGGGTTTGTCATCTTAACTTCTTTAATGTGGAATATCTCATTTGACCAATTTGGTGTGTAACCTTTTGAAAATGCCTCTCGATGCTTGCTTATTCGTACGTGATCACCCACTTTAAACTTTGGAGATTTTATATCTAACGTTTTAGCATGAGTAAATGCAGATTTCAAGATTCTATTTTCATTTGTTTTATTTACTTGTTTTGGCTTCATTCCTATTGAAGAATGTTTTGTATTGTTATAATCTTTTACAATATCCGCTAATATATTAAACCATTTGTAATTTCCTTGAATGCTAAATATTTTCCACATATTATTTTTTAAAGTCCTGTTCACTCTTTCTACTATACTCGCTTTCAAATTGGAAAACGTGCTGTAATGGTTAATTCGAAATTGTTGCATCAAATTTTGAAAATTTACATTGAAAAACTCTCTCCCTCTATCCGTTTGCAAGTTTTTTGGTGGAGTTTTTGCACTGATTAATATTTTTTTCATTGCCGCTGTTACGTCTTTTCCAGATTTAGATTTTAACGGTTCGGCCCAAACATACTTAGAAAATACATTTATGGTAATCAAGATATATTTAAATCCCTTATTAAATTTGGCATAGGGTAACATTTCAACCAAATCAGCTTGAAAAAGATCATTTAACCCTTTCACTACCACCCTTCTGCGTTTGTAGTTTTTTCTAGCAGGTTTATGTAATTCATTAACGACTTGTTGTTTAACGGTTGTCATGACAACAAACTTGTTTATTCAAATTTAAGGAAGTTCACTTTCTATGTTTTGTAATAATTCGAAATATAACTTTTATATGTTTTTTCCCATTCATTCAATTTATCAATTTGTATTGTATAACTTTTTTCATTTAAAATTTTACTAATTTTAGTAATCTCCTTTTCTAACGCATTAAAGGATTTTTTTATCTCTCCAGTTAAGAAAGTAGTTGATCTACTATCACTATTTTTTAATTCCTCCTCTGTTTTATTTAATTCTTGTTCTAATTTCTTAATTACACTGGACATTATATTTTCCAAGGAAATATATTGTTGATTTTCTTCCAAAGTGAGTTGGTCAATTGTTCTACTGTTAAGAATGCTATTTTGATTTCTTTTTTTTTCATCATCTAACCTTTTTATAAAAGTTCTTAATTGTTTAATTTTTTCCTTGTGTTTTTCAATTATTACTTCTCTTATATTTGTTTCCATTATTTTATTAATTTTGTTGATATCATCACTTAATTTTTTGTCTTCCTTTTTAACATGTTCATTTAAAAATTGCAAATCTTTACTTGTTTGATTTAGCGTTAGCAACTGTTTATTAACGTTTTCAATTGAGGTATAGCATCCTTTAATCTGGTTTTCATACTTTAAAAAATTTTCATCAAAAACCTTAAGCTTTTTAGCAAAGATTTCATTATTTGTTTCATTTTCACCTAACCTCCTTTTTAAATTATTAATGTCACTTATTCTCTCTTGATTTTGTTTTGAAATATGGCGTCCAAATTTATCAACTGTCATGTTGAGCTTTCATTAAACAATAAATATGATTATATTTGATAGCTGTTATTTATAGTATTACTTTATCTTCTCTTAATTCTTCAATAATAGAGATAATCTCGTTACTATGAGCATTATTTCCCGCATCACTTGATGAAATTAATAAACGTAGCCTATCAACAATTTCGTTAACATTATTCCAGTATACATAGTCTGTATTTGATTTGTTTGTTTTCAAAATTAATCCCTTTCCTGTAGATTTGGCTCTAGTTGTTCTAAACGGAGGTTTTGGTTTGTTAAATGCTGTAACTAATCTTGGCAAGGTTTTTGTCTTTGTAATCCCCTTTCTTTGTAAATATGGTCCTATTATTGTAACATATTTGTGTGATGTATTTCCTTGAACTTGTTCATTTGAATCAAAATTCCTACGATATACATTTGTTTTAGCTAGAATGTTCATGTAATTATCTAAATCTTCCTTCTTATAACCTTTCGGTTCTTTTTTGAAAAGCAATTCGTATAAACCTGGCGTGCCTGTGTACGTTATTCCTCCCACTTTAATGTCTTTTCCAATAATTTCTACCGGTATCTGTGTTAAACCAAAAGAAAACTTATCCGTTTCGAGGTCATGAACTATTCCATAATAATGGTCAAATTTATGTTGTGTATCTTTCACACCCTCATCAATATATGATCTGGGTAATTCATGAAAATCTGCTAAGTAATCTTTATATGATGGTGTACCAACATAGGTTTGAATTGTTTTTCTAGTTTGTTCCAATATGTCTGACAAGTTTAAATTTGTTGTTGTGTCACTAGAAGGATCTGAAGTTTCTGCTATAACAGTTGATGACAATGGTTGTACTACAGGAGAGGCAGAAGTGATACTACTGTCATTTAAAAATGTTGGTAGTTCTGTAGGGAGTGACGGAGTTTTTCCTGTTTTCTGAATATTTTTCGTCGGAGTTGATGTTTTATAAAGCTTTGTAGGTGTTTTGAAATCTTCATACTTTGAAACTCTTTCTTCTTTTAAATCGAATGGTTCGGATTTACCAATACTTGAAATTAGCTGTTTAAGTGGTTGTGTTATTGGTCTATAAGTTTGTTCTAATTCGGACTGAGCAGTAGAAGTAGCTAATTTCAAGCTTTGATATTTCTGCTTCACGGCTTGTCTCGATCTTATTAATTCTCGAGCTAAACTTTTATCCATGCTGTACAAGTTTTAAATGAAATAAAACTGCAAATTTTTTACTTTTATAAATATATAAAGGAATCGAATTTACTCCTATATCTGCCGTGATTTACTTCACAATCTTTGTCAATTACAAGAAAGCCATATGGATCCATCCAACAGTTAGCACAAATATTTTTAAACTGATCAAATGTCATATCCAATATACAGTGGTCATTATATATATGTTTTAAACTCAAACAGTCCTGTTTAAATAAAATTAATAAGTTTGCATTTTCTCGAATTAGACGTTTAAGGATTGAGGAATATCCTTGAAAAATAAAAAAACAATCGGTGTTTCTATGCCTTCCATGCGTGAAATAGTCCCTAATAATAGATTGATTATGACAAGGAATATCATCAAAAATGATAACGGAATTTGGCTTTATCTCATGAGGTGAAATAATGTTCTCATCGCTATCATATTCAAAGTATCCAATTTCTTTCATAGGTTTTAACAACTTTCTTAAATATTCATATTTTGGTTGATCTAATGACTTTGAATAAACATAGACATTTTCAAACCTAATTCCATTTGGATGCTCGAGCAGTGTAAGCATAACGTTGGTTTTACCGCTACCACTGCAACCAACTATAAGCCCTCTTTTTGAACCACCGCAAAATAAGTCACCATGCTTTCTCAACTGTTTACTTAAAATTTTTTCATCATGATTATTTACTGGTAATGAGAATTTTTGTTTTTCAATCCTCATTCTTAATCACACTAGTAAATATTTTTAGCTGTAAAAGTATTTATACCAGAAAAATGTCAATGTGCTTTTAGTATAAAAAGAACTTCAATGACTGTGGGTCGCCATAAGTTGAAAAAAACTATTAAAACACGTAATAGAAAAGGCTCTGGTTTAGTAAATAAATTAATTAGCAAACTACCTTTCGAAGTTCATATACCAGGATATAATTATTGTGGTCCCGGCACCAACTTGGAAAAAAGATTAACTAGAGGTGACGTTGGTATAAATCCATTGGATTCCGCTTGCAAAGAACATGATATATCTTACTCTCAGACTGAAGATTTATCAAAAAGACACATATCTGACCAAATATTAGAAAAAAAAGCCTGGGATAGGGTAAAAGCTAAAGATTCTTCTATTGGTGAAAAAATTGCAGCTTTAAGTGTTGCAGGAATAATGAAGGGTAAAAGAAAGTTCGGTTTGGGATTAAAAAATACAAAAGGGGTAAACTTAAATTGAGAAAAAAACGTATCATTCGAACACCCAAAAAAATTGGAGGATTTCTACTTCTTTTGTTTCCCATTCTTGGCGCCCTGGGTGCACTAGGTGGAGGCGCGGCAGGAATTGCTAAGGCAGTAAATGATGCTAAAGCAGCTAAACAGCAACTAGAAGAAATACATAGACATAATATTGCAATGGAAAATGCTTCTAAAGAAGGGAAAGGATTATATATTAGACCATATAAAGGAAAGGGACTATTTATTAGACCTTATAAAGGAGGATCCGTCAAAATGAAAGCAATCAGACAAAAAAAAAACTCAAAATAAGTTTTCCAAAAAGAGCACTTACGAACAATGATATTATTAAATATGTAAAGCTGTTAAAAATAACTGGCTTTAGAGGTGTTTTTATGCTCGATGAACTTCCAAAAAAAATTAATCTGAAAGAATGTGGTATTGTAAATTTGGATAAAAAACAAAATAAAGGATCTCATTGGACTGCTTATATTAAAAATAACAAAAATGTAATATATTTTGATAGTTATGGAAATTTAAAACCACCTTTTGAACTTCTCAAATATTTTAATTCGAATGGCAAAGTGGATGTATTTTATACTTATGAAAATAAACAAAAATTTAATTCATATAACTGTGGTCAACTATCCCTAAAATTTTTGCAAAAAAATATATAAACTCATTATTTATTGTAATATCTCATTCATAAATAAACTGCAATGTCTACCACAATTGCCATATCAGGAAACAGTTCTGTTTTGTCTGCTGATTTTAATCCGCCCATATATTTAGAGGATGAAAAACAATATTACCTGGGTTTAGCTGATTTTGAAACGTTTATGACTATCCCCAATATAAAAGAAGGATATAATAAATTTTATATAGATAAAAAAGTAATTGTTATTCCCGACGGAACTTATGACATTACAGATATAGAAACATACATAAGAGAAAGTATAGAAGATTTATTTCCGAATGAAAGAATTTTTTTTCTTTTAAAAGCAAATGTTAATACTCTAAAAACTTTTTTAATGTGTAGTAGAATAATTGATTTTACCAAGGAAGATTCGATAGGAAAAATGTTGGGTTTTAATAGCAGGATACTAGAAGCTATGAAAGAGGAAGAATCAGATAATGTTGCAAAAATAACTAAGGTGAATGCTATTTGTATTGACTGTAATATTTGTGTCGGTTCTTACAATAATGGTAAACCTGTTCATATTATTCACCAGTTTTATCCAACTGTAGCTCCAGGGTATAAAATAGTTGAATCTCCTTTGCCCATTTTGTATTTTCCAGTTAGCGTCAAAGCAATTAACAATATAACAGTTAAAATAGTTGATCAAGACGGAGAACTTATCAGTTTTAGAGGAGAAACTATAACAGTAAGGTTACATTTACAAACAAGTGAAATATAAAATGGTTGTTAGATATAATAGAGCCCTTGGGATGAGACTTGCCCCTACCACTATCAACAAAGTAAAAACTTATAAAAAGAAAAAGCCTAAACAACAGTTCAGTATCAAATCCAACACCAACAAGTTAAGACGAGATAATCGTAAATTTCTCACATCCTTGGGTTTCACTGTTTTAAAATAATGAACATATTAAACGTAAACGAAAAGCTTTATGTAGACAATTCCATCGTCAGTTCTGAGCTTCACACATATCAACCATATATTTCTTCAAAATTCGATTACAATGATGAAATAAGGATCCCAATTCAAGAACTCGATGCTTACACTCTACCATCAGATAGTTTACTTTATATCGAAGGAAAATTAACTAATACAGAAGGTAAATATAAGAAAGAATTGCTATTTATTAACAATGGTATAGCCTTTTTGTTCAGAGAAATCCGCTATGAACTAAACGGAATTACTATAGATTCAATAAGAAATGTTGGATTAGCATCAACCTTAAAAAGCTACCTTTCTCACAATACCAACGAAAGTTTAAAACTGGAAAATGCAGGTTGGTTTCCACATCGGAAAGAAGGTGATACAATTTTAGTTGATAATGATGGAAAATTCTCCGTATCCATACCACTAAAAATGCTTTTAGGATTTTTTGAAGATTACAGAAAAATTATTATGAATATGAAGCAGGAATTGGTTCTTATTAGATCAACTGATGATTTAGATGGTGTTATTTTCAAAGAAGATCCGGCACACCTTGTTACTGCTCCTGACACTGCATTGGTTACTTTCGATAAAATTTATTGGAAAGTTCCTCACATTCTAGTTGATATGCCACAACAACTTGCTCTATCAAAAATATTAGAATCAAATAAAGATATATTGATAGGATTCAGGAGTTGGGAACTTGTTGAATATTCTTCTCTAACCGAAACAACCCGTCACACATGGCCGGTAAAAACAACTAGTAAACTAGAAGCTCCTCGTCATGTTGTGATTGGCTTTCAAGAAAACAGAAAAGGGAAAATTGTTAAAGATATGAGTAAATTTGACAATATTACCTTGTCAAATATTAGAGTATATTTAAATTCTGAAAGATATCCTTATCACGATTTGTACTTAAATTTCGAAGAAAACAAATTTTCTGCTTTATACGAAATGTTTGCCAACTTTAGACAGTCTTACTATGGTGTTCCAAATGAACCCATTTTTAATCCTGAACAATTCAAAAACATTAGTCCTATTACACATATTGATTGCTCCCATCAAAAAGAAACAATTCAAACGGGATCCGTAGTAATGAGAATTGAATTTGAGACACACAATGCAATTAAAAAAGATACTTCTGCTTATTGTCTTATTTTACATGACAAATTATTTAGCTACAACCCTCTTACTAAAATTGTGAAACAATTATAAACTTTATCCCCACTATTTTCATATTTCGATTTAATTTAAAGAAATTTTCAAAAGCTTTTAGTTTTAATCATGACATCAAAACTACAACTACAAATTGAAAAATTTATTTTTAAAATTAATCAACTGAAAGAAGAAATTGCAAATTATTCAAGTAAAAAAAGTCTCATTAAAAAATTTGCTGCTTTGAAAATATGAGATTGGTTATAGATATTCAAGGATTCAAAGATGAAAAAAATAAATTTATACCGAAAGAGCTTGCAGCTTTTGATGGTTATGAAATGACTCATTACATTTTTAAAAAGCCTTTTCCAATGGAGTTTCTTTCACCTGATTGTCACAAGCAGGCGGTATGGTTAACGAAAAATTATCATTGTATACATTGGAATAATGGATTTACTCCATTACATCATTTCCCAAAAATAATTGAAACACTTACGAAGAAAGCAGATTTTGTTTTTGTAAAAGGAAGCGAAAAAAAGGATTTTATACAGAAATATTCTAAAAAGCATGTGATTGAAATAGATGAACAACCAGCGCTAAAGCTAATGGAACCAAAATGCTTCTATCATTCAAAATCACCTTGTATGTGTGCTTTGACAAATGTGTTATTTTTATATGACAATTGTTTTATGAATGAATAAAAATATAAAAAAAACTTAATTACCTTTTTATTTTGCATTAACCAACCATGATTGAATACAATTAATATGATACCTTAAATCTAATTTTCTAAATTCATTTAAAAGTTCATACTCATTTTTATATTTTAAATAATCATTACAAAATTTAGCGGCTAATTTACATTGTTTCATTCGATCTATATTATTAACATATGCTGACAAATCTTGTGCTTCTGCGTCTTCTTCGCCTACAATTGATAAATATTGGAAGTATGCAGCAGATATAATAAACTCTTCATACATTTCAGTAACCATTTGCTCCATTGTAAATATTATTAAATTTATTCTTCCTTTTCAATTTCTTGAAGAATAGTATCCTCGTCAATAAATTGCTTCAAGTCTTTTAAATAGTAACCAAAGCCAATATCTTTTAGATCTTGAATAAGTTGAAAAAAATTTAATGTTTTGAATGTATTTGTTGCAACAGAGGGCAGCCTTTACGAATTCCTCAGATTGATTACAATAAAAGTCTATCCACTCCGGACCACTTGCCATACAATATGAGAAATAGGTTTTTGAAAGATTACTAAATTTCTCCTCTAATAATTTAACTGCAATCAGCAACTCAGCCATTTCATTTATTTAACATAATATTTTAAATATGTAGGGGGACGTCTCTTGCGAATAGGATTAACTTTCTTTGATAATACCTGTTTTTTATCTTCGTATAATTGAAACCTCTTTTGGGTTGCAATAATAGCAGGTATAAATTGGCAATCTTCTCCTATAAATTCTATTAGGTGGCTTAATTCTCCTACAAAGTATGATTTCCCAAATGTATTGAAAAACGTAGTAAGGCTTATAATTCCTTCTAAATAATCATCACAACAGTCAATTGCTTCCAAATAATCTCGTTTCAGTGGATAAAACAGCTTGGTGTATTCATCTTTCGAAATCACTTCAAAGAAATTGAGATATTTAACTTTTAACTGTCTGATAGTTGTAGTTAATTTTTCGCGATTACACATAATTCACTTATTACTTGACACATTTTTTCTTTTTGTTTTATACAAAATTGGTGGAAAAATTCAAAAATAACTTTTTACGCAACTCGAGCATAGCTTAGTAAATGTGTCTCGGCATACTAAAATGATCATGATGCACCTATTTATAAGACTTAAGAATGCAAAATCAAATGTGGGAGAACAAAGAGAAAAAATTAAAAAATATGATGCGAATGAGAATAAAAGGGGAGGAAGTTAAGAATGAGGGACATGAGAGAGAGGAAGAGGAGGAGGAGGAGGCGCTCCCCTATTATAACTACTCTGTATATTATCAACAGAAAATATTAACAAACCTATATTATAACACTATAATCGGGATGTTTTCAGCCGATATAAGAATAATATCGTCCAAGCGTCATTGCCAACTACCGAAAATTTAATCGAAATATTTCAAAAACTACCAATATCCAAAACATATATCGTTGGAATCGGAATAAAAACCTTTTATCATTCTAGTCGATAATATATAGAGCGTTCCAATTAAAAAACCAAAGTTGATGTTGAGTCCTGAAAAACGAAACACCCTGTATATCTAAAACTACACCGTAAAAAAATTGGCCCAATTTAGAGAAACTTTTGTGTTAAATTTTTTTTTGTATCTGTAAAAATATGAAAGTTAATAGGGGGTGCAGTTATAACCAAAAACCCTGTACTTTGATTGTGACTCACTGATACAAAAGTGACACTATGTACCGAGGTCGCGGGTGGTCATCATTTTTGCGATTGATCTTAGCAAGAAAGTTCGACACGTTAAAAAATGTATATTCTAAACCTCTAATAATCTCTTTTTAGGAGTATCTTCTTGGAAAATGCTAAAAAGTAAGAAAAAATTCAGAAGATATTTAAAATTGTTGTAAAACTCAAAACCTGCAAGGTATGTATAATAGCTGTTTATTACCTTAAAGACCTATGTTTAGTTATTGGAGTCCCTGCATATTTTCTCAAAAATAAGCTTAAACCGATGTAAAAGGTAAGCCATATGTAATGTAAGTTTGTTCTGAAAATTATATCTTCATTTTACGATGTAAATACCTGACTAAAACAATTTTTAACAAATATCTCGATATGGTTTAGTGCTAATCAATTCTTATAGTATCATTTTTTCAGAATGATATCTTTTAAAAAAAATATTGTTGAAAACATTTTTGTCCGCCTAATTTATATTGCTGGGACTACTGTGCGGCGTCACTTTACTAAGATTAATAATTTCTTCACGAATTTTTTGATTTGAAAAATAGCTCCAGTTTTGAAAAAATCACACATAACCTTAATTAACTCGGAAACTACTAAGAAATCGACCATAGTTTAAATTGATGATAGGTTTATTTTTGACAAGTAATCAAATAATGGACAAAAATACAGAGAGTCCCTTATAAAATTTTATAGTTGATGTCGTTTCAGTAAAATTGGGACACCCTCAATTCATGGAAATATTATATTTTAAAACAACCTCAAATTAAAAAAAATTGTGAATGAAACTTTTCTTCGTACATATTACGGATTTCCAGATAGCATAGTGGGTACTTTTATGTGGAACACGGTGTACACTTCCCGTTTGAATAAAAGTTTCAACTTTGACGTTCAGTTGATGCCATCAAAATCATTAAAATTGACTTGTACTGACTGTACAGGGTTTTCCCGTATATTTTTCCACCCACCTAGAGAGTTTATTTGAATAGATACGGAAATGTCATAAATACAAAAGTTGTTGGGTTTTTTATGAAGATTTAGAATATTATATCATTAGTGCGAAAATATTATTAGAAATATCAAATTTTGACAGGTTGTCAGTTTTTTTAATGAAACACCCTGTATACTAAATCACATTTATGAAGATCTTTTTTTTTTCTAATTTTAAATATATATATTTTTAATATATTCTGTCTATTAGTTTTGGATATATAAGCGTTTAAACATTAAAGAAATGGTAAGGTAATTTGCGCTAAAACATAGTGAGGCATGGTCAAAACAATTGCAATGAACGACGCCTCTTTGACGTTTACCAGTCAAAAGTGTCTATTTACGAGCATTTTTAATATTTAATACGTTGGACAGTGGGTTATTCGGAAGAAGAGAAACTCGACATGATAGAATTATTTCATTTACATGGTAAAAATGCATCGATAGCTCGTAACGAATATCATAGACGGTTTCCAGATAGACCAACACCGACTCATAGCATAATATTAAACATCGTTATATTATTGAATGAAAGAAAAACACTTAAGCGAAAAGTTAGAATAGTGGAAAGAAGCAATACCATAAAAAAGCAATAATATAGAGTAGGTAAATAATAACATTAGCTTAAAGAACAAGTTTTGATTTCCTATATAGCCTTCTTGGTTTATAATGCATTTCTAAATATTTATTCTAAATTTTCTGTGTATGGATGCGTAGATAAAATGAGGTGATTGGGTGTTTAAATCGTCGATTGTTTGGACTATATTTTTCTCTAAAGCTTGCATGGTTCCTGGCCTATTGTAGTATATCTTGTTTTTCAGATAACCCCACAAAAGTATGTCCAATGGAGAGAGATCGGGACTGTTTCCTGGCCATCTTAATCATCCATGTCTTCCAATCCAAAATGGATACCTGTCATTTAAAAAATTGGTGACCGGCTGGACATTATGAGGAGGGGTACCATCTTGTTGCCATATCAAATTAAGATATGAATTAATCGGTAGTTGTTCTAAATGCCCCTCGATTTCGTTTTCTAATAACTCCTGATACCTTTGTCCGGTTAAATTCCCATTTAAAAATATAGGTCCAATAACATGATTGTTAAGAAGGCCACACCAAACATGTAGGGATCTTCTGAGTGGATTTTATGCCATGATTTGTTAAAAAAAGTGGCAGCATCGGGAATTGAGCGCTCAGGATTTTCTAAAACAAGAATAAGTAAGATAAATACATTATTTTAATACAGTTTCAAAATTACCTTCAAAATATAATAAAATATTTAAATCTTCTTCAGCGTTTCTTTCCACTATTCTAACTTTCCGCTTAAGTGTTTTTCTTTTATTCAATTGTTTAGCGATGTTTAATATTGTACTACAAGTCGATGTTGGTCTATCTGGAAACAGTCTATGATATTCGTTACGAGCTATCGATGCATTTTAACCATATAAATAAAATAATTCTATCATATTCTCTTCTTCCGAATAACCCATCGTCCAACGTATTAGATATTAAAAATGCTCGTAAATAATTACTTCTGACCGGTAAACGTCAAAAAGGCCTAGTTCATTGCAATTGTCTTGTCCATGGCTCACTATGTTTTAGCGCAAATTATCTTACCATTTCTTCAATGTTTAAACGCTTATATATCCAAAACTAATTGACAGAATATATTAAAAGTATATATATTTGAAATAAGAAAAAAAAAGATCTTTAAGAATATGATTTAATATACAGGGTGTTTCGTTTAAAAAAACTGACAACCCGTCAAAATTTAACATTTCCAATAATATTGTCGCACTTATGATATAATATTCTAAATCTTCATAAAAAAACCCATAGTTTATTTAAATAGACACAGAAATGTCGTAAATACATTTGTATTTACGACATTTCCGTATCTATTTAAATAAACTCTCTAGGTGGGTGGAAAAATATACAGGAAAACCCTGTGCCTATTATTTGTAATTTGTTTTTTTTATGTTGCCAAGAGTATCACAAAGTAAATCTCATTTAAATTCATAATAAATTGTTATCATATCATTTGTTTTTAACATGCGTCAGTTCTACCTGTCTGTAAAAAGTATTAAGTTCTAAATTTAAAATAAAATACCTTATCTTAATTTAACAAGCCTTTCCTCTGGAGATATGCACTTAGTGAAATTAGTCTTTTTCAATATAAAATTGGTTAACCTTTAATATTGTAGTTACAATTATGATTTGTGGACACATTATTGAAAAAAAATCGAAGATTGCTCAGGGAAAAGAGTATGATATTACCGATTTTTTTTTCAGCAGCGATAAATATATTTATAATATCTTTAACAATAACACGTTCATGGCGGTATATGTTTCTACAGCAAATATTTTTGCAATTTCATTAACTATATATTCGTATTCGCCGAAAAACGGTGCCACTCTAAACACAGCCTTAGGAAATTGATTGATTATTTTATTGACATTTTGAATTTAACCTCCCTGCTGATTCTGAAATATTGTATCTTATACCATTTTGTCTTATAATGAAAAAGACACTCTAGACATTATTTAAAGTTTTTGCATATTCTATGCAACTCGTATGACAAAATTCAAAATTTGTAACGTGAATCGTATTTGTTAACGAGCACACAACTTATTTGGATAATAAATTTTACATGATATGTAAACTTAATTTAAATTTTAATATTCATATCCGTAGACATACTCACAAAATAAAATTTATCCTTTACGTATGGTTTGAGCTATAAAGTTTAGGTAACGATTGTCAATACTACAGCCAAATAAAAGCAACTCACGATTAACTGATTTTTCAGTATATCAAAAACCAAAAATATGTAGAGCAAAACGTCTAGGAAGATAAGAACATTGATGAAAGAGATCATGAAGTTTGGACATTTCCTTAGACTCTGAAAACAAAGACAAATTAATAATTTCTTCTTGTCTGGTTTTTAAAGAATATTGTTTTTAGTAGTATATTTTGTGTTCCTAATCTTACTATTAGGTTACTAATTACCTAGAATATATTTTGCTACTTGTTTTGTACTATTTATTTAATTCTATAAACACATACCTTAATTAACAAAATGGAATTACAGAAACAAATACTTCCCTAACTAGTACAACGGCCGGCATTGAATTACACTGTTGATTTCTGACTTTCTTGGGGAGAAATAAAGTTAATGTATTTCTATTGTTTCTGTGATTTCATTTTGTGCCTTTGCCCTACACGGGACTTGCTTGTCTATGACGGCCTGATTACCTCTAAAAAGAGCGAAATCGCGACCGTCGGCGTCGTTAGACTGAAATAGATCATTGCCCCACTGGTATCGCAAGACAAGCTCCAGAGAGGGATCATTATATCCTTGTTGTGACGTTGATCTTTTTTGATTCCTTTGCGTATCTTGTATTAAGAGTGGGTTGTTTTCGAAAAATAATACTTTTAGTCAATTTGTCTTCTCTTCGCTGCTGGTAAACATTTTAATAAACAATTAGGTTTTATATTTTTCCGAATTGATTTTTTTTCGTCTTCTCCCTCAAATTAAAAAATCGTTAACAATTTGTCAAACTGGGAATGGTGGCGATTTGCCACCTGGGCCCCCAAGCTTAAAGGGACCATAAGTCTTCGACCCCAAAGCAATTCGTGTTATGTTTGTACAACATATAAAAAACGGTAAAATCACTTTTATCCACAACTTCCTTCCTACTCCCCTCCTTTCACTACTGACAATAAAATAATCTTTATATGCACAATTATGTGGTAATAACTTTATACAAATCTTGTAAATTGTAAATTATTTTGATAACATTATTTATTTAGTCTACAAAAAATATATTATGCTTTGTATTATTTTCCTCCTTGCTAATGAGGTTTTATTCCAAGAAAACAATTTTTCCGAATATTTAAACATTTTATTAGGCCGCTATTTTCTTTTGCCATAAATTTACCAGTTTATTCCTATTTAACACTTGAATTTGACTACAAGTTACATAAATCTGCGAACTGTGTTTAAACATTCTAAACAGTTCAAAAGTTACAGGGAAAAATATTTTTTGGAAGCTCTCAAAATATTTTTTTACAGAACTACGCCTCTAACATGAAACTGTGAAAACCGTATTTAAAAATTATAAGCTGTTAATTACAGGGATTTTTTTTTGAAAGCTGTCAAAATATTTTTTTAAACCGTAAAAGTTTAAAAACTATATTTGAATATTATTAATGTTTCGGGCGTTATAGGGAAAAACAATTGTATTTTGACAGAACTGATTTTCTTCCTCAATTGTGCTCTTAAAATTACATCAAAGTGAAACCCGTTAAAAAATACACTAGAACCAATTCTGGCAGATTAGGTTTTTTTCTTTAATTATAATAGTCTATTACCGAAAACCCCAAATCAATACTTTAAATATTTCAAAAGTTCCAGCATAGATAAAAAATTGAAAAATGCACACGTGCAAAATCAAAATGTTCTCTATTTATTACCTAAAACTACTAAATCGATGTTTTATACTGGAATGTTTAGTAGGAAAAAAATTCAGTTCTTAAACCAGAATTTCTACAACAAATGTCCTATCTATTCCTACTGCCCCTTATAGAGCATAATATACAGGGATATTCACGGTGAGTGGCCTATTAGACGTTTATGGAGAACCGATTTACGGATCGTTTTAAAATTTTGGTTACGTAACCAGCTATGACCTATCTTTCTAAAATATTTTCAGTTCCGCGGTGTTGCCGCTTCTACCAGAAACGGGTAGCAACATTGTTATTTTAAATGGAATACCCTGTATGTTTTTTAATTTTTACAACCTACGTTCATTTCTGACTAACTTTCGTAAATATCTTCCTATATCTATCTGTAACCGTTCTTGAGATATTAATTAATTTATTTCTTTTAACCGTAACAAGGCTTTCAAAAAGCCTTAATATTTCCATGCTCTAAAACAATCCTAAGCTGAAATTCTGGTTACAATTAGGCAATGCCCGTAAATATTTACTTCCTTGGTCATATTAATGCAATTAATTACAATTAATATAATAATATGAACTTTTAAACGGGACACTCTGTATATGATTACTGATTTGAAATGCCGATAAATGTAGATCTTTAACTATGTATAGGTTCCCTATACCTAACTCGTCAAGTTTTCGATTTATAAGCATTTCTTAATGACTTTTTATAAAAGGCTCAACGAGTTAGATTGTAAGGGCCCATGAAAACAATAAAATTAAAAGTTTAAATACGTTGTTAAAGTACGATTTTCATAAATTCGAACTAAAAACTATCCAAACCAACAAATAGCAAAATCGTTATTATAAAATCAACATGAAACATAATATTTTCACAATATTTTAATAACAGACTTGCTATAAAAATTTAATAATTATTTTGGTTAAAGTGCCCACCATTGGCTTTTAAGTAATTATGAATCGATTCCATATCGTTAGCAGTTGTTGCCCTTTGAATTTCATTACTATCCAGTTGCTAAAATGCGCGTCTCACTCGATTTTCCAAAACCTCTCGCGTTTCCACTAGTGTTAAATAAACCCTTTCCTTAATGGCACCCCATAGATAGGCAGATAGGCATCGCAAGAAGTAAGATCCGGGGAACGGGGGGGGGGCAATTCCATGGACTCAAACGTCTAATCCAACGATCTTCAAATATGTTTGTAAGTTTCTGGCTTACCTCATTTGAGCAGTGGCCTGGTGCACCATCAAATTGGTACTAACAACTTCAATAAATGCAAGCGGCACCCCATCCAAAAAATCGGTTACCGTTGTTCTTAAAATTTGCAAATACTCCATCCAATTCAAACTGTCATCGTAAATACAAAAACTGAACATGGCAATGACAATTTCTCTGATTAATTCCCTCTCGTGAAAATTTAGATTCGTCAGTCCAAATAACTTCTTCGAATTAACATCATCTCACAAAATTCAACTCGCATCTTCCGGCAGAAGAGCTTGCAAAGTGATCAGTTTTAAGCCGTGTATATCCTGCTTTTTAAGAATCCTTTGAGTTGAAAAATATGATATACCTAGATCATCTTCTGCGCTGGGGATGCATGGAAATATCCTAATACGATAATTTCGTTTTCCTCGGAGTCTGTAGTTTTATATCGGCTCTACTAGTACCAAATTTATAGAAATTAGTCTGAATCCGTCGAAACTTTTTTCCGGTTATTATTGGCAACTGGGGATAACGTTCATTAAAAATTCGACATTTTTTCGATACAATTCGCAGACATTCTCCAGGAATATAAAATAAATTTAGGATATCGGAATTTGAGTAACTATTTGCCGTTCTATCTTAATTTGCTGACGTTATTCAAAAGCAAAATCTTTAAAATTAAAGTAAAAATACGGACAATTCGGCGACAACGACAAATGTCCAATTCAAATTCGCCAAGGCCCACTACTCAAAAATGAAATTATCATATTCAAAACTTGTAACTAGTAAAAGAGGCAAAAGTAGGAATAGGAATTTTCTTATAAAACATTTGATAGTTGGTATTGAGAATGGTTTTCGTAAAAATGCGCCACAATATATATTTGAGAATAATATTTTTAAAGCCCTGTTTTCGCTAAAAAAAATTAAATTAATTAATATCTGAAGAACGGCTACAGATAGGTATAGGAAGATATTTACGAAAGTTAGTCACAAATGAACCTAGATTATGAAAATTGAGAAATATGCAGAGTGTTCCATTTAAAATAACGATGTTGCTATGACCACCTATAACCGAGCTCGTTAGACCTTACATGTTATATGAAACGTCATAAATAAACGCTTATAAATAGAAAACTTGACGAGGTAGGTATAGG
Organism: Kuschelorhynchus macadamiae; assembly: GCA_030620095.1. Lineage (NCBI taxonomy): Eukaryota > Metazoa > Arthropoda > Insecta > Coleoptera > Curculionidae > Kuschelorhynchus > Kuschelorhynchus macadamiae. The sequence goes on along the minus strand of JAUTXW010004699.1, from coordinate 104,218 downwards.
GAACCAATATATAGTTGAAGAGCAGGGTGTACCGTTTAAAAATTTTCATATTAAGCCACTTATAAGTTACTAACAAACTTATACTTCTGGACCACCATGTATGCTCTGGTATCAAAATGGCGAAAAATATAAGGCGTAAATATTTACGAGCATTGCCTAATCGTAACCAGAATTTCAGCTTCAGATTGTTTTAGAGCATGGAAATATTAGGGCTCTTTAAAAGCCCCGTTTCCGCTAAAAAAAAATTTAATTAATTAATATCTCAAGAACGGCTACAGATAGGTATAGGAAGATATTTACGAAAGTTATACAGAAATGAACGTAGATTCTGAAAATTTGAAAATATACGGGGTCTTCTATTTAAAATAACGATCTTGCCATTGGTTTCGGGTAGAAGCGGCAACATCGCGGAACTGAAGATATTTTATAAAGATAGATCATAGCTTGTTACGTTTGTAACGAAAATTTTAAAACGATCCGTAAATCGTTTCTCCATAAACGTGTAATAGGCCACTCACCGTGAATAACCCTGTATACTTTATTACTTATCCCCTAGTACAAATGAAATTTGTATTAAATACTAGGTATTACACCCCCCATGTAAAACATATTACAAGAGGATAAATTAGCCCTGAGGATTATTTATCTATTTGTACCAAGATATAAAGTACACAAACTTTAAACAATTTCGGCATGTATAATAAGATCTCGCAGAAGATTCGAATATTCTCAACCTGTATATTGTAAATGCATCAGCCATATACCGACTTCATGTATAGATAATGATATTCATTGCTAAAACTACAACCAATACCAATAGAAAGTCGAATAACAACTGAATCAAACCAATATTTATTCACTATATGCTGGGAACTTTCTTAAAGATATTTTACAAAATTGGGGAAAGTATCGCCCTAAAGTGTGGCTGCCTTCCTAAAAATATCTAAATTTTATTCTGCCAATATCAAAAATACTCAAGAAATCATTTTTAAGGCCCTAGAATTCGTCATATTTATTTAAATATATACTAATTTACCTCTGACAGCTGCTTTGTCAAGGATGATGGATTGTTTTGGAATTTTTGAACTAAGGAAAAGCTAGAAAATATATGTACCTTTTTTATGCAGGATTTTGAGGTATTTAGGTAGTATAAACCAATAGTAGATTTAGAAGTAAAAAATACACTGAAGTTTTGTAATCTGCTTTGCCTTTTTGTGAAAAAAAGTAGAAATTTAGCTATATTCGGTTTCAAAATAAGAGTATCGTTTGGTTGTTAGTTTGCAATTTAAAAAAATCGAGGCATCAGTGTACATTTCGAAAAAAAAATCTCAGAACTTGAAAGTGTCCGGCTGAATTGTAATAAAATTTAATGTTGGTCAGTGCCACGAAAAATCTCCAAACAAAAAAAAAACGTTTTTGGACGAAAGTAGTTTTTCTCGTGAAATATTTAAGTCTAAACTTTAAACGCAGTTGTGTACTTTTTTGTCTACTCACTAATTTTGTCTTATGGTGTTTTTCATTAAAATTAATTGTTGGCGAAAGGCAGTAAAAAAAATCAGCAAAAAAATTTCAAACACGCGGTGATAAGTATTTTTTTATAGTTTTTTTCAAGAGGAAATTTTATAAGTTTTCCCTATCTATATATATACTTTCAGAATCTTTTTTGTTTTTGTCGAAAACTTAAACCGTTTGGGAATGGACCCAAGGGTTGTCTTTAATTCAAAATTTTATGTTTTAGAACAAAATAAATTACTTTAATTAATCAGGTAATATTTACCAAGCCTACATAAAATATTCAAAAATGGCAAGCACAAAAAATGTATGACCAAAAAGTGGCGAAAAATGCATAATATTACTCATTGGTATGCCACTGATCGGTAATATATTTATACCGACAAGAATATAACATAGAAAATGTATACATGTACGTGATCCTAGTGCATTCAGTTTCATTTCAAGCAAATAATTAGATTTAAATATACACGGAAATACATAAATAACAAAATTATCACCATGTATCTTAAAAACGAACCGGTTGTGAACCTATGTGAATTCCACATTTTATACGAAAGAAAGTTCCATTAACATTTGTTTCTCAAACTCTATTATGTAGTTTTCAGCAAAAAATTATTGTTAAAACTTGTTTGTTAAAAATGGTATCCCACCTCATAACTGTGTATACTAATTCCAAATCCCTCCTCTACCCCCTCCACCGAACGTCAGAATCTAGCTACGGCACTGGCTTTAGCGTTTTTGTCTAAGTTGTACTTTTTTTAGATAGTTTTTCAACTGTTTTAGTCCATTTTTACCGATATTTTTGAGAATTACTAAACAACGATTTTTCCCCCAAAAAGAACATCCAGATTTATAACATCCTGGCGATATAATCTTCTATCCACAGTGGGTGCACCGGAAACAAATAGGCGTGTTTCATATTTGGGACACGTATTCCGAACTGGTCTGCCGTTACTAAAGTTATTAGGCCATTTGTGGCTCTTCCAAATAACCCTGACGACCTAAGTTGTTTGTTTTACGTTCGCTTTGAATCATGGGGTTATAACAAGCGAATTGATATTTCAATATAAGTAAGTATTCAGTTTCAAATAAAATACCTGAACTAGCTCAGGATCTATTTTTTATTTATTTTTAATGTAAAATTTACTGGTTAACAAATAGCACTAATTAACCTGAGATCAGTTTCTAAGGAAAGTATCAGAGAGATAGAACTATTAATATGGTTACAAATTATAAAACACATTTGTGCTTGTCATTAGTCTTATTACCTACAGGATGATTACGCATATTACCTATTCCCTTAGCTTATTTATTTTTCTCCCGACACTACAAATTACATGGTATCTGTTGCCGTATTATTACTAAAACTTTCGATAGCTGTTCAATGTTAGGAAGGCGCGGATTAAGTGTTATGACATATAAATAGTGTTTTTTTATATTTCGTCATGCATTTTCACCATTTATTTTTTGAGATACAAAAAAAGGGTAAATATAAAAGTTGTAGATCTTGATGTGTGATATCTTTTGTTGATGAGCTAAAAAACAAAAAAGTATCGAAAAGCTGCAAAAACTACACAACTAAACAACTTGTGTTTTTTCCTGGCACACCCTGTAGGTATATTATTAGGTATTTAAAAAGATCTTTTCTTGCTGATTTCAAACCTATGACACGATTTTGGTTGGCTTATACAGAATATCGTATGGTTGCCATGAAACAAACGTGCATATTTCTTTGTTACTATGGCACCTAAAATGTTTTATTTTGACATTTTTAGTCATAATTTTTAAAAGTTAAAATGCTATTTAAAAATGGGTTCTCCAGATAATGAAAAACTAGAAATTATTCGATTATATTACTCGAGCAATTCAAATACTGTTCTAGTTCAAATGCGATATAATCAGTTACTGGCCAAAGAGTTCCTAATACAAATACAATTAGAAACATTGTTAGATTGTTTGAAGAGACCAGATTCAGTTCAAAGGAGACTTAGAAGAGTTGAAAATTTAGATTTGAATATATTGCTTAATTTTGAAGGTATGTTATTAAATTAACATTAGTTAAACTTAAACAGTGCCACCCATATTCACTAAAGAGGTTTAAATTTAGACCAGGTCTAACTTAACATTTATAGGTGTAAGATGACACTTTTAACAATTGAACAAATAATTTTTCTAAATGTCACAATTACAGAATGACAGTGAAATATAAGCGAAACATAACTGGCGAACTTAGAGTTTTAAGTACCATGGCAACTAAACCAGGACTAGCTCTTAAACCTTTTTAATGGATAGGGGTATATGTTTTTTTTCATTGCAGAAAATCCAGAAGAGTCCAGAAAAAATTTTGTAAGAAGGATAAATAAATACACCTACAAAATTAAAACTATTTCAACATTTTATAAATATCATCATTTATATTTACCCGTCCAGGATTTGACAGAGAATAAAAAGTTACAAAGAATATATTTTTGTCAAGAAATATTGTGGTTTTTAAACGAAAATCGTAAAAAAAATAAACATTATGGGGTACCGATAATCCGAGACAAATTCAACCAATTAAAACGCAGGGACGCCAGGCCGTCCATGTGTGGTGAGGAATTTTAAAAAACCGTATAATAGGATAAATATTCTTTAATCTAAATGGGGCAAGATATCTGCATTTTTAACAAAACGAAATTGAAGATATGTTAGAAAAGTTGCCAGTTCGTGAATATAAAAATCTTGTTTGGCAGCAAGACGATGCGTCCCCTCATAACATTCACATTCAATTCCATAAAATGGTGTTATATTTCTGGAATGGCTAAAGCGAATGCCATCATATCATATTTTTGAAATCGGCAAGAAAAGATCTTTTTAAATACCTAATAATATACAGGGTGTCCCATTAAAAAAAAAAACAAGTTGTGTCGTTTTCACAGCGTTTAGATACTCTTGTTTTTTATCTCATCACCAAAAGATAGCACACACCAAGATCTACAACTTTTATATTTACACTTTTTGTGTATCTCAAAAAATAAAGGGTGAAAATGCATGTTAAAATATAAAAATCACCCTATACAGGGTATATATATATATATATATATATATATATATATATATATATATTTCAAATAAAAACCGGACAATCTGCCAAAATCAATATTTTGAGAAATTCAATATTCTTTTTATATAAAGGTTGTTTCGGCTTAATTCGATGTGAAAAGATGGATACGTATTTAATGACAGTAATGTTTATTTACTCCAAATCTCCAGGAGAACTATTTAAGAGCCTCTAAAAAAGTTATAAATTTAAAATTCTGAAAAAATTGCTATGCCTTCAGGGAAATTCAAAAAATGCCCTATATACCAATATGTGTAATGCGAGTACTATTTTTTTAAATAACAACTTTTTTTTTCAAACCTAAATCTAAATACAACTGTATTCTACATTACCAAAAAGGCTATATTAATATATTTTCATAGAACCCTCTATCTTCTGGCTGCAAAAATGGCAATATGAATTTTGAATCAGTTTTTTTTTACTATCATTAAGGCGATTTTGGCAATCAAGCTGAAGTCTAATGATGTCTTTATACATTTGTTTATTCACACTTTTCTTAGATATTTACACGCTTCCAGTTTTCCAACACGTTTAATGTAAGTCTTATTTTAATCTGTTTGGGATTGTCAGCTGATATCTGAATCCTATTCGCTTTTGAATTCAAAATTTTGCTGTTTTCAAAGTTGAATCAGCGGCAGACTTGAGACGTGACTCGTGAAAATCGGTCTAGGCATTTAGCCCATAGGAGGTAAGAACCAATGGATACAACCCAAGTAGCACTTTTAGTCATGAATACGTCATTGTTATCACAAGTATTTTCATTGAAGTAACCGGAACTTGGTGTCGCCACGTTCTGTTTAAGCTGAGACTACGTAGTCATTACCAAAATGGGGAACAATTTTAGGGTAACTATTTCGTGAATAACATGTAACTGTGACTTTGACTATTACGTAGATAGTACGGAATTGTGTAATTCCATTTAAGTAGCCGATTAGTAATAATTCACCCTATTCGTCAATTCCTTACGTATTTCTGTCTTTATTTAATCCGTTTTAAAAATATGTATGGTTCGTTTTAATGCAAACAACATGCAATACGTTATTGGTATTTGAGGTAGGATACATGCGTTTTACTTAGTTTTCTGGCTATGCTAAGGACCTAAAATGAAAACGCAGGCAATTTCTCTGGTGAATATGCTGATGATGGTCGTAAAAAAATTACGCGCCTTTAAAATTCGTTAATTTTCATTACATTTTGATCAAATATATTGGGATATTAAATCTCAAAAATGTAATTTTGGCTTTGGTTTAAATAGTAATTATCATTAAATATCTTATTATAAATAGTGATTATTTTTTTAACATAATGTTTAATTTGTATGCATTTTTAATTTTTATACTCACAAAAACAAACATCATAGCTAAATATTTATAGGGGAGATAAAAATAAACAATGGCGTTCTATTAGACTTTTACTTTTAGGTTGGCTGCATTTCTTTACTGAGAAAATTACCTAACATCAAGTGTCTACGACTGCTCCCATACGTTTTTATAGTTTTGGATTCTTTAAATACACAACTGTCACTTATACCCAATTACACTGAAGTTTTGAACACTAAGGTGGTACATATAAAGTTATCTACAAAGTTCATATTAAACCTATACTTTATATTATTACCAAGCGGTTGCAATTTGGGAACATTCCGCCGGTTCTTTAAAATTTAATGCGTTGTACGACACAAGCATGCGGAGAGTCGCGGTACTTGAGTCACTACTATAATTCTGCAATCTATCATAACCACAACCTTTTGTTTCGTTTTTATTTTTTGTTTCTTTAAAATGCCGCCTTAGATTGTTTTGTTCAGGTATGACATAACCAAGTTGTGATATTTTTAATTTTCTATAAAATGTGGCCGAGTGACGAAAGCTTCTTTGTCTTTTTATAGTATGTGAAGCCATTGTGAACTATTTTAACTTGTTACTCACAGACGATAACACAGCACATACACAACTAATTAATAACTGAAAACCGGATTACAATGACTTTAGAAGGACAGTGGCGACAATAGAAGCCCACCCGCCAAATTGATGCAAAAAGGTTTAAATGAGGGCACTCATATTATCGTTAGTTTAGTTAGTTAGTTAATATGACTAAATTAATCTTTTTTTATATTCACAACCTCTGTCAGCGTGAGTTGTAAATGAGGGTTATGTCAATGTTTTACTTTAATAATCTATTCCAATGAAGTATATATATATATATATATATATATATATATATATATATATATATATATATATATGTCGTTGATCTATTCGAACTATCTAGTACAAACTTACTTTTTCATTTAGACTTTTAACAAATAACAATGTTTGTGCAACCGATTAATGAGAGTTATCTGCCATGTGAATTTAGTAATGTAATATGTACTGAAGAAGGCCTACAAAATAAAGTTTTTTTTATGCTAATCTTAGAGAGCTTCTATCTCAAATTGAGGTGTTGCAGCTGAATGAAGTAAAACATACACTAAGGCATGAAACAATATTGTCTTTTACATCAAAATCAAACCAAAATATAATAATGAGTAATATTTAATAACTTTTCTTGGAGTAAACTTAAACTTAGGACATTTACGGTCATAGTCACATTCACACAAACACTTTATAATTACAAGCAAAAAACAGGTGAACCAGGCTTAAATATATTTCTCCATATGGCTAATGCCTGAGAACTTCGTGTTTGAATTAATATTCATTTTAATAATCACAAAAACTAATAAAATGAAACACTAAAACAACAAACGTCATAAGAAACCCACGTAGGCAAAAAGTAAACAAAACTATTTTACCAGCAAGATGGCCGAAACAATCAAAAATTGGTTACTCCATTGTTGCCACTGTCCTTATAAAATCACCGCTCAAGTACAAGAGGTAATAGTTTACTTGTAGTAAATAATTACTGCATTTTTTACATCTAAGTTGCAAAAGAAGAATAACGACTGGTATTAGCCAGTTTAAAGTAGCAGTAGAAGATAGCGTTTTCTACTCTGCAACAATTCGTTTTTCTTTATAGTAATACGTTATAGTAGAACATTTGAACGTAATAGAGTAGTCTCTGTAAAGTTCAAGAAGGTACTGATACTTAAAAGTTGTAATTTAGTAAACAGATTAGAAACAGTAACTTTGAATAATTAATATTACGTAACGGAAAAGAAATGACGACCTTGGAGTCAATTGCTTAAGTAGTTGCTTGGCAGTAGTTATTATATAATTACTTTACATGGAAAATTACTATAAAGTATTCCCCACAGTAACAAATACATATATAATACTTAAAAACGTGTAACCCAAAGTGTTTGTTGATTTATAGTAGGATTATTAGTAATAAATACGTAAAAACTCTTAAATAGTAGTAGTAGAAACAGTTGCAGCTACTTTAGTGCTAGCTACACATACACACACTTACATACAAACATGACTATTAAACGCATTACTTTTACCTTTGCATGTGAAGTAATAAAAACCAAAAAGGAAACGCCAGTGTACGTAAGTAATTTGTTTATTTCAGCCTATAAAGCAAACGATGCATCACCACTATTATAGTAATATTTCCGCCCGCTAGGTATACTTCTGTTCGTTAAATTATCCCCGCTCATACTAAAGCTCTTTTCTACGAAACGATTAAAACTATCCAGGCTGAGGTGGCTAAGCTCCTCCCTACTTTTCCGCAGATTTAAATGAATTTGTTTGTATTCTTCAGTTTTGAGATGGTGGATTTCTTCACAGGCTTTTTTCCACTGTTCCTTAAAGTACTGCTTCGCTTTTTGGGCTTCCTCAAAGCTTTGCTCCAAACCCCTCAGTTCTTGTAGCAAGTTTGACGTCTGCTCTTTAGTTAAGGTAGTTTTCTCTAATGATCGTAATTTATCTCGTTGATCTTCGATAAGTTTTTTAAGGTATTCGTTGTCCCTTTGCGTTTTGCTTAATAAATCTATAATATCTTTTGTGTCGGCGTTACTATACTTTTTCCAGTTTTCATTGAATATTTCCTCGAAAATATTTGCGTGGTTTCTTCTCCTAATCAAATACTTTTCGGTTTTTATACTGTTAACCTTGTTCTGGAGCTCCTCTTGCAAGTTTTTGCATTTTTGCATTTGGCCTTCCAGCTTCTCCTCCATAAGCTTCTTTTTTTCCTTATAATGGTTCTCAAGTCTGTTGGTTTCTATTTCCTTAAACTGTTGCATCTCCTGTTCGAAAGCATATTTTTGGGTTTTCTTCCATTTTTCTATGTCCGCAAGTTCTTTCACACTCAATATTTCGTCAACTATTGGAGGCTTCAGATGAAAATCTGTATTTTCTTCAGTTTGATCTATCTCGCATTCTTCAAGGCTCAAAGTTACTTGTAACCTTGCTAGTGGTTGTAGGGTTCTCACGGCTTTTAGGTCTGCGCCGTACCTAGAAAAGAATACAAAGATATTAAATACAGTGCTTAAACCCAGAAGTAGAATATTTTAATTGACAAATCGATAAATTTGCGTTTACCCACAACTTCCCTCGAACAAAATTCCACTACATGCAGATAACAAAGTTCATATATGTATATACACGGTGTCTTTTTTTTTCCTAATGTACCTCTTAACGGAGATACATGGTATCAAAGTGAAATTATTATTTTTGTTTTATGTGAATAACTTTCCTGATAATCCTGATATTTGAATGAAAATTTTGGGGGATTTTTTGATGTGAGATCAAAACGGTATTCTTGTTGAAAGTCAATTCGAGCAAACGTTCTCTAGATATTTGAATTAACATTATTGATGCATTGGTATCGAGATTTTAATACAATTTCAAATAGCTCAAACATTTTTCGGTAAGAAAGGTATGGTGGTATGTGGTATTTTACAACATAATTTTGTCAGTTCAACATGGTCCCCTTCTAATCTTATGCATTCCCTAGCTCTGAGAATTAAAGACTGTTCGACTCTCCACAATGCTGCAACATTGTTCCTCATGTCATGACAATGGAAATTAATTCTTTCTAATAAGTTTTGTCTAGTGTCAAATGGCATGGAGTACACTAGTGTTTTTAAATGTCCCCCACAAGAAAAATTCTAACTGTTTAAAGTCCGGTGATCGAGGAGGCCAAGCGAATGATCCTCTTCTTTACATCCTATAATTTTCAAACGTCGTATTTAGGTGTTCTCACAATACTAGGGTAAAATGGGGTGGAGTTCCATCTTGCATGAACCAAAGATTACGGTGCCTTTTCAAAGGTAGGCCATCTAATAGTACTGGCAAGTTATTTTTGGAGGAAGCCCAAATAATGTTCTCCATTAAACCTTCCTGGCAAAACAATTGGTTCATTCAAATACTGACCAAATTTATCGATATCGAACAAGAGTAATGTCTAAGCTATTTGGAAATTTTTAGATAACTTTTGACAAATCAGTTCTAGCTGATTCTTTACTGCTTATATGCCTACAAAGTTATTATTCCCAATAAATAACTAACTTGCTTAAGTAGTTGCTTGGCAGTAGTTATTATATAATTACTTTACATGGAAAATTACTATAAAGTATTCCCCACAGTAACAAATACATATATAATACTTAAAAACGTGTAACCCAAAGTGTTTGTTGATTTATAGTAGGATTATTAGTAATAAATACGTAAAAACTCTTAAATAGTAGTAGTAGAAACAGTTGCAGCTACTTTAGTGCTAGCTACACATACACACACTTACATACAAACATGACTATTAAACGCATTACTTTTACCTTTGCATGTGAAGTAATAAAAACCAAAAAGGAAACGCCACTGTACGTAAGTAATTTGTTTATTTCAGCCTATAAAGCAAACGATGCATCACCACTATTATAGTAATATTTCCGCCCGCTAGGTATACTTCTGTTCGTTAAATTATCCCCGCTCATACTAAAGCTCTTTTCTACGAAACGATTAAAACTATCCAGGCTGAGGTGGCTAAGCTCCTCCCTACTTTTCCGCAGATTTAAATGAATTTGTTTGTATTCTTCAGTTTTGAGATGGTGGATTTCTTCACAGGCTTTTTTCCACTGTTCCTTAAAGTACTGCTTCGCTTTTTGGGCTTCCTCAAAGCTTTGCTCCAAACCCCTCAGTTCTTGTAGCAAGTTTGACGTCTGCTCTTTAGTTAAGGTAGTTTTCTCTAATGATCGTAATTTATCTCGTTGATCTTCGATAAGTTTTTTAAGGTATTCGTTGTCCCTTTGCGTTTTGCTTAATAAATCTATAATATCTTTTGTGTCGGCGTTACTATACTTTTTCCAGTTTTCATTGAATATTTCCTCGAAAATATTTGCGTGGTTTCTTCTCCTAATCAAATACTTTTCGGTTTTTATACTGTTAACCTTGTTCTGGAGCTCCTCTTGCAAGTTTTTGCATTTTTGCATTTGGCCTTCCAGCTTCTCCTCCATAAGCTTCTTTTTTTCCTTATAATGGTTCTCAAGTCTGTTGGTTTCTATTTCCTTAAACTGTTGCATCTCCTGTTCGAAAGCATATTTTTGGGTTTTCTTCCATTTTTCTATGTCCGCAAGTTCTTTCACACTCAATATTTCGTCAACTATTGGAGGCTTCAGATGAAAATCTGTATTTTCTTCAGTTTGATCTATCTCGCATTCTTCAAGGCTCAAAGTTACTTGTAACCTTGCTAGTGGTTGTAGGGTTCTCACGGCTTTTAGGTCTGCGCCGTACCTAGAAAAGAATACAAAGATATTAAATACAGTGCTTAAACCCAGAAGTAGAATATTTTAATTGACAAATCGATAAATTTGCGTTTACCCACAACTTCCCTCGAACAAAATTCCACTACATGCAGATAACAAAGTTCATATATACGGAGATACATGGTATCAAAGTGAAATTATTATTTTTGTTTTATGTGAATAACTTTCCTGATAATCCTGATATTTGAATGAAAATTTTGGGGGATTTTTTGATGTGAGATCAAAACGGTATTCTTGTTGAAAGTCAATTCGAGCAAACGTTCTCTAGATATTTGAATTAACATTATTGATGCATTGGTATCGAGATTTTAATACAATTTCAAATAGCTCAAACATTTTTCGGTAAGAAAGGTATGGTGGTATGTGGTATTTTACAACATAATTTTGTCAGTTCAACATGGTCCCCTTCTAATCTTATGCATTCCCTAGCTCTGAGAATTAAAGACTGTTCGACTCTCCACAATGCTGCAACATTGTTCCTCATGTCATGACAATGGAAATTAATTCTTTCTAATAAGTTTTGTCTAGTGTCAAATGGCATGGAGTACACTAGTGTTTTTAAATGTCCCCCACAAGAAAAATTCTAACTGTTTAAAGTCCGGTGATCGAGGAGGCCAAGCGAATGATCCTCTTCTTTACATCCTATAATTTTCAAACGTCGTATTTAGGTGTTCTCACAATACTAGGGTAAAATGGGGTGGAGTTCCATCTTGCATGAACCAAAGATTACGGTGCCTTTTCAAAGGTAGGCCATCTAATAGTACTGGCAAGTTATTTTTGGAGGAAGCCCAAATAATGTTCTCCATTAAACCTTCCTGGCAAAACAATTGGTTCATTCAAATACTGACCAAATTTATCGATATCGAACAAGAGTAATGTCTAAGCTATTTGGAAATTTTTAGATAACTTTTGACAAATCAGTTCTAGCTGATTCTTTACTGCTTATATGCCTACAAAGTTATTATTCCCAATAAATAACTAACTACTACCTATTTTTAAAAATTTTTGTTAGAGAACCATATGAAAATTTCTCTGCTGAAAATCAAAAGCATCAATTCTTTCAAAATCAGATATCTCTAGAACGATTGCTCGTAGCGATTTCTAATATATCTTTTTGACAAAAAGATAAAAATGATAGAGAAATCTATTTGTTTACTCAAAACACTATTACAAGTGCGTACAAAAAAGTTATGACCAAAAAAAACTGTAGATTGCGCCACCTACAACTCCGAGAAATACTAATATCAAATTTGAATTTCTCATATTAAAAAACCGCTAGATAAAAATGTTCATTCATATATAGGCGCTACTTAACCTAGATTCAAAAGTCGCGCCCATAGGAGGGGGGGGGGGGGAACAATCAAGCCCAATAAGTAAAAGGTACATTTTTAATATCATCCGAGTTTTTACTGAAATGTGCCGGGCCTAAATCGAATTTTAATTATTCCCTTTTCTTTCTAACTAACAGAGTCTAAGTTTCGTTCTTTTTCTAGTACCAGGCGCACACATTTTTTGTGCCAAAACATTTATTTGCAGATTTGTTATGATTTAGCAGAGGCTGTAAGACGATAGATAAAGTGTGGGGGAATTTGTGTTGAAGTTTATTTATATAATTTTATATTTTTTTAAATTTTGTTAAAATACTAACCGCTTTTACCCACACCTGTATTGGGGTTTATGCCATGTATTTGAAATGTTGCGATTGTGAAACACCCAATATTTTAGGCACGGGCCGCCACTGGATAATGATCAAAACAATTGTTATATTTAGCTATTTTTTTAAAGTAAAATGTATTTTGTTAGGTGACTTTCTTATTGGTCACGATAACTATTGCTCTTTGGCTAAAACAAACATTATTGATTGACGTTTTGCTTTACAAAACTAACGACAACGTTATTGCTAATTAACTATTCTTTTCTTTAAGGCAAACCATGATTTTTTTTTAGTGTTGAGTTACGGAAAAAGTGTCTCCAAAAGTTCACCACCAAACTATTTAAACTAGACAAAATACAGAAACGTTACTTTTTTAACTCTTCGTAGATGAAAAATATTCATATGAATGGAAGAATCGAATGAACGAATTGAACCGAATAGTGAGTAGCGGGTTTTACAATTAAAACATGACTAAAAACTAAGCCCGCTATTCACTACTCGCCCATTCGTTCATTCGTCCGCATAGTGTGTTAGGACCGCTCCATCCGTTCGTTTCGTTGCGCGGTGTTTCCGTTTTTTAGGGGGATAAGTAAGTAGGCTGTGACCATGGCGAACTTTTTGTATTATTTCCAAACATTAAAGACATATTAAATCCATGTAAACGTATTAAATATAAATTGGCAAATAATGTGAATGAAATATTCGTCCATTCGTTCATTCATATAAATGAACGAATCGAACCGAATAGTGAGTAGCGGGTTTTAAGATTCACCAGCATAAATAAATGCATAGCGCGTATCGTGCCATGCAAAAGTCGGGCGAGAAATGCCGATTGGTTAATCAGCCCGCAGCAGTAATCGTAAAGCAATAATATGGATGAAATATTCGTCAATTCGTTGATTAGACGAATATTCATATGAATGGACAAATCGAATGAATGAAACGAACGGACGAATCAAAGCGAATAGTGAGTAGTGGGCTTTAGTTGCGCACATAGACAATAAATATAATTGATGAGTAAATATAATTAATTTATGTAGATCGTAGGTATTTTATACTTTAGAAAATAAAGAAATTGTAGGAAATAAAGGCGCCATGTTGTGTAATTCTAAAGGCGTGAAGGCGCCCTAATCTTGCTGGCATATGTCTTACGGATATGCGGACGATACATTCTTATTTCAACAGCAATGGTGCAGTACAAGCTTACAATGAAAAAAAAAACATTTTCCTTGTCTTTTGTTAACGTTCTTGTTAGAAAACCTTCAGAACGCATCAAGTTGCGAGTACTAGAATGCCACACAAACTGGACAAGAGTTGCAAATATTTTACAGTAACAAAATATGGCACCATGAGAACCCTTAATAATAAAGCTATAGCAACTTATAATAACTACAAGTTGCGGCAGAAACTGTACATATAAGAACTCGATTTTATCCAACTTCTTGACCTAGGAAAAAAAATATAAAACTAAGTTTTGTATCAAAAATATGGAACGTTTGACATGTCCAATCGTTTTTGTCCTAGGACTCCCTAGAAGGGTACCTACGCAGATACGAAGGCTTAAAACCAAGCAAAAAAATTCGTGTGCTCTACATTACAAAATGTTTTCAAAAACCAGTCTAAACATCAATCGAGCTGAATTTTTTACCAGTCTCTAAAGGCAAGACGTTTTTTTAAGTGTATTTGCTTCTTTCGCACAAGATCAAACGTTTAAATGATATAGGACTGAACGTGAAATTATTGCTTATATTTCGGACACCCTGTATACTATGTTAGCATAGCATATTTAAAATCGTCTCAGTGAGCTCTTCAATTTGCTACTTATCGTGATAAATTATAAAAATCTTTATTTTTTTATGTTGGACAAAATGGCATACTATTTCCGTCATTTTCATTTTTGTATGGTTAAATCTAGCTAAAAACCCTCACGGAATATAGACCAATCTTTTGATGCCCCACTCATAAAAATATGTCCAGGCATTTAGCATATTATGTAAGTTAAATTAGTTTTTACTTTTCATTTCAATAGTTTACAAATAAAAGTTTTATTTTTTAATACTTTTCACATTTATTTTATTTAGATGTCAGTAAAATTACCAAAAAAACTAGCTAACTTTAAAATGTGTTCTTAGCAAATGTTAAAAATATGTAGTAATCGTAGGTAAAATATGGGATGCATATTTTCGCGAATAGAGGTGACAAGAGAACAAAATGACTAAAAATATAATTTTTCGAAAAAAGTCACCCTCATTTGATTTTGTCATACGAGGTGCTTACAAATAAAAAAATAAGACGTATTGTCAAGAGCAAAATAGCCTTATTTTTTATTTTAAGGCAAAATGACATATAAAGGTAATTCAAATTCAACAATCAGGTTAAATCTAAAATATCAGTTAAATATTCAGAAAAACTCGAAATCATGGTTCTTGGGATTAGATCGTGTCAAAATTGAATCACTTTTTGACGTTTCGTCTTCAATTGCACCAGACATCTTCAGGGATCTTTATTTCACGAGATCGAAACAGTGAGTGAGCTCGGAGACTTGTCGTTCACAGATCCGTGAACCGGTGTAATGATCGGTTTCCACGTATGATGTAGACTGATGCCCGTATCTCTACTGAGATTATTAAGAAGCTTATACATTTCAATAGATTCTCTAATTTTCCGTTTATAGAATCCTGAAACTGATGCAAGAACTTGGTTTCTTTTACATTTATGGCATGTCCAGTGGACTGTTGATTCAGATACAACAGATTGTACAGTTTGTTTCATTCTAGTACATCGTTCATGTTCCTTAAGCCTAGTCGATATGGATCGTCCAGTTTCTCTGATATAGACATCACCACAAAAATAAGGATTTGCATATACTCTTTCCGTTTGGAAAGGAATAATGTACATTGGCGATCGCAAACATTGTCCAATTTTCTTGTGTGTGTTGAAGATTGTACGTATGTTGTACCGACGAAGTAACCTTGCAATCAACTAAACTCCTATCGGTAATTCCGTATTAGTATTATTTCGTGGAGTAGAATTATTATATTTTTTAATTGACCGTCTAATATACTCAGTGCAATATCCATTCCCTCTTAAAGTTTGAGTCAGTTTCTCTGCTTCCGACTGTAAAGAATTTTGGTCACAAATCGCGAGTGCTCTGTAAACCAAAGAATTGATAACTCATTGCTCTTGTGCCGGATGATGATGGGAATTTGCATGTTCATATGCGTTAGTTTTTTATATACAGAGTGTCCTAACCGTCCCCTTTCCTTTGTACAAGAATATCTAGAAAGGGAATCTTGCCTTCTGATTTAACTTCCATTGTAAATTTTATATTAGCATGTTGTTGATTCAGACGACCAAGAAACACGGGGAGGTTTTCTGGACCATACGGCCATGGTACAAAAGTGTCGTCTACATATCTGAACCACGATTTTGGCTCTAACAGAGATGACTCTAAAGCTTCCTCTTCAAAAGCTTCCATGAAGATATTGGCTACTACTGGTGACAGCGGAGATCTCATGGCTGCTCCTGAGGTTTGCTCATAAAAAGTTCCTTGAAAAACAAAATAAATTGACGTGAGACATGCTTCACTCAGATCTAAAAATGAGTTGTCAATATTATTATGGTGAAATAAGTCTGATATTATCGAAATTGAATCAGTTGTAGGCACATCGTATATAGCGACTCTACATCGAAACTGACTAAGATATATTTTGGATCTATTGGATTGATTTAGTTTCTCTACAAAATTCGTAGAGTTTCTAATATATGAATGTATTTTTCTTGTACGAATTATTAAGAATATATAGAAAATCTACGCATACGAACAGATACCTAAATGCATTCGGCAAAAAAGCAATAAGTTATTAATTCTTTGGTTTACAGAGCCCCCGCGATTTGTGACTGTAATTTCTTACAATCTGAAACAGAGAAACTGACTTAAGCTTTAAGAGGAAATGGATAATGCACTAAGGATATTAGACGGTCAATTAGAAAATATAATAATCTTACTCCACGAAATGATACTAATAAGAAATTACCGTGATCTTCCATTAGACACGCAACCACAGACAACACAACACAAGAAAATTGGACAATGTTTGCTATCGCCAAAGGACATTATTATTATTTATTGCATAGTTAGTATCTATTGAGGCGCAGCGCCACCATAT
Source organism: Kuschelorhynchus macadamiae (assembly GCA_030620095.1). Classification (NCBI taxonomy): domain Eukaryota; kingdom Metazoa; phylum Arthropoda; class Insecta; order Coleoptera; family Curculionidae; genus Kuschelorhynchus; species Kuschelorhynchus macadamiae. The sequence continues at coordinate 87,083 of JAUTXW010004699.1, read as the reverse complement.
TCCATGTATTTTTTTCTATTATCAATGCAAAATAAGAATTACGGAATAAAATTTTTCTAAATATTTAACTGATATTTTGAATTTAACCTATATGATTTTCAAATATTTTCTTCATATATCATTTTGCCTTAAAATGAAAAATAAAGCTAGTTCACTTTTGACAATATGTCATATTTTTCCCAATTTTTATGCACCCCGCATGACAAAATCGAAAATTTGCAACATGAATCGTATTTTCTTAACCAGTAGAAGTTGTTATGAAGAGCAGCTTTTTCGACAATTTACATTTCTAGTCGTTTAGTTCTCTTGTCGCTTGCATCCGCGTACATACAGTATATTGTCCGTTACCGCAGACTTCACAACGATACACTCTTAGTAAGAATAAGTACAAATAAATATGAAAATTTCAGATTCTTAAATACAATATCCCTAGCAAAATCATAAAATACTATGCACAGAATATATTCTGTGTCACAAGTTTGAGAAAACTCACCTATAACTTTTATATTCGTCGCAAAAAAACTTGGAGGCGTCGAACTCATATTCTTCGCTCAATAGCTTTTCTCTCTCATCCGTCAAAACTAATTTTGGCGGCCAAGCATTTAAAATGTTTTCTATTTGATGTGTCGTTGATACGTAACTTACTTTTACCCCAATATTTTTTAAGTCTGCCGCTTCTCCAGTCTAAAATTTAAAAAATATATATACCTTCAATTTTAGAGTTTATTAAAACACTGATGGTGAGTAAACAAACGTTTCATGTAATATATCACCACAGATCACTTAATCAAAAATAATTAACACTTTATAGCTTGATAGGGGCGTTTCAACCCAGTTGTTTTACTTCCTGCGCGCTACTAGTGGCGCCATGGGGTATTCTTTTTTTAATAGGTTGTTTTCAAGAGTGGTACCATGGCGTTATGTTCTTTCTTTAATCGCTTATGTTAGTTGAAACGACATTGTTACCCCCCAAATAACAGTAAATATATGGGGTAGTGCAAAAAAGATGAAACAGAGGCATTTTCGGAAATTTCATTAGTTTTTTTTTAAAACTCTGAGACCCGTCGATTTTTTTCATAAACTTATTATTCATAAATTTGCCAGCAAGTAGCGTAAATACTCATAAGGCTAAATTTATTACCGCATACATTTTTATGCGGTACGTATGCCATTACGTAAGGGTAATATAAAGCCAGAAATGAGGTAGTTCCGAATGGCGACAGACTCATTTAATTTTGAAAATTCTTAGGTTTTAAAAAAAGAGACTCTCAAGAAATTGCTTAAATACATCTTATTAAATTGCAAAATTAATGAATAAGAATTTGCTTACGTGACAGTTCAGTAAATATTGGAAATGGCCACGTCCACTCGCTATGTACCAATACAAATTTTTGCACAAAACGTTGCTATAGGTTCCGCAATATTTCAGGGGTAATTGTGAGACAGTCATTTACAATTCTTTGTTGCAAATCTTCTAACGAAGTAGATTGAATTGCATAGATTTTACTTTTAAGTGACCCCATAGAAAGAAATCTAGAGGTGATAAATCTGGCGATCATAGGGACCATTCAGTGGCAACTTCCCTCGTCATAAATATTTCGTTTTATTAGAAATAGTAAAGTGAAACCCAATTTAGTTTCGCTCATAGTCATTTAGTATATTGCCTTTTCAAACATTTTTATGGGGCGTCATTTTGTTTCACCATATTGGATTTATATCAATATTTTATCAGTTTCTACCTATGCCACACTTAATTTTTGGGCATAATTTAAATAAATAAATTGAATAAGTAGTTTTACACTGATTTTTTAGGACCGCCATTTTGTACCGTCATGTTGGATTCATACCGGTTAATACCTGTATCACATTTAACTGCAAGATTTGAAGTCAATTGAATAAGAAGATTTTTTACGTTAACTTTTTACACATTTTATTTGGCCGCCATTTTGCACCGCGGTTTTCAATTCGTACTATTAATGCTTTGCCAAAATTCAATGTATAATCTGTTTTTTCACTAGGCCGCTATTTTGTTATCATATTGGATTTTTACCAAAATATTACCAGATCATCCTCACAAAAGGCTTAATATTTGAAGTAGTTTTTCAGGCTGAATTTTTAAATATTTTATTAAGCCGCCATTTTGTTTCATCATCTTGGATTCATACCAAAAGTTTACTAGTTCCTTAGTACATAATACTTGCAAAATTTGAAGTAAATTGTGTGAGTAGTTTTAAGTAAAGTTTCGCTATATTGGATTTATACCAAAATGTTACCAGCTCATCCCTATATGACTTTTGAAAATTTGAAGTCAATCGGGTAAGTAGTTTTTTAGCCATGCCACGAACACACCGACGGAATTGAGAAAACACTAAACACACTGAAACCTAAAGATCTATAAAATCGTCGCAGGGTGATTTTTTCACGATTATAATACTTTCCTTTTTCGACTCCGAAGAAGTAAAAAGAGCACTCGTCGGAAAAGCAAATATAGGATAGAAGGTTTGCATCGTTCACAATTCGTTCAGTCATAACTTCACAGAACAGGTTTTTAGAATTCTTTGAATCCTTCGTCGACTAACTCCCGATAGACTTTCCAATTGACGGGTACTTAACGTCGGATCTACATTAACTTGCCCTAAAATCGCCAATTTTATATCTTCGTTTCTTACGGGATTTTCAATATTTTATTTTCTATTGGCCCTACTGTTGGGAACCTACGGTTCTCACGTCCTTCATTAAAGAGTTCTGCTTTTTTATTAGCACACTGATTATTTTCGAAAAATGTCTCCATAATTTTTATACTTTCTGTCGTGGTATGTATCACTGCTAATTTCAAAAATGTAAAAGGTATTTTAAGAGCAAGGTTTAGTCGTAATTAACTACCGACTACATACTAAATTCGCATTTAATATCAGTAAGAATAATTCCTTACCTTTCATCATGAAATAAATTCCACAGACTAAAACAATGTTTTTTTAACACAAAATCGCACCATCCGCTTTTTTCAACGTTAGTATGATAAGCAAAGCAAATTCTTTGCATTTTTGCAATACTTGCTGGCAAATTTATGCTTTAATAAACCTCCAGTAATATGTAATAAAGTAACTACTTTCAAATAGCTTTTAAACTGTAAATGCATAAATCCCAAAAAATGCATCAACCACTTGAAAATGAAGAAAAATATACTTCAGAAGCATTTAGCTTGCTTAGAAGACAGTGAGATACATCAACTTTCTTTTTCTCGTATTTTTGTGTTATACAGTGTAGCCCTAGGATAATGAAACAGCCCCCTGAAAAGGAAAAAAAATATCTTAGGTTTTTTCACAAACGGCAAACTACGTCAAATTTCTTCTATTTTTTCATGTATATTTATTTTTCCCATTATACTGGGTAGCCCTAGAGATATGAAGCAGCCCCTTAAAAACCGGAAATATATTTATTTATTTAAAGAGGTTAAACAAATGAAAAGGTTAATTTTTCTCTTTATATCTAAAATATTTTTTCCCCTATACAAGACGTTTTTAAAAATAAAAATATTTTTATTTATTTTAAGTTTCGTTTTTAAAGAGTGGCGGTGGCGAAATAATCTACAAACGGCCCTGTATCTTAACAGCATGTTCTCGGTTGTCCACTAACTTTTTGAAGAATCGGTTAATAGAATTATCCCACGATATTAGTTTGAAATAGATTCACCCTTCTAAGTCAGAATTTGGGTGGCACGATCCAATCTAAAAATGAGAAAATATAAAATGCTTAAAGAACTCAAAAAATTTAAATTAACTATTAGTTTATAATTCGACGTGAAAAATGTCGTTGTCAAAATCTGAAAAAAGAAACGCTCTAAATACCAAAAAATTATATAGAAATTAAAAATTAAACCATACATAACAAAATGGGGATGTTTTTGCGATAATTATAAATAAATATGCTTACTAATAATTACTTACTAACCTCATTAGGTATCTGAGTGAAAATAGTGATATAGTTCGAGGCCCTGGGATGGAGAAATTTAAAAATAACTATTTTGTCTTTCGGTGGGGTCCTCCATATCAAATTCTGCAAGGAAACCTCGAGCACGTACTTGACATAAACACCCAGAATGTCGTATTTCTTGGCCGGCCTTGGTGACAGAGGCACGCTTTTTATCACAGTATCAACTGACTTTGTTATCAGCACGTTATCACATTCTCCGTTTGACAAACTACATTCGCTCTTAGATTTTAAGTCAACTTTTTCTAGCTTGTCCAAAATGCACTCGTCAAGTTGATCGCCAAATCCGTGACTCATTACTGGTTTGTTTAAGTTGGATTTAACAATTTTTGTTGGGGTCTTTTCATCCCCGCTTGGTTTATATCTACAAAATGAAACGAAATATTTATTATCTGATTAATATAAGCCAGGAAATAATAACGATTAGACTCTGGATATCGAACGAACTACCAACTGCTTAAATACAAATATTTTACTGGACATTATTTGAAATGCAATCAATTATTTTTCTAATCTCTTTGGATTATAAGAAGAGGGTCGACACATTAGACCACCAAAATTGTTAGGCGCTGCAGTTTGTAGAATTGACTACCGCTACATTGCTTAAAATAAAACATTTACGAAACACTGTCTATATTAGCAGTGGCTCTTTTTTTTTCAGGGTGGCGATGGCAATTGCACTTGAAAGCTTAGTTTTCTGTTTACTTTATAAAGAGTGTTTAATCTGACAACTAAAAAAATGTCCTCACTTCTGTATTTCGGTGATAACGCTATTGACTAAGATACATTACCAGGAAAAAATCTGACAACTTAAGAAAAGTCCTGACACAAATTTGTTTAGGATCGTGGGTCCTGTATAGAGCTTTGAGGCCCTTTTAGCTTACGGGCCCCAGCGATCACCAAAACGCAACTATTAACAGTCTGCCAGTGTGTATTAGACTCCACGAGGACACAAACGAGTGTATAGTACTATATGCGGTTCGCCAAGACGACACTATTTTTCCAACATATTACAAGGTTTTTGATTATATTGTTCGCATACCGGATAGAGCAGACAAAGCCACTATATGCAACAAAGATTGCATTATAACAGAAATATTTTAGTGGGAGAAAAGCAAACTGTCTAAGTAATATCATATAAATATCTAAATCACGAGATAAATTTAACTCGAAACCAATCAGACCAAGAATCCATAAAAGGGTGGACCGGAAGTGGGCGACTTTTGGAATCCTAAAAGATATCTTTAGACGAATATCCCCACCTGATTGAAGCACAAAGTATTTGATCTATGCGTTTCGCCATTTATAACATCAGGAAAAATATTAAGCCCTGTTAGCAGCATGGAAATATTGCAAGAAATGAATAACATCGCAAGCAAATCTTCGTGTAGCACTGATGGCCTATCAATTAAAATATTCCTGAACCTGCAGCTCCCCGTCATAGAGGCCCTTACAACACTATTAAATGAATCCCTTATAAAAGATATATTCCCTAAATACCTTAAAACAGCTATAATTAGTCCTCTTTATAAAGGGGGCGAAAAAACTAAGTTTTGCAATTATCGCCCAATTGCTCTACTACCAGTGCTATCAAAAATAATTTTTCTGAAGAATCGTCTAATGCCATTTCACCTTATTTATTATTGGATAATATTCCCGGATCAGTTCGGATTTCTACACAACAAGTGCACCAGTGACGCCATGTTATCGTTGCTTAGCGACGTCTACTTATCCCTCAATAACAACCACCCCTCCGCCTCAGTTTTTTGTTACTATGCAAAAGCCTTTGACTGTGTTATACATGAAATTTTGATAAGCAAGCAGAATTTTTATGAAATCCGTGGTATTTCTATAAATTGGTTTAAATCTTATCTCGGGAATAGGCAACAATTTGTAAGGAAAAACGGTTCTGATTCTGATTGTAAATTAATTACAAGTGGAATCCCTCAAGATTCCGTCTTGGGACCTATTCTTTTTTTGTTATACATTAATGATATCACCAACCTAAAAATGAATGGAAAAATCTCTCTCTTTGGTGACGACATATGTATAACATGGAGTGATTTTGATACAACGTCTTTAAATTCTAATATTTCCAACGACCTAGTTATGATTAAGGCTTGGTCCGATTTCAGTCTGCTTTGCTTCAATGTGAATAAAACGGTGGTCTAATCTTATAAGGGGACTTTACAATCACTTGAGCTACTCAACAGCAATATTAAATACATTGAGTCGGTTAAATTCCTGGGTTTGAATATAAATATCAACCTAAAAGAAACTAAGCATTTTGACACCTTAACCAAAAAACTTTCTACCGCCTGCTTTGCCATTTGATCAGTTTCAAGATAACTGGACGTGTCTTCTGCCAGACTTACTTAGTTCTCTCTATTTGAATCCAATCTCCGCTATAGCCTTTCCTTTTGGTGCTGTTGTACCACCGAGCAATTCCTTAGCATTTTTAAGCTTCAAAAGAGAGCAATTCGCTATTTGTTTGGTCTAAATAATAGAGCGCACTGCCAAGACTATTTCAAAAACATGAAATATTAACACTTCCTGCATTATATATTTTAGAAATCGTCTTGTTTGATGAGAAAACATATAAACCCATTCCCAGAAAAGCCACAACACGTATATCCTACCACAAACTCTAGGCATGACATATACCTTCCCATTCCTTCCACAGAACTAATAAAAAAATCAATTATTTAGAACACCATAAAACTTTACAATCGTCTTCTAGTACATTTAAAAACAGTCCATATGTTCGTACTCTTTCGAAAAAAACCATACATACCTCATTGAAAGTCCTTTTTACCGCGTTAATGATTTTTATAATGAATAAGTCTCATTAAAATGTTTTTTATTTGCTTGTTTACTTAAATACTTTTAGTTTTCATGTTCCAGCTGCTAGCATAGAATTTGAAAATATTTTATAGGGAATGAACCGTCTGATAGTCCGTTAGCATTAATTATTTTTGTTACATATTAGATTCAAGTTATACATTTTCATTTTTTTTAATACACTTTAATTACTATATTAGTTCAGTACACTTTTTGTTTAACTTCACTTATTTTACTTGTATAACGATAACAAAATAGAGTTTAAGGTCGCGTTACTTTAATTTCAATGTGATCGAAATTATTCACCTCGCATGTGTATTGTTTATTTCCTTATTGTTAAGGTCACCTGGATTCATTAACCGCTTTACGGCGATGTTATGTGTTAACGAATGTTTTAATTACAATTGATGTATTTGCATTGCTATCGAAAAATGTGATTTTTTTTCGATTAATATTTCGATCTTTATTGTTTTTTTTTGTTTTAAGGTAAATTTCGCATTGTCTATAAAATTGTAACAATTTTCCTGCGGCAATATACTTTTGTTTGTTTGCTTAACGTCAAACACAATAACCGGCATCAACAAAATAAAAGTCAAGAAATCATGGTCCTTGAAATTAGGCCGTGTCAAATTAGAATTACTATGCGACGTTTCGCCTTCGATTGCACGAGGCATCTTCAGGGATTTTTACTCCGCGAGATCTTAACACTGAATTCTGTATTCAGTGTTCGGATCTCGTCTAGTAAAGATCCCTGAAGATGACTCGTGTAATGGAAGGCGAAACATCGGATAGTAATTCCAATTTGACACGGTCTAATCCTAAGAACCATTATCTTAATTGACCAAAAGCTTCCGTTCTATGTTAAAATAAAAGTCACCACAAAAGTTTTGGAAAAGTCTATGTTGGGTATTTCCTTCAAACCCAGAACACCAAATAAGTAGAAGTAAAGAGGAGAATAAGATAGAGAATGATATTATGGCGAAAATAGGTGCGTTAATAGAAATGATTGTGCTCCAAGGATCAGACAAATTCTCGAATGGAGACTCAGACAACAAGCATAAAGGAATCAAAACCAACTGGAGGCAATCAGCGCAAAACACCGCTGAGTGGCAGGGCTTACGGGAGGCCCACGTCCAGCAGTAGACTGGGGTGATTACTAATGATGATCATAAATAATATGGGGTATACAATTGGTCACTTAATTTATAGTTACCCCAAGTAGGGCATAAAGGCTTAACAAAATGAGTTAAAAAGTGTACTATCTAATATTTAAATTACTCACTATTAGTGTTTTTTTGTATATTTCTAGCACATTTCTTAACCGACTTTAATTTTTGAATCATGAAGATTAATACTTTGGTAGGGTAGATTTGGTATATGTAAACAGTAATCGAGTTTCAATTTAAACATGTTCAATGTTATTCATCTACGTGGTTATAAAATTATACATTTTGTAAACAGCTGTCAGCACTAAAAAAAAAACAGAAATTTATATTTACTCAAATTAAATTTTTTAATGTCTGAACTTACCTAGAATCAGTACTTCGCTTTACCCACGTCTTGATTTCAAGGAAAGGAGACACATCGTCACCTCCGAAAGGCACGATATCGTTGGGAGGTGGTAATTTAAAGAAATATCTGGCAGTTTGTTCTTCAAAAGTTATCACACTAAGCTGTACTTCTGTTGTGCCAAGCAGTTCATGACCATTGAAGAGGGTAATGCCTATTTTCTGAGTATTAAAAAACTCAAACAGCGTCTCTTGACTGGAAAGTATCCGAACTAAAATATTAAAGAAATGTAGTTCTTTTATCGCTATGAGACCTACAAAACCCATTAATACTCAGAAGCTATATATTGTTTATATTTTATAAACTCAACAAAAGTTCTAAAAATGTCCAAAATAATAGTGAACTTTTATAAAACGCTCTTGATAAATAAAGTTTGCCACCTAAAAGTTTAAAATATTCCATATCTGTGAGCCTCATTTCTCTAGAAGCAAGTGACGCCACGAAACACGAATATCCTGATAAAAAACTTAATTATTTATTAAGCTATATGATAGAAATTTTCCTTTTTATTAAGAAAATGTGTGTTTTTTATGTTAAATACTTTTCTGTTTCAAAAACAATCAAGTAAAAAAACAGATTCCTAAAAACTTTATAACGTATATTCAGATAATAAATATGAAAATGCGACGGGCATGAACAATTTAGAAGTAAGAAATCTATGGTCGAGTCTTTCATCCACTTTTGTTATCTGTACAGTTCTGAAAATTGTTATTCGCACTAAAGTCAACATCCTATAAAAGCAACACCTCCTACAAGACAAGGCCAGGGTGCTGAGATTTACTGAATGTTCTAGTGACGTCACGTTCCGTAGTAATACGTCCATTCTTTGCCGTTCGTCTAACATCGGTGGTTGTCGGTTCACATTCATCTTCAGTCATTTTTACCATGGTAGGTTAAAGCGACGTTGCGAAACTAGGCCTCTCTGGTTGTGAGAAACTTGAGAAAACAATTTTTTTTCGTAAAAAGTTTATAAATACCTCAAATTCATTATTAATTCAAGGCTAAAATACTTTTACAGCAGTATTCCATTGGAGCTAGTGCTTCACGCTTATTTTTCATACGAATCGCTACAGACTTATTCAGAAAGCAACGTTAAACGGGTGTAAAGCTCGAGGTTCTTTGCATGTACTATATCGCTTCCCGCAAATGCATTCAACGAAGGTATAGTTCTCGCCCATTCATATACTTTATATTTTTATTTTGAAGTCAAAATTAACAGTAAGAATAATAATTATTTTGAATCCCCCATGAAATAAAGTGAAACAGTAAACTCGATCTGGCATCGTTGCTTCGTGCCGTATCCCCCCATAACGTCGGACTATACATCTGAATGTCGGGGTTGCCGTTCTATTATAATTGTAATAGATCTATTTATTACTATTGTGAAGGATCTATTATTGTATTACCTAATAGACCAAATCTATTAATATAAAAGCTACACATATTTTAGAGATGCATTTATAAACGTATCCACAAGTATTTGTTTGATCCTACAATATAGCTAGTTAGTTATTGGTTATCGTCATTATTTGTTATCATTTTTGCGCCGGCCGTTGCGATTACTTCGTTGTTTAATTTTATGGTTTTGGCCGATCTCTGCTTTACACTACTGTTTTTAAATTTTGGATGTATTATTTACCATATAACTTGTAACTAGGAGCCAAGTTAAGCCAGGTAAACTTTGTCGGCTCTGCCTGTTTCCAGTTTTAGCGTAAGTAAAAATAAGCATAAAACTAAAAAATTAGATTTTAGGACAAATAAATTTTAAGCAAACTATGATCTGTTAGTATTTTTGAAAATCTCTTACCTTTTTACTAACCAATCTAGTACTGTAAATCAAATCCCTGTAACTGTGGTAACACTGCTGACTAGTGACTGCTGTTTGCTCCTCAGTATTACACGGGATAATGGACGTTCGTGTCAATATACTCGATATTATTGATTTTGTTATATTTAGGGAAAAGAATCGGATTTTGATAAGTTTATAAGTGTTTTATATCCCTTCAAAATACCTTACAGATATTGTGTACACGGTTGTAAAGGTAATTACCCGAACGGTCCTACAGTGCGAGAGTTTTGTTTTCCGAAAACTGAAGAACGCCGATTAAAGTGCCATTCACCGCGAGGGATTTGTTCCTAGTGATAGCAGCAGAATATGTGAGTGTCATTTTGAAAAAGAAGATTTTATTTGGCAGATATCCCAGCAGGACTCCATAACGGGTGGAATCGCTTCTGTAAACTTAAATATACCAAGATTGAAAGAACACAGCGTACCAACTAAATTTTCTTATTGTCCAAAATACTTATCGAAAACTATAACGCATGGAAAAAGCAAGGAAGAAAAGCATAGGAAACTAGATGAAATTCGATTTCAGCAAGGTACCTATTAACGAAAGCAAGTGCGAAATGCCAAAGTATAAACAGCGCACAAATTTTGATTATTTTGAAGGGTTCTGTAATTTGTTTAAGACATTTAATTTAAGGCAAGGGTGGTTTATGATTGACGAAAAATTTTCTAAGACTCTCTTCACTATTGAACGTACTCCTGGGCCTACAATTACGCGGACTGTTAAAATAAATACCGATTTAGAAATAATAATAGTACCTATATGAACAACCAGTAAGTGTACAAATTGATAAACAGAAAACGCCCTTTTTGTCAGGTAGTTTGGACGAATTACGAAATGTAATTGATAGCATTGATTGTTCGATGAATTTTCTTTTTTTAGAGACCGAACAAGACAATAACATCAATTTATCAAAAATAAATTTAGTTCTTTACTTTGTTTAAGAATTGCTAACAAAGTAGACGATGCTAACGCAGAAGCATTACATTTTATTTCGGAGCAAATAAAATTAAAAACTTTACCAAAAGAACGATACCGATATTTATGTACAAGTATGGTATTTTATTCAATTGTATATACAACTAGTCCTCATGCCTACAAATATTTAAGAAGTCATTGGCCAATAATTTTGCCCCATCCTGATACCATCAAGGGTGTGTGTAATCATTTTTAAGCAATCCCCATATTGATGAGAAAAAAATATTTTTAACTTATGCTCAAAATATTTTAAAATATTTAATTGACTAAGAGTTTCTCTGTTAATGAATGAAATTCATATTGATTCTTTTCTTGACTATAAGGGTGGAAATATGATTGGGGCATCAGTGAACAATGAATCATTACCAACTGCATATGCGTTCATGATTACAAGTATATATTCAGATGTTAAATATAGATGAGATGATAATTACTCGTTTAGAGGCTATAGGATATACAGTCTTTTGTGTACTCAGTCACAACAATTCAGTTAATGAAAATGCAATGTCTAATTTTTCCCCAAAAAATGAACTTAATATACAGTGTATCCACATCCTGTCGATCCAAAGAGGTCATTATTCTATTTGTTTGATTCTGTACACCTTTTTGTGAAATGCATTTTCATACCTGGCTAAACTCAAAACCTGATCAGATACTTGTATATCCGGACTTTTGCGGCGGCGAAAAATAAACTGCTTGTTCTTCAGCTCTCAAAAAAATGACTTAGAACCAAACATGTTATTAAAATTTGGCTATTCTTTAAATTTAAAAGCTCTATATCCATCTAGCTTGGAAAGACAAAATGTAAAACTTGCACTAAAAATTTTTTAATTCTTTTGTAATTGAAGGCGTACAAAATTTTGAAAAAAATATTCCTAATGCGCAAGATACAGCCGATTTTCTAAAAATAATACTCCAGTGGTGGAACATAATAAACGTAAAAACAACTTTAAAAGGAAAACGTTTGCGTCACATTTTTCAGGAACCTATTGTAAAAGCCTATGATCCAAAATTTGAGTTTTTAGAACAAATGTCAACTTAGATACCTGGAAATCGGAAGAATTTTTAAAAAAATTAACACGTCAAACTCAAAAAGCTCTATACCATTTACCTATTTATACCTATTTATGGTATGCTAGAAATAGTTAAATATTGTTTTGATGAAATAAACTTAAACTATGTGTTTTATTACGAAAATTGCAGACTGGTCAATTAGACAAATTTACGAGTCTGAAAAAATACTTCGGATTCAATCAATGCTGACACTAAAATCTCGTAAATTTGGGGACTTATCTATAGAGAAATTCTATGAATCACCTAAATGTGACGAACAGGGCAGTGTTGAAGCCTGTTCTAATGGAATGGACGAAATATTCAAAAATACCTTTATTGAAAAATCTTATATTCACGACTTAAAACCCGAAATGCCAGTGATTACTTATTTAGGAGACTAAAATCAATTATTGCAAAACTTCTTTCATATGCGATAAAGACCTTATTGTTGATGATAATTTTAATCTCATAACTAACCTAAGCAGAGGGGCACTACAATATCCTCGAGATTCTGTAGTTGAAATAGTTGTAATTTCTTATATTTTTTTCCAGAAAATACTAAGTGACCATGAGAATAAATGTTTGAACATTTTTTCTCAAAAATTATTCCTGACTAAACGAATATTTACTTATATCCTTATAAAAGAATTTTTAGTTTATTTCGAAGGCTGCAATACGCACTCAGCAAAAACAATTATTGAAATTGGACTTAGCAGTGTAGCAAAAATAATCAATTAGGTAAAGGTCACAAAAGGAAATTAAATACTTATTTAAAATAATTGGCCCTAATATATTGACTTCGACTAAATAGTGGCTAGGTAATCCAATGATGAAATGCATGCTATCTGAGGATGCACATTATTTAGACTCGTATTTAGGATGTTATGGATTATTAAAAGAGTATTTTTCTGCTTGTCGTTTCACTGGCTCAAAACGGTTTTAGGTAGGTACCTAATTATTTCGAAAAACTACGATAGAATATCCTAACTATATAAAAGTAATTGTAACAATTATTAAAATATTAACAAATCCAGGAAAAAAACACATACTATTGCAACAATCAACAATACTGCGTTGTTTTCATATGACCACGGGCGATGACGCTATAAATCAGCGCCTTGACCTTGTCTTGTAGGAGGTGTTGATACTAGCCCCTTTGGGAGGCACAGCACACCTTTCGTATGTTTGTTAATATATTCAGCTCGAAATCGCCTGGCTCGTTTAGGGGTAAAAGGTCCCAGTATTCCCTTTAAATTCCGTTAGCTATTTTGAAAATTGATACATGTATCCATCTTTATTGAAAATATGATTTTGTTAGGTCGTAAAATTTCACGTGCTGTCTTCAAAAATTTAAACCCGTATACGGGTACTTAGTACTTCCATTTCGGTTAAAATAAATAAATACATAAAAACTCGGCTTCAGGCGACGCACAGGAACAATATTTATATCTCAACATATTGTTAGATTTAGTGAATTATAATGCATGTTCTAGGAGTGGAAACACAAAACATGGAGAATTTGGATGTTAAATAAAAAGCAAGGAAATAAAAAAAATTCTAAGAACGAGTTTTTCAGAGAGCATGTTTTGCCAATGTTGCCACATGTGCATTTTATATGAGGAAATTTTATCCTAAATGCAGGGAAATGTTCCACCGCACAGACCTGCAATAACTTGCTAATACCTTAATTATGTTGATATAGCATTTTTCACAATCGAAGAAAGTGATTTGGTCACTCTCATAATAATGAGATGCAACAAAAACTGGCTGTAACAGGGTCCTATTTCATAGTACGATCCCATGGCTTTTGCTAGTTTATTGTGAAACAAGTAGAAAGATATTATACCTCCTGTTCAGTAACACATTTTAGTAGTAGTGTCTTAGAATGTCCGCCCTTTTGTGAGGAGCCGCAAATGTCGTTGTGAGCATAGTGACCCCATTATAACTTGCCTTTTGCCTATTTTTTTTGTATAAAAACCCTAAACGATGTAAAGTACGCTACAAAGTTGTAGCAGAACAATTTATATCACAACTATCCTCGGACAGCCTCCGTAAAAGTGACGATAACATAGGAACTTTTTGTTCTTCATATATTTCATAAATTTTGCGGCGGATTAAGTCTTCTTGACAGAAATCAATACTTTTCCGTACACCATTGTCTTTTCGTTTTTTTTTAGGCTCTATCAAATTGTTTATAAATTTTCAACTGTACTTTCAGGAATGCTTGTTGAAACTGATGTCTCCTTCGAAGAAAAATATTTTTCGTGGCCTCTCTCCACTAGCCTTTTTAATTACCATTTTGCCTCAACTTGAGTTTTATATATAAATATTTAGCCCAATAGTACTGTTAAATACTGTTATAGAGAGTAAATTCTCTAAAAAAATATCTACTTCTAGTTTACTTCTAGTTAAAAGGCTTACTAAGAATCTTTCATCATTTTTTCCTAGTCTTTATTTATTTTATTATTCTGAAAAATAAACAAACAAGCAAACAAAAGTAGCTTTATTGCCGCAGGAAAAGTGTTAAAATTTTATTTACAAAGCGAAATTTACCTTAAAACAAAAAACAAAACAATGAAAAAATGAAATATTAATCGAAAAAAAAAATTATATTGTTCGATAGTTCAATGCAAATACATAAATTGTAAATATAACATTCGTTAGGATATAACATTGCCGTAAAGCGGTTAATGACAAAACAATAAAAATAAACAATACTTATGCAATAATTTTGACATTGAAATTAAAATTATGCGACCTTACACTTTATTTTCTTATCGTTATACAAGTAAAATAAGTGAAGTTAAACAAAAAGTGTACTGAACTAATATAGTAATTGAAGTGTATTAGAAAAAAAAAAAGAAAATGTATAACTTTAATCTAATAAAATAACACTGGCCGACAAAAAAAAATGTTTTTGTTGTAACACAAATCAGAATAGCATAATCTGATAGACCTATTTACATTCGAAAATGACAAATAGAAAGTTGTAGCACGTAGGGTTTTCTTGTTAGAGTTGTAGAACCATATCGAATGTTACGATACTCAATATCTATAGAAAAAATGATTTCAGAAAATTCTTAACCCTGTTCTCTCTTCAAAAACCAACAGTAGTCACCCATCATAACTGGATCCCATCGTGCTTGGTACCGAATTTCCATTGTTCTGATATCTTGGTGAAACCTTTCACCCTGCTCGTCACTAACAGCTCCCAAATTTTTAGGAAAAAATTACAGATGGGAATGGAGGAAGTGAATTTTTAATGACATTCTGGCACCAAAAGCTTTATAGGCATCTAAGAGTTCATTAACTAATTGTTCATAATTTTCATCCATATTGTTGCCTAAAAAACCTCTTACTACATTAACAAATGAATTCCATGCTCTGAGTTCCTGCCTGGTAAGCTTTTCCGTAAAATTGACATCGTCCAGCAATTTTCTGATTTGTGGCCCAGTAAAAATGCCTTCTTTTAATTTGGCATCACTTAACTGGCAATCCATCATCATCAATATCAAATCCATCACCATCTTTATTCAAAGCCTTCACAAAGTTTTTCATCAGCCCAAGTTTAACGTAAAGAGGAGGCAAAAGGACATTTTTGGGATCATCAAGAGGTATAAATTTAACATTTTCAGATCCTGATTGAAATTCGCTTCTTTGTGGCCAAATTTTTGTTACATAATGCTGATTTATTGCACGACTGTCCCATAAACAAATAAAACAGCAATATTTTGTAAATCCCCCCTGAAGTCCCACTAAAATCGCTATAACTTTTAAGTCCCCACATATATGCCAATTCACTTTGAACAATCAAATGTGGCTCGCCGGAACTGGGACCTGTGGTAAAAGTGGGATCGGTACATTGTTCTTCTGAGCTGCCTGATGATGCGTTATCTCCATTATCTCCCAAATCAATAGCTTGCCAATTTAAAGGCGCAATCGGCACTGGCAAATTTGTATTATGAGGAAGAGGTCGGATGGCAGATTGCAAATTTGGATATTCTATATTGTGCTTTCCCTTTTTCGCAATAACCTTCAGTCTTTGTCAGGCCAAAATAACAATCGTCAGAATGCAAAAGGCATACTTTTTCTCTTTCCCTTCATCCACTGCAACAATGATACACTACAACTAACACAGCACACATGGGGAGCCCACCGCTTATCTTGATCCCCAATTAACACACCAAAATATTTAAAGTAAGCTTTTTTTACATTTTCTCCACAAGATTTGTCAGGAGAAATTTTGTAATTTCGGCGCGTTTGACTCGACATTCTTGTCTTCACATACACTTGCTTATCGATTCACAGAGAACCACTCAATTCGAAACTCGTTTAACGTTTATTTTATGTCTAATGTTGTAAACAACCCAGTCTAGGTAATTTTTCCGTTGTAAAATGGACCCATTTTAGCCGCCCCAGAATAAAATTGTTTACCTGTCAATATAAAGTTCTAATTAGGCTATTAAAAAATGGTACGTATTAGGGCTTTTCGAATATTTTTTTTTTATTATTGGGAGGGTATTTCCATTGAGAAATGTGTTAGAAAAATCTTGTCGGCCAGTGTAATTAACGGACTATCAGACAGTTCATTCCCTATAAAAGATCTTCAAATGCTACGCTAGCAGCTGGAACATGACACCGAAAAAGATTTTGGTAAACAAGCAAATAAATAACATTTTAATGAGACTTCTTCATTATAAAAATCAATAACGCAGTAAAAAGGTCTTTCAACGCTTTGGTTTTTCTTCGAAAGAGTACAAACATAGGGATTGTTTTTAAATGCTCTGGAAGATGATTGTAAAGTTTTATGTCGTTATAAATAATTGATTTTTTTATTAATTCTGTAGAAAGAATGGGAAGGTATATATCATGCCTAGAGTTTCTGGTAGGATATGAGTGTTGTTACCTTTCCGGGAATTTGTTTATATGTTTTCTCATCAAATAGACGGTTTCTAAAATAAATAATGCAGGAAGTGTTTTTTGAAATAGTATTGTCAGTGTTCTCTATTATTTAGACCAAACAAATAGCGAATTGCACTCTTTTGAAGCCTAAATATACCTACTAAGAAATTGCAGCTCCAAAAGGGAAGGCCATAGCGGAGATGGGATTCAAATAGAGAGAAATAAGTAAATTTGGCAGAAGATACGTCCAGTTTTTTTAAAAGTGATCGAATGGCAGCAGGCGGTATAAAGTTTTTAGTTAAGGTGTCAGTATGCTTAGACCAGTTTAGGTTTTTATTTATATTCAAATCCAAGAATGCAACCGAATCAACGAATTTAATATTGCTGTTAAGTAGCTGAAGTGGTTGTAAAGTCCCCTTATAAGATAAGGCCACCGTTTTATTTACATTGAAGCAAGTCAGATTTGAATCGGACCAAGCCTTAATCATAACAAGGTCGCTGGAAATATTAGAATGTAAAGACGTTGTATCAAAACCACTCCATGTTATGCTTGTGTCGTCAGAAAAGAGAGAGATTTTTCCATTACTTTTTAGGTTGGTGATATCATTAATGTATAACAAAAAAAGAATAGGTCCCAAAACCGAACCTTGAGGGACTCCACTTTTAATAAATTTACAATCAGAATTAGAACCATTTGCCCTTACAAATTGTTGCCTATTCCCGAGATAAGATTTAAACCAAATTAAGGAAATACCACGGATTCCATAAAAATTCAGCTTGCTAATCAACATTTGATGACTAACACAGTCAACGGCTTTTGCATAGTCACAAAAAACTGAGGCGGTCGGGTGGTTGTGACTGAGGGATAAGTAGACGTCGCTAAGCAACGAGAACATGGCGTCACTGGTGCACTTGTTGGGTAAAAATCCGAACTGATCCGGGGATATTATCTAATCACTGGCAGTCGAGCAATTGGGCGATAATTGCAAGCGTTAGTTTTTTCGCCCCCTTTATGAAGAGAAATAATTATAGCTGTTTTAAGGCGTTCAGGGATTTTATATATTTTATAAGGGATTCATTTATTAGTGTTGTAAGGGTTTCTATGACTGGAAGCGACAGGTTCAGGCATATTTTAACTGATAGGTTATCAGTGCTACACGAAAATTTGCTTGTGATGTTATTCATTTCTTCCAATAGTTCCTAACAGGGCGACATTTTTCGATGGAGGGAGAAACGAAAGAGAGTCCAAACTTTTCATTTGGCCTTCACAAGATCTGAGTTACAGGGTTTGATTTGTTTCTGAGGTCATTGATAATGGACCAGGTTTCTTTTGAAATGTGTTTAGAGTTTGTGAGACATTTTTGATTTTGCTGATTAGTTTAATATAGATCCTTCATAATTAGAGATATAGTCGAGAATAAGAATGAAGTCAATGAATTTTTTTATATGTAAGAGAGCAGAAATGCATAATCCTTTCGCTTAGGTTTGATAGTCTTAAGCGGGAAGGCCTTATTAAAAGCACTTAAAATTTTGTTTATATTGACTATAAATTTTATACGATTACGATTATTATTAACACACCATACACGCAATAGGTAATTCTTGCAGTAAAATAAAATTTAGAATCTACGTCAAAAACAATTACCAAATTTTTAAGTATAATAACTTAAATTTTAACGCCCCCTTTCGATTGATTTCAATTTTAATCTACCAACGTCATACCCTGTAGCTTTATCGCTTGATAAAATAAAATTTCATAATATCTTATTTTTAACTTACCTACTACTTTTTCATTAAGGCAGAATTTGTCATTAAAATTCTTGTAGAACGGTTTGGTTTTTATAATCACGCCGAAAATCTTAAATGTCATGTGATATTTCTCGTGGGTTTGCCTAAAAAATAAGTAAAATAAAAAGAGAAAATATATAGAATTAGAGAAATAAATAAAAGCCAACTTAGAAATAAGAAATATAAAATCAACTATGAAACACATGCTTTAACTCTTTTGCTAAATTATTATTGTTTCTTAAAAAGAAAGTCTGGCATGCTCAAAGAAGATTTAACATTATTCGGATTGGAAGGAAAATACAAATTTTTCGTCTCCACAACTCATTTGTTTTGTCAAAATCCTTAGATCGATATTAAATAAGCATACATACGTACATACATACACACACATCTATACATGCACTTACCACAGTTAAATAAATACATTGCTTGGATACTTCAATGTCTAGTATACCATTTTATTTTAATGTATTTTGATTTTATTATTTTAGTATATATTTTTTTATTTTTAATTTTTTACATAAAAAAACAAAAGTTTTATACTAGAAAATCGTATACGGATTTTATCAAATTTTTAAATATTATGTTTCAGTTTATGTACGTTATATTAGACCGGCTATTTATTCTGTCATTATGTACTTTTACCTAAGTATGACTAATTTATATTTATATTACATTTAATTTGAGCAAAGTTTGAGGTCAATTGGGTATACTTATAGTTTCTGAGCTATGCTTCTAAAATGGGTTTTCCAGTATTTATAGAGACTCTAAAACGCAGATCTACTCAATTACATGGGTGATTTTTACATTTTCGATGTTATTTTAATAAGATTTCAAAAATGTAATGTAATAACCAATGTTCTATGATTTTAGTATAAGGCAAAAATGACTACAATTAAACTAATTTTTTTTGAATGTAGCTAAATATAATATGGAAGCATCTGCAAGTGATTGATATTTAGGCAAGTATTTTATACCTAAAAACCAAAGCTTCTGGGAGCAAAGTATCCAGGTTCCTAGCTTCTTTTACTAATAAGTTCAATGAAAACGATTCACACTCCTCTTCCTCCCCAATTTGGATATATCCGTCGTCTAGATATTTAAGCGGAAAACTAGAAGTAAACTCTGTGTCTTCATTCGGCTGATTTTGCTCTTCTTCGGAAATCAGAGGCATGTTTTTGGGCATAATTTCCTCGTGGTCGTTTAGAAGGTGATCACGCACCGTTAGTGCTAGATATAGTTCTGGATGATACTTCTTTTTGTCGGCTTGGCACCCAATAAGCTTGTACCTAAAAATATAAGTTTTGGGAAAAGCTACAAATAAAAAATGTATTTCGTATATACTGAGTTACCATTTGAAATTAACACGACAGTTAGCGTCCTTCAAAGGAATTATTTGAGCACTTCTTAGGCTCAGTAGGACAAAACCAATACGGTCTCGTCTATTTTGTAGATCCGTCGAGATACATTCCACCCGTAGAGGTTGATTTGAACTCCGCATTTTCCGCAAATCTTTCTTATCTACTTCCCAAATGAGTTCTGTATTAAATGTCGTTCCGTCACTGTTTGATATTCTATCCGATTCTAAAAGGAATATGAGGTCTGGTACGATTCATTACATCTCGATTTTTGACCTTTTTTTTGGTTTTGTTAGCAAGCTTACATTAAATTTATTACATTTAGACAAAAAAAGCGGATGCAGCATTTTTTTTTATTTAAAACAATTACAAAATTTTCTATTAATAACGAACAAATTTCAAAAATTTCACTAATTTTCATTGCTGAAGTTGTCAATCATGAACTATTTGACAAAATGCAGAAATGAAATTATATACAATGTTGCCAAACTTACCTGATTTTAGCAAAACTGTCTTTTGTCCTACTAGTTTAACAGTGGCTTTGTCAACGAACCTGTTCCGGATACCTCTAGCGGTATAGATTTTCTTTTTATATATGTCACGGTCTATGTCCAATGTCAAAAACCAAACCAAAATTGCTAACGAAATTAAAGCCAAATTAATCCTCAATTTCCCTTTCCTTCAATACGTGTAACACTTCATGTGAAACTGACCGTAAATGTTTTAACTTTATTAATTGTGCCTCTGCGCTATCGTACTTCGGTACCTAACCGGGTGCTAACCCGGTGCTATTCCACCTAATTTGTTTTCACTCCGAATTGTACTAATCCATCTATATAAAAAAAATTAATGCTCACTCATCAAAGAAAATAACAAACTTCACTTTGGAAATGGCGCTTGTTGACTGATTAAATGACATTCAATTTAGATACAAAACCAACGCCATATTATTAAGTATTATGTTAAAGAATTATTCATATTTGTAATTTCAATTTAACCTGGAACAACCACATGCATTAAATGTATTGTAATTTTATATAAAATATGTTAATAGTTCAATAGAGGGACCATAGACATCTTGACAAAATGAATTCTACTTTGTATCTTTTATATTCTGAAAAATTGTGATGCAATTTTGTTGCTTAAATAAAACCTTTTATTTTTTTAGCGTAAATGTAGTATATTTTAGGTAAGCTTTCCAAATAAAACCAAAAAAGTCAAAAATTGAGATGTATTAAATCGTACAAGACCCAACAACATGAATTATTAAGGAAATCAGTACTGACCAAAAAAGAATTGGGAAGTTTGAGTATGTTGTATTACGATATCTTAAAACTTTTTATTTATTTAAAAAATGTATTATATATTTTTGAAATACCTTGGGACGACCCGAGGGACGACCCATTATGTTATATGTTTTCTTAAAAGTATACTAATCAGATTAATAAAGTGAAGAGCTAAAACACATCCGAGAGATTTTAGAGTACCTTAGTATTTGGCACCACGGTGTCAAAAATATGTTTTTATACAACTGCAAGGTTTAAATAATTTAACTGAAATTAGTCACTTCCCCCCGTGTTCACTAAAAAGGTTTAAGAGTTAGACCAATTCTAGTTGCCATGGTACTTAAAACTCTTAGTTCGCTAGTCATTTTGTAATTGTGAACAAAAATTATTTGTTCATTTGTTAAAACTGTCATCTTGAACCTATAACTGTCAAATTAGACCTGGTCTAAATTTAAACCTTTTTAGTGAATACGGGTGTTCATGATTTATTTACTAAAACAAAATACTAAAGTTTTAAACCCTATAGACAGATCATATATTTATGAGAGGGAATATAGCTTGTTTGTCATTAACACCACATAAAAATAGTTAAGTTCACTTTACAAAAAAGATACTGGAATCTATTGAACAGAGTACGCGTAAGAAGGGAAATGACTACATTTTAGTGAGGCGCACGGATCTTGGACTGCGATGTCTGAAGGGATGGCGGTAAAATGCATAAAAATACATCGGCTTGCGTGTTATACGCGACTCGTTTCCTTGATAAATTATTTTGCAATTGACAATGATGGAAAAAATGTAAACAAAGCATTTTTTCCTGTTTCATATTATTTTAGAAACGAAGCCGTTTTTTTTCTGTAGTTTTGATCCTGAACTTCGGTAGAAGTCTTTAGTGAATCTGTCTGATAGAAAAACTTGGACTATCAAGAAATTATGAAATCAGTTTTAGGCAGAAATTCTGGAAGCGAAAGCTCTAAGTAGAAAACATCGTTTGAGTTTTTTGATATATTATGTTAGGCCCAAAGAAGAATTTAAGGACAACCCCTACACGCCTAAATTCTGAAAAAGACTGCTATCCAGTGATTACTAATTTAAAATTTAAATATTCATCCTTTAGTTATATTGTAATTTGTACGTGATTTGTGGACTAAAAACTGTTAGCAAAATGGATATAATATTTTTTGAAAATGCTTCCTGTTATTTATCTTATGCCTATGTATCTAGTTCATACTCAGATGCTAGGCAGCAAGTTTTGTATCCATGAATTTTGATGTATATAATTCTCCGAATTATTTAGTGTAACACTTTTTTTAGTATAACTTCATAACTGCCGGCTACGTCTCTAAAATCGGCTTAAAAATGTAAATACTAATAAAGCCATATCACTGTCAGTTCGTCACATAGATTAACTTTCGACACCATGGTACGTATAAGTATTATCCTCACTCATAATTATATGAGAGAGACAATCTAGAGAAGACGTGCTCTCAGACTGGCACAATAGTAATATCCATGTTAAAATCCATCGACTTTTGATAAACATAGAATGCCAAAAAATGTTGTCAAATTTGTTTTTCTAAAAGACAATAAACCCAACGCGGGAGTAGTTGCGGTGCGGGAACGAAAAGTCGCTCCGCATTTATTGACATGTTTACTGAGAGTTGCATGAGTATTTGTTTGAATCATGTATAGGTATTATTTATCGCCTTCAGATGAAGAGGAACCCCATTTGTTATTAGCAGTTTTAGATAGTTCCCGTATTGCAACTGCTCCCGTTTCCGCTTTCCCGCGTTGGTTTGAGTATACCTTAACTGAGTGATAGGGATTTAATCAAGGATCTCACACGGAAAGATATCCAGGCTTATTTAGAAAGGTCAAGCAGATTCAAGTATACAATCTTGATGGCAGGTGATGGTTGAGGATGGGGTAGACTGGAAGAGTCTTACTCTAGACCTCCCCAACTACTACTACAACTAACAGTGTGATTATGAACTATCTTTTAATATCCCTGGATAGTCTTATCATATTCTGAGCTATTTTTGTGGAAAAAAGAAATATTTTTTGCATGCCTATGGTACATAGAAGGGCATGAAGCAATTATCATTCAAAAAGTCCAATTTTTTAAATATAGTTTTCATATATATGCAGAGTTTTTAGTTTTGCGGATTTCAACATCAATTTTGTTTATTTTATGTAACACCTGTTATATTATATGTTCATTAAATAGCTCTCTCCCTGCTCATTATATATATATATATATATATATATATATATATATATATATATATATATATATATATATATATATATATATATATATATATATATATATATATATATATATATATATATATATATATATATATATATATATATATATATATATATATATATATATACTAGGTGTGACACCTTTATCTTTAAAAGCACTTGAGAAAAACCCTGTGATAAGAAGCAACGTTTTCCCATTGATTCAGATATGTAATAGAATGTTTTCCGTCTATTTAACACATTGCCTCTTAGGAAGGCGATTTTGTCAAGTTTCTCGGGTGATTTTCAAGATAATGGTATCAAATCCAGTATTTTTATAATCATCAAAACTCCACCCATTTGATAATTATATAATACACAGGTAGGGTTGCCAACTTTAAATATGTAGTATCCGGGACACACAACCAAAATATCTAGGACACAGTAAGAAAAAAGCCACTCGATTCTAGGTTATTATTTTTAAAAAACGAACCACGTAATAATATAAAACAAAACATTTTGGTATAAAGCAAAATTTAAATATAATTTTCAGTAAACGTATAATTTAATTTCTGAATGGGTACTATTTTTCGATTTGGTGGGTTGCAGTATCCTTTTATTCTGGGAAAAATATCTGCAAAATCTTTGCAATACTTAGAAGAAAAAAGTACTTTTTCGTACTTTCATTTTTCGAGCATTTTTTGGTAAATTTTCATTAAAATTGCATACACTTTGGTGTCAGTTGTTTGCAAGAAGAGGATTCAATGTACAAAGTGACGTATCCGTAAAAATGTTTTTCTAAATTTTGTATTACTTGCGAAATTCGACTCCATCGAGCCAGAAAAATATCAAGATTCTGATTTTTTCGCGCATTCTATTAGCTTTTAGCCGAGATTTTTAAAGTTTTCTATATGAAATCTCGTCTCGTTATAAATGGATTTTACAATGCTTGAATAGATGAGTTTTTCATAATCCATTTTATAATAACAATTATTATAACCCCGTACTATTTACTACTATTAACTTATTAAGTTTTTTTTTACTCGTCAGCTATATCAGAGTAGATAAGTAAGATAGGTGTATTTTTTAAATAGCGACTCTAGGCATTTTCTTCTTTTTTCCTCTTGGGAATATACCTAATATTTAATTTTAAGGAATTTAGGTACACGCCGAAAATTGACTCCTATAATTATATTATCCGGAAATATAAGCAGTGTGGTAGTAAGAAATTAATCTTGGTTTGCAATTCGTGCTTAATATGATCAACTGACATTTGGGTTCGGAGCCACTGCACCTATCCTTTTCTGAACTTGAATTTATTTATGTAATTCAGTTATTCTACTAAAAATATTTATGACTTACTCAAGAAGTCCGCTGCGTCATAGACTCTTCATCTAGTATCTAAATGAGAAATTCAGTACGCATTATTATCCGCGATCGAAGTGTGCCAAGGGGTGTTCAATATTTTCTCTCAATGTTTTCGTAAGGTTTGCGCTAAATTGACGCGTGAACTGCAAAGGCGATATTCTCATGTTGCTGCAGCTATCAGTATTTCTGTTAGTTTTTGATTAAAACTAATTTAGAATTCAGTAATCTTAAGAGGAAAAATACAATCATTGTTAACTATCAACCACTGTAAAATTCCTACGGTTTCAGAAGGACTCAAATCCAGGAAATCCTTCCAAATCCAAGATGATTTGCAACCCTATATATAGGGTGTTATATATAAGAAACCAAAGTTCACGTTGATTTCAGAAAACTGAAATAGCCTCTATATTCGCAAGCTACAAAAAACAATTTATTATTTGTGAAAACATTGTGTTTAACTTCGTTTTAAATCTATAAAAATACGAACCTTAATGGGGGTGCATTTATAAGTAAAAACCTTGTATAAGACAAGACATTTTATTTACTTGGAACAAAAAAAATAACAAAAGTGCCTTAGAAAACATACGTCATAACTATGATATATTATTAGAAGATATTTACAAAGTTTTTTCTAAATGATTCCTCGTAAACGAAAGTTAGTGCTTTAGTTTTACAATTTTGGGTAAATTTCCGGTAAAGAAATAAAGTAAAATTTCGGTTCTTGTCCTTATATACAATGATATTATGCATGTTCAGTTTCTGAAAACCCAGAAACCAATAGGTGTTAGTTTATTAAAACTATAGTATTGAAAAATAATATATAACTATTGGATAATACGCTTATATCTTAATTTGTACTAACCTAAAATCCTTCCGCAATAATTTGCGGTCACATGAAAAGGGTGCCTAACAAATTCCATTCCTCTCCCATCTTCGATCGACAAAACGACGTTTACATATTTTCCACTTAGCTGATTCATGTCCACAATTAAGAATGACAAAATAACTAAAAGGCGACCTCAAAATGTATGGTAAAAAAACTTCATAGATTATATAAAACGGTAAAAAATCTAGATGACAGTCGATGTCATTTTGTGTCACTTCTGACGCATTCAGAATCAATCATGCCAATTTTTAAAAAATGTGATAGCCACAGGTAATACCACCAGTTCGGACTAAGTTAAGTTACCCTTATTTTGTTATTTCTTCATTATATTTTTTTTGTAGCGACTGCTTCGTGTTGTCAACTGGTCATTGACCCATCAAAGTTTTTTTTTCACATTTCACAAAATGCACATTTTGCCTTTCTATGTTAATAACCTTTTGTGGCCAGTATTGGTTTCCCTCCTAATTTTCCAGGTCTTTCTATTCTGCGCTATTGCTACCCAGTTTGATCATGATATTCCCTTTTATATCACCATACAAGTTATGATTGGCCCTCCCCTTACTATCGAGGTACTCCAAGTAATAATTTTGCTATTCCATTGATCTACTACATTATGAAAATCTATATACTTAAAACACAAAGCGTTTTTTTCTCTGGTTTCGCAAGCAGCTCCCACCAATTTGAATTTTTTTAAATTAAAGCTCTCAAACCCCTACTTAGTATTTATTGTTATTGTAATTTCCACATGGAAAAACAAAAATTAGATAGCTTATTTAAAGCGCTACCTTTCTGAGGGAATAAACAGTTCATATTTGTTTAAAATGTCCCATCTAAAGTACGTTTTTAATAAATATGTTATTTTTGTTGCTAATTTAACTAAATACAAATTACTGCTACTAATAAATCAGGAAATATCCCTTTGGATGAATAAGATGGCAACGTTGTACTGCGCCGAACTTCTTAGCCCAACTACTCGAAGACCCGACGAAATTCGATGTCTAATCATTCATGGTATGGATTTGGTACGAGTCTTTTCTGTTCATTTTGCTTTTAGGGTTCCAGTCGGGAATTTTGAAGCAAAGCAAGTAAATCCTGCTTGGAGGGTGATTATGAGAACTTTCATTTTTGTTTCCATTTTATTACTGGTTTGAAATCTTAATTTTTTGCACTAGGTTTCTCATTATAGGATTATTAGAAGCTGATTTTGTGTCTATCTGTTACAAAAACAAATAATTAATTAATGATTAAACACTTTTATTATTCTCTTAATCTGTTTGGTTTATTCTGGAGTATTTCTTTTTTTTACAGTTTAAAAATTTTAGTGTATAATAAGGTGTTTCAAAAAACACATTTAAAGTGAGATAAGAAAATAAGACGAAAAGTTCATATAAATATAGGTAAGCAGATGTTTGATTTTCGAGATACAGGATGTTAAAATTTTACAAAAAAATGTTAATTTCTTTAGTAATTCCGAAATAGTAAGTGTTATTTGATTAAGATTTCGTACAGCCTCATAAGTATTTTGCTATATTTTACGTTATTCAGCAGTTTTCAATTCAATCATGGGTAAGTATGCGTAATCATCCCTGCCTTTCTTAATAAAAAAATTGTATGCCACTCATTTATTGTATAAGGCAAGTAAAAATATACAAAAATGCCTTTTAGTAATTTATGATATGACAAGTCGTTTTCTAGAAAAAAAATCTATTTTGATGCACGCCTGTGGCACCTTTGGTCCAGTTTTATTTAGAGTTGCTCAAACCTCTACAAAAGTGATTCCTTGGGTCATTCCATGAAAAAAAAAAGTTTTTTCTATGAAAACTTTGCGCACGGAAACTCTTTAAGCACACTCTTTTATTCTTAGAATTATCGTCTTTCAACAGGACTTTTAGATATTTTAATGTTTTCAATATTAAATCATATTCAAAAAATAAAGATTTATCGTGTTTTTTGTTACACTTGTAGAGAATTTGGCCAAATTTACTCCATATTAGATTACCATAATTTGATAACTAATTAAACGACCTGTATCATTTCTTGTCAGTGTCAAATAAGAAAACAATAAGTTCTCTCTTGCCACCTTGCAATTTTTGAGGTACCAAAAGCCGCGGAATCAGCAAATTTGGAGGTACTGCCAGTAATATCAAAACAGAAGTATGAAAAGCAGTGCGACTTGTTCGGGAAATGGCCCAAAGGAAAATGTGTATATAGCTCATTAGCTTATTTTCTTGGAATAAGCAAAGAATTTATACCAAAAACTTTTTGGGCTAAATACTCAATGCTTAAGAGCGTTTTAAAAGTTAAAGAAAATATATGTAGTATCACCCCGTATAATATGTCATTGCAATATATTGATATTGTTTAATATGTACAAGCGGAATGAGAACGCTGACTAAGCATCATGGCTAAAAGTGTATGCACTAGTTCTAGTCCGTAAGACAGAAACTAACGACAGATATACGAAAGTGGTAGTTAGTCCAAGGGGCGGACCTTGTCGGTCCTGCCCTTGGCTGTATTGTAATGTATACTGGTAACTGTGTAAATAGAAGTGTTTAATAATCAACGAGTTTCCTTATACATCAACCTAGAACTAAGAGTATAAGATTGATCGACCCTAATGCCTCACACTCTACATGGCGACCCTGCACTAAAAGATCCTGTATTAAAAGTTCCTGCCCTAGAAGCTCAGAAGATCCTGCCTAAAAGATCGTGCATTAAAAGACTAAATGGCACTGTATGGAATTAACAAAATAACACGACAAGAATATTATGGCATAACAGTAGAGACCAGTGGAAATTGGAAATAATATATGATGGACAATAAGCTGATAATAAACCAGGCCAGAATATGTAAATTTCAAAACTACAGCGAATTGGATGATGTTAATGACCAGATGGACCAGAAAGATTTTTTTTTAGGGTTTTATTTTAGGGTCAAGAGAGACAAAAAATTAGATATGGAAATTGGGTATAAATGAAATTTTGATATAAAGGACTTAAATCTGAAGTATAATAAATATGTAAACATACCAAATTCCAGGAACCAAAATTCTTAAAAGGAGTGTAGGCTTAAGGTACTAGAATTATAATCAGGCAATAGGTTAAAATAATTAAAATAAGGGTGTTTTTTTTATCGACATTTTCTATTATCATTAGGTATAAAATTGTAGATAAGTATATATTATTGCGTAAACAGATATTGACGGATATTGGTCAGAATATTGACGGATATTTTATATCAGGTACCAATTTATTAGAAATATTAAAAATTACTTAACAAATTTATTCTTTGACTTAAAAACTAATGCAATTTAATAATAATTTAATTTTATCTTTTATCTCTCTAATAATAAGGATTCAAGTTAAAATAATATTACTATAATATGATAAATAAAAAAAATGGACTAACTCGTAGTGGACATCAGATGTTGATTAACGTAGATATTGATTCTAAAGTGCAATAGATATTTATATTAAAGTTCAGCAGCGTTATGCGAAGACGGTTGTGCTGAGGTTTTTGCTGTTTATGAAAGTTTTCTTTTGTCTAAGATAATGTTATTTTACGTATCAATTATAATAATTGATTTTTTTTAATCAAGTATATTGAAAAATAAATCATTAATATTTTTGCAATCTCTCCGCAATTAAAACAATTTATTAAAAATCAGTTTCTAAAATTTTTGAAATGTTTTCCTTAATTGAGGCAAATGTTTACATAAATTTTAAAGTAGGTTTTAAGATTCTATTGCGAATTGATTCCAATACAATCATTTAACGTGATTTCTTTCCACCCATATGGACGTAAAATATGAAAAATAATAATTTATTTTTCTGCAGTATCTTAGTAAATAAATAAGACTTAAGGCAATTATTTCGAAGTTCTACCCTAAAGGGGTTAAAATTGATTTTTTCGATAAAGAACTATATTTGCGAAAATTAGACCATTAAAATCAAGTTGACAAATTTGTGAGTACAAAGTTTAGGAGAATATTGCTTTTATTAACATAACATTTACATTTTATAAATATTTGGTTACATTTAAGTTTGTAATTATATTTTAATGTATATCTAAAAATTAAACTAATGCTCGAACGGCACAAAAACCTTCCACGAATTAAATTAAACACTGTGAATTATATAACAGAGTTGGTAAAATACACTTAGTGCCAAATTTTACCAAAAACGTAAAATAAAATAATTTAGTGAACTAGCGTTTGTTTGACTTTGAGTGGTTGATAGAAATATGAGGCATAGATTTGTACAGTTTCCTTGAGTCTTGCTTAAAATTTTTAATACGAGTATCTAACCAAAATTATATAAATTACACAGTAAATTTTTGAAACAATGACGCACCTAGAATTACATTTTAGCTGTTATTCTATAACTATACCGCGAAATAGCTGCTAGAGTGTGTTATAACAAAAATGGCAATTATCTTAACAACGTCCAGTCCAGTCATAAATTGTCTTATAACTTCGATAATAAAATTTGTTTTATAAATCAAATAACAACCTGGTTCTATTTTAGTATTTTTGCAGCTAATAAGTAGAGTGGTGATTTTTTTTTATTTTGTTGAGACTAAAATAATTACTGGTTTACTAATGTCTCTTTGAGGTTGCCTTTCTAAAATATCAGATGAAATATGTTTTTAATACTAACATTGCATAATTAAATAAAAATCAAAGTATAAACTTTAATGAAATTTCAGGATAGGTAAATAATTTAAATAATTTTCTTCCATGTGTTGCAATAGTGAGTTTATTGACTTTATGTTATTATAAACAAGCGATGGCGCGATCTAGTAAATTACGCTGACAATGAAATTCGTCGCATAGTACGACCAAATTGGAACATCGTAATTGCAACAAAATTAATAAGATATGCTTATTCATTGTTATTTGCGAATATTGATTTATAAAAATACACAAATATTAAATGTAGGTAACCCTAAGATTCTAATAGGCACTTAGAGTTCGATGCATATTATGTAATATGCAGAATCAGATTTGGTCATTTTAAGATTATGATTATTTTGAGCTTCGAACAATAATGCAACAATATCCTTGGTAACGATATCTAGTATAAATTACCGATATTTATAATTATATATAGGGTATTATTTTTTTAAGAGGTTTATAGTAATAGTAAATTTTACAGGTACAACAAAGTTATATATATCATATTTTTAGTTGAATCTTATCATAGTCTCTGATAAACTTAATTTTATGCGTTAAACCAAAAAAAAAAAATTATTATCTCTCTCATAACGAAAACTTATTTTACCAAAATTCGCGAAACTTTAGACAGTAGCAGCGCAGCATATATGTCACTTCTACCCTGGTAAGGTTAGAAAAAAAAGGCCAATAAAACATAAAACTCCGATCATTAATGATGATATTTCCTAGAACAAATATTGCCATAGCTATAATCGATGGCTGATGATCACAAGGGTTTTATTGTTAGGGATGGTTATGCATATGAGAAAGTTTGGAGAAGGTATGAGTACATAAAAATGGAATGTGCGACAGTGAATATTATACTTAATTTGTCAGGAATCTTACAGGAACGGTCTGATCAACCGCAAATGTATGACAGTCCTGAGCGCGTATATTATTAGCTAGTCTGCATAGAGAGTAATATGATAAAAGAAATAAGGGCACTTCTAATTCATTAATGGTAAATTGGGCGTTAGCGCCATTATCTAAGCTATGGCTGATGGAAAGAAGTGTTACCTAAAACGAGAAATAATATTAAAAATAGTGCATAGGGTACCCATAATACATAATGTAAATTCACAAATATATTTCTACCAGAATCACCGATCAGCGTATGACTTAGGTACGTCGCTGAGGTAACTGGAAAAAGGAAATAATATGTAGAAAAAAAATTAAATTCCGGAATAATCGTATATTATCAAAAATGTCGACATTGTGATATTGGAAAAAAAAAGCATGCGAAATATGAAAAACATAAAGTAGAAAAATGGATAAAGGAAGTATGGTATAACGTATGAAGTGAATTTATTAAAAATCGTTGGAGAAAGAAATTAAAATGCGCTAAATAAGATTTTTAAAAAAAAAACTACTTATGACGCAATAAAAATGAACATCTGATGGTCCCAATACAATAATACATAACAGTTTGAGTTTGAACAATATATATAGTACTTCAAGCTCCCCAGTTACAACTTTCATACGTAACTTTATGTATTCAAATTCAAATATTTTTTATTTATCGTTTAGATATGTATACAAGCAAAACAATTAATATTATATTAAGTTAATGTACATTTAAATGTTCTTATCAATATTAAAAATGTATTAACTGATGAATAAGGACTGCGGGGAACAGAAGGAAGCATATATATTTTCTATAAAAAAAAATATATTTGGAAAAAACTGTAAAACTCTTAATATTGGATGCATATTGTTCAATAACACTAAAATAGTGCTACATTGTACTCTTGATTGTTGTAACTCGTTATCAGCAATAAATATATTATTAATCAAAAGGCCCATATTGCTTTGCTTAAGATGTATTCAAAACATTAGTTTAATAATTACAATTTTTGTATATAATTAATATGTCGTTGGCAAGTAAATAGTTTTTGAATTTAAATATATTTCCATGTCAATACCTGTTCAGCTTGTAGAGTTAATCAATTATTATAAATTTAAAAATACCTAATACATTTTTTCTTAACTAGAATAAAATTATACATACATTTTGTATTATATTGAGCGAGATATTGAGCGTATATATATAAACATATAATGCGTACACCCGATCATACGTACTAAATCTGAATGTGTTATGAATATGTTGATGTACAGGATGTTGATTATTTAATTTAATATTATTTTATTTTATTTGTTCATTTTTATATTTTATTGATTGGTTGACGGAACTATTCAATGAGCACTTTTAATATATACCTATTTAAAAACAAATATTTCAATTATGCAATTACTTAACTTATTCACACAGCAGTGTCTTTCACAAGTGGCCATAGTGAAAGCCATTAGCTAGGATGCAAATTGAATGAGTTCAGTCAATAGTTAACAATTAGTTAGTTAGTTCTTTATTTAGTATACATCATTATACATGCTACAGATTACATTTTTTTTTTCATTACAGATTACATTTTAAGAATATATATACACATACATACTTACACATACATAAATACATACACATATTTTTCAGACAATCATAACCATGAATAATTTTTTTATTTGGTTACTTATTACAGATTTTAAATTTTTATAAGGACTTTTGTTTATATACTTATTGTCATTTAATCGGGTTACTTTACAGTAGTATTTACATTGTTGTTGATATAAGAATAATTCAGCAGATAGCTGAATCATTCTTCTAAAAAAGGGGAAGGTGTAGTATCACCCCGTATAATATGTCATTGCAATATATTGATATTGTTTAATATGTACAAGCGGAATGAGAACGCTGACTAAGCATCATGGCTAAAAGTGTATGCACTAGTTCTAGTCCGTAAGACAGAAACTAACGACAGATATACGAAAGTGGTAGTTAGTCCAAGGGGCGGACCTTGTCGGTCCTGCCCTTGGCTGTATTGTAATGTATACTGGTAACTGTGTAAATAGAAGTGTTTAATAATCAACGAGTTTCCTTATACATCAACCTAGAACTAAGAGTATAAGATTGATCGACCCTAATGCCTCACACTCTACATATAGATATATAAGCAAATTCTTCAAATTAACTGACCAAAATGTTGGCTTCAAACCAAAGAAAGCAAATATTTTTAGAAAAGAAAATATATCGGATTTCATGAATAAGGCGTCAGGTGATATATATCTTTTGTAAAAAGTTGCGTCTATTTTTGGGCTTGCATGCGCCTATAAAGAGAGCAATTAGCAAAACTAACAACAGTTGACATTGAAGACAAGGGAAATTTAACTATGGTCAAAATTCAGGATTCAGAAAATTACACTTCACGCTCTTTTGTTATATCCAACGAAATTAACAATGGAAAGCATCTACTATTTTATAGAAAATATACAGCCTTGCGACCACCATCAACAACGTATCAACGTTTTTTATAAATTTTAAAAGAGAGAAGTGCACAACACAGTGTGCCGAGATTAACAGTTTCGGGAAAAAGCCCTCAGATATTGCGTCATTTCTAAAATTGCCCAACCCTGAACTTACTTACCGATATAAAGCGTTTAGGAGGCTGGAAATCATCAACAGTAGCGGAGGGATATATTAACGACTCAACTACATACAAAAAAGAGTTATGCAACAATATTTTTTTGTGGCAATGGAAAAAATCATCTAGTTGAAATACCAAGTTTGTCAATTTGAGAGAAAACCAATGAAGTTCCATTTCATTCATTAACGCCGGATAACGAACCATCTTCAAGAAACCAGTTGCACCCACTTTTAACTTTGCAGCTTGCCACAAACTGTACTTTCAATATTAATACCTATTGTTAATAATAATAAGTAATATTATTTCTGGTTTAAGTTAAATTAAAAAGTTTTTCTAATTTATGTAATAATAATATACAATTTTATGACGTATAAGAATATTGTTTTACCCGAACTTAGAACCTACCTATATAAATAGGTAAAAAGTTTGTATAATTTGTAAAACTCGTAGAAAAATATTGTTCCTAACACTTGTGCAAAGTGTCTTTCATGCACTTAAAGCTTATCCAAACGACGCGAATTTGCGTGCGGGAAGTATCACTTTGCGCACTTGTTAGGAAAATAAATATAATAAATATCTGTGCGCAAATTTTTGAGTTACAGGGTGTTAAAATTTAGATTTTTTTTAATTTAGCATCCTGTATATGATAAATAGGGTTTTGAGCAGCTCTGACTTTAACTAAAACTAGATCAGAGGTGCCAGAAGCATGGAACCAATTAGAAAACCTATCGATCATAAAATACTGAGAGACATTTTTTGTGTATTTTTACTTGCCCTAAACGATAAAGCCAGTTTTTAAAAAAAATAATTGGCGTACCATATTTCTTAAGAAAGTTAAGGATAGTTACCCGTTTTTAATGGAAAATCTGCTGAATACTTTAAAAATACAGCCCTCAGATACCTTGAAGTTGTTTCAAATCTTAATCAAATAGCTCTTATTGTTTCGGTATAACTAAATAAAGTCATATTTATTTTTAAAGTTTAAGCATCTGCGGACCCATATTTACATGAATTTTTCGTCTTATTTTCTTACAAATACCTAGGTATATCGGATTTTAATTTTGTAATGAATTGTTAAAGGATTACAAATGACGGCCTAGTGAAATGTTAAAAAAATTATTACTAGAGAAACTAATTACGCAATTTACCTGAAATTTTGCACAAAAATCAAGTTTTATATAGAAATAAACCGGTATAATTTTAGTATGAATCCACAATTATTAAAAAATCCCAGTAAAAAATTGCTTATTTAATTTATTTCACATTATAGTCAAACATCAAGTGTGGCATAGGTAGAAACTGGTGAAATATTCGTATATAGCCAATATGGTGGAACAAAATGGCGTCCAAATTGAAAAGACAGTATATATGTGTTACTAAATTACTATATACCGAAGTAAATTAAGTCACATTTCACTAATCCTAATAAAAGAAAAGATTCATAACGAGAGAACTTCCGGGTAAAGTAGTTTACCGATTTTAAATATTGTAAATTTCTACACCAATGCTCATTGATATTAAAGATAATAATTAACGTCTTAGTTGATCATATGGAATCAATATTAGATGAATCGAATCTCGTTTTCTTCAGTAGGAAATTAAATAAAAATTCGAGTTATATAAAAGTAAATGTTCTTTATATTTTTTTCCGAACGCAGCTTCAAACCTTGGGCTTGGCCTCCCTTTAGAGTGGCGCCCACGCTTACGGGGGCCCTGACCGTGATGCAATATAACGGGGAATATAAAATAGTATAGAAAATGGGAAATCCGACTTTTCCATAAGTTTTTGAAGTAAATTATCTTAACTATGCTTTCGATACTGAAACAATTTAAAGCAAAGCTGGTTAAAAAAAAACGAAACAAAACACATTTGTTATTCTTGCTATCATATATAAATATATACCAGCATTAACCTATTTCTTTTCATGCTGAAGTACCTATATTTTTGAAAATAATCACTTTCTCGCTCTTAACTTCAGTTTAGAAATATCATGATTCGCAATTAAATATTATAGAAATAAGGATTTCATAATATAAGTTTATTAAGTCCTAAATTTGTATCCAAATGAATGTTTCGTTAGTTATGGCTAGCTAACAAAATACCTCTTTCTACGACTGCTAAAAACGTACAAATAACACACAACACAACCAGCAAGGTCTGAACACGATTCATTTCGCATGTCGCAAAGTGTTAAACATAATTAAGATATTTTTATGCCCCTAAAATGTCATTTAAGAAATATAATGAATTTAAGTGTGCGCCCTAAACCTAAAACTAACACTCGAAAACACCAATAAAATATAAACAATAATGAAAGCGATGAAACTCGTAATAATCCCCAGGATAATTTTACGTGGCGTCAATGTTTCCGACCGACCTCTTAAAAGCAAAAATAATAGAAAACATTGCATCCAAGTCCAAACAACGAATGATAATGAAACCCGTCGAGAGTCTTTTGCAGTGGCGTAGATACACCCCGCCAGCCCCCGCGGTGCGGGGGGCCTGCGTGGTCAGATGGCCCGTCGATAATTGCGAATAAGCTCAAGGGGATTATGAGAGTATTGTTGACCTTTTTTTAGTCATCATATATTGTCTCGGCTATATTTTGGCGGATGTAGCCAAGTAAAGGACATTTTTTTGTCATCAGTTACTGGTCTTTTGATAATATTTATGTTGCGCCAATAATATTTAGTTGGGTTAACAATTGTGCCACAGCGTAATGTTGCCATCTTATTTATCTTAAGTGTTTTTTTTACGCTTTACCTCTGAGGTATATTATGAACAAATAGATATTAAGGTGTTTTGAGAGTAGTAAAATTTAAACCTTAATTTAATAAAATAAAAACAAAAAATGTCATATTTATTAAAAAAAAACAAAATTTTAGGGAAATTTTTCTAAAAAAATATAGAACATTTGCACCTTTTTTTATCACGCAGGCGCCTTATTATTTATTTAATCTTTTATCATGGAAAATTTATTTAAACTTTTATCATGTGAAATTATAATCAAAATAAAATGAGCGAGAAAATTGATCAAGTGGAAGCTGCTAGCGAAACTGTTCCTCTCGTATATATGAACGAATGTGCAAACGATTTGTAACTATCTGTATGCACACACTACTTTTTTGCGGAATATCAATAGATTTTTTTTTTAAATAGTATTGATTGATGCTTCTTTGGTCAGAGGATATTCAATTCAAAAAGCTTTTATTGGTGATAAATTTAAATACATATTTAGAATGGTGGCATAGCTGCTCACCTAACCACCACAAAAAGTCAAGGTAACAACATTTTACTAACATAGGCTTAAGTAAATAAATAATACTTGCGTGTAGATAACAGGAAACCAATAATAATAGAAAAATATACAAGTGATAAGTTAAGCAGTAATACATAAAAGACTTAACAACTCGAAACACGAGAAATTATTTTTAAAAAATCAATTTTATTTCATAAGCGTACAAAGAGAACTAACTACAAAATGCATTTTAGTTATATTTATAAGTTCAGTAATGCTTATGTTGCATGAGAACGAAAAGATAAAAGTCTAAGAATTGCAAGTGCATAAATGCAGAATTGCATTTCTCACGGGAACGTAACTCCCCTCTTAGTTGAAAGCACGTTCTTAAAGACGTGTTTTCAAAAATTTCCAAAAAGGTTTAAAGATTATTAATATTTTAGAAAATTCTATTATTTTCTTCAATATCTAAAGTATTAGAGTTTGCATTTAATTGTTTTTTCTTAGACTTTTTTACAAGTTTTTTGTATATGAAAAATATAAAAATTATTGAAATGAATATGTAAAGTAAAATTGTCCAAAAACTGGTCTTCTTTACATAAATCGTTGTGGTCATTTCTTCTAGGGCCTTCTTTTGGTTTTCCAATTTGGTTTCGATTTCTTTAGTAGTTTTTAGGTTTACGTAGTTTAAGTCCATACTAGGAGGGCTGTAGAATGAATCTCGGTTTTCCTTAATTAGACTTAAATTAAGGGTAGGTAGATTAATTCCATTAAATGTTAATTGGCTTGATTTATATGTTTCAAGCGTAATTGACTTTATCCGTACTTTACATCCTGGGGATGACTCAAGAAGATAGGAACCATATAAGGGTATGTTATCTTCGGATTTTTGACAATTTATGACGGCGATTACTTGTATTGGTACTGTTATTAGCCATTTGTCGTCGATTATTTTTGTTGTCTGGATCTCGTGCAGTTGAGTTTCGAATGGGTGGCAAAACGTAATATTTGGGTGATGTTTGATAAGTTGAACAGCGCAGGAGGGGCTGTCTTCGACCAACGTGGTGTGGGCTTCTTTACACAAATATTTTTGTGGTTGGATTTCGTGACATCTTTGGTCCATATGGGCATATTTTGTATTGCCTAATGCTAGGTAGGGTTTATAAGGAATATTTACAAGAAATGATCGATTATTGGGAATTGGTAAAGGAAATAACTTAAAATATTGATATATCTCCGATTCCACAAGAGGAAGTTCAAATATAAATACAATATTAAAGTTTTTTAAGAAACTTTTAATTTCTATAATTTTTTCGAAATTAAGTATATTTTTATAAGTTACTTCTAAAGGGAGTTTATCTGAGCCTAGATGATCGTGTAAGTTCTTTATTTCTATAAATAGTTCATTTGGTTCTATTATTGAATTATAAAGTACATTAATTTTTGCAAAAGTGATACCTATTTCAATCTTATTCAGAATATCGTAGATTGATTGATAAATTGTTGTTATTTGATTGATTATTGTATATATTAAATAAAATTCGTGATTACTTATTTGTTCCATTTGAACTTTATTAATTATATTTTCTATTTGTAAAATGCGTGACTTTAGTACCATTTGGTTATGTGTGATATTAGATATAATTGTTTTAAATTTATTAATAGTGGATTCTAAAAGTGTAATTTGATTGATAGCGTCAATTTTCAATTTATTTTGATTTTCTTGTAATTTCGTGATTTTGGCATCAATTTGCTCTGCGTCATTTTGATCTAAGTTTCCAGTTATACTTTTTATGAATGAACCTAAGGGGATAAAAAGACCTCTTTTACTACGATAATTTTCTTGATTTGGGACAATTTGTTCTAATAAAGTTTCTATTCTTTTTTCAAGTGTACATAATGTATTAAAAGAATTAAAATATTCCTTATGGTATTCGCTGTTATTTTGAATGTTTATATATATTGATTTTGCTTGTTTTTGAATATTTTGAAATTGGTTAATTAAAGGGGTTAGGTTAATATTTTGAACGAATGTCCAGTGATTGGATTTAAGTTTAGCGGTTCCCATTTTGAATGGTAGTATTCCTGGATGTTTATTTAAATCATGGAATTTTACGTAGCCGCCGACGATGGTCCAGCATCTGGAACAAGGGGTATTATTTTAGTTTCATTAACATGTATAATTTCTTTGTATTTATTTTTGGGATTTTCTATTTGTATTTTATTATTTTCTAATATAGCCGTTAATATGAATGGGCCTAAATATCTCTTTTTTATTTTTCCAGATCGATTATCTGA
This sequence comes from Kuschelorhynchus macadamiae, assembly GCA_030620095.1. NCBI lineage: Eukaryota > Metazoa > Arthropoda > Insecta > Coleoptera > Curculionidae > Kuschelorhynchus > Kuschelorhynchus macadamiae. The sequence goes on along the minus strand of JAUTXW010004699.1, from coordinate 47,236 downwards.
TTTTTTATAAATTTGTGAGCCTATTATTAAATTAGTCGGGGTTTTATCCTTGTTTGCCCTATCTATAATTTTTTGTTTTAGTTCTCGTGATTCCTTTGTAATTTTGTCGTACAAAATTTGTGTGTTATTTTTATGATTATTAACATACTCGGTATATACATGAGCGGGTATTAAATCCATAGGATCTCTAGAGTCTGTGTGTCCGAAGACAAGTTCGTATGGGGTAAAATTCGTACTAGAATGGATCGTGTTATTATAGGCAATAATTGCGTACGGCATAAGTTTGGTAACTTCTGCATTGGGGTCCGATTCTCGAAGTAATCGAATGTGTTCGATTAATGTGGAATGTAGCCTTTCAACAGGGGAGTTTGATTCATGGTGGTAGGGGGTAGTGAAGTGTATTTTAATATTATGTGTATTTAATAAGCCTTTAACGACTTCGTTCTGAAATTCAGATCCGTTGTCTGAAACTATTTGTTTTGGAATACGTAAAAAGGAAAAGAAATTAATTAACTGTTCACAGCACGACACTGCATTTCCAGTATAAGGCAAGGCTTGTGCGTATTTGGAGAATTTATCTATAATAGTTAAGAATTTTTGTTTACCTATGATGAAAGTGTCGATATGAACAATTTCGAAAGGTTTGCTTGGCGTTTCGGTTAATATCGAAGGTTGATCTGGTGGTTTTCGATTATATTTTGATCGTTGACAGATTTCACAATTATTGATGTATTTTGTTACATCTGCCTTAAGTGATTTCCAATAATAATTTGCTTTTAAAAATTTGCAAGTTTCTTCGATTCCTCTATGATTTGTTTTGCCTTCATGACGATATTTAATTAGTAATTCTCGTTCGTCAGGTTGAGCATTATTTATTAATTTTGAACATTCTATAAGTTTTAAATTTTTAAAATGGTTATTCATTGTTTGTTGAAAATAGGTTCTTAGTTCTTTGGAAAAGAAATAAACATATGTTGTTTTATTTGTTAAATATTCTTTCAAAAAGTTAGTAATTACTATAATATTAGTGGGTAATGTTGCGTGAATAATTTGATGTCCTTCGAAATTTTCACGTTTGGTTTTAACATATTTGTCATAAGGTGCTTTTTTAATAATAAGTTGATGAGCTTTATTATTAATAATTTCATCTAATATAGTCATATTGGAATGATTTTCGTTAGCATTTGTACTATGTATTGTTTCCGTTACGGGTGGTTTTATTGGAATATTAGAATGGGTTAGTTGTGTTATAGGTGGAGTTATTAGAATGTCAGAAATAATATTAATTTTGGGTGTTGTTTCAGGTTCGTGTTCTAGTCTTTCTATTGTTTGTGACACTACTTCAGAGTCAAGGATATCTGGGTTAAATTGGTCGTTTAGGAATTGCGTTACGTCGGTGTCTATATCGCCTGGGTAATTTATTAATGATTCGGATTCGATTGCGTTTAATTGAATTCGGCTAAGGGCGTCAGCGTTAGTGTTTTGTTTCCCTTTTTTGTAGATTATTTCATAATCATACTCTTCAAGTTTTAGCCTCCAACGTACTAATTTCGAATTTGGTTCTTTGAGGTTAAATAACCATACTAATGGGCGATGGTCAGTATATATTTTAAATTTTTTGCCATAAAGGTAAGGTCTAAAGTATTTACATGCCCAAACGATTCCTAAAAGTTCTTTTTCAATCGTTGAGTATTTTTGTTCTGTTTCATTTAGAGTGCGCGACGCGAATGCTACAGGGTTGTCATTTGGCGGGTTGCCTTGAGAGAGAACAGCGCCTAGGGCTACATTTGAGGCATCTGTCGTAAGGACAAAGGGTTTTTCAAAATCAGGATATTTTAGTATTGGAGCATTAATAAGCAATTCTTTTAAATGGTTAAAGGATTGAATAAAGGCTGGTGAGTGTTCAACTTTCGCTCCTTTTTTGAGACATAATGTAAGGGGTTTTGTGATTTTTGCGAAGTCTTTGATGAATCTACGATAATATCCGGCTAGTCCTAAAAATGACTTAATGTCTTTTTGGGTTTTTGGTATGGGGAAATTTTTAACTGCGGTGACTTTATCAGGATTAGGTTTTACACCTTCGCTTGTAATTTTGTGACCTAAATAAGCAACTTCTTTGTGTAAAAATTCTGATTTGTCTAGCTGCACTTTTAAATTGGATTCTCTAAGTCTATCAAAAACGGATTTTAATCTATCGATGTGCTCTTGAAGTGACGTAGAGAAAATTATTATGTCATCAAGATATACAGAACAGATTTCATTTTGAAGTCCCCGAAGGACGTTGTTCATGACTCGCTGAAATGTAGAGGGCGCATTTTTTAAGCCAAAAGGCATGCGTCTAAATTCATAATGACCTGTATCGGTTGAGAAGGCTGTTTTAGGGATATCATTCGGTTCCATTTCTATTTGATGGAAACCGGTTGCTAGATCCAATGTGCTGAAATATTGAGATTTTCCAAGTTTATCGAGAATATCCGATATATTTGGTAAAGGAAATTTATCATCAATACTGCGTTCATTGATTTTACGGAAATCGCAAACGATACGCCATTTACGTTTACCGGACGCGTCCATCTTTTTTGGGACAATCCAAATTGGACTACTCCACGGTGACGTTGAGTTTTGAATGATACCGTTCTCTAACATTTTGTTAATTTGGGTTTTAACCTCTTTTTTATGAATTTCGGGATATCGATAAGTTTTTGTATATATAGGAGTGTCATCGGTTAGGTTTATTTTATATTTAATTTGATTAGTAAATGTAAGTGGGATGCCCTCACAATAAAATATGTCACGATATTCGTAACACAAGTTTCGAATAGCTCTGTATTCTTCCTGATTACAATGTGACAGTCTTAAATTTTTTAAGTTTTGTTTTTGTGTATTATCCATATATTCATTTATTTCTGTATCGGTTTCCATTTTTTCTATGAAGTTGTTTTCTACTTCATTTATGGTTTCGATATCTATGGGATTAAATATTTTTATTTTAACTGGGTTTTCGCGACTATTCGTAATTATAGTTGTTGCGTAGGAGTCAATGACTTGTACTAAAGCTTCTGGCATCTCTGCGCAACCAAAATCTGTATATTTTAAAATACCTAAACCATTCGATTGATTTACAGGCAGTTTGATTCTTTGACATGTACGTGGGGGAATTATTATTTCGATAGTTTCAAAATTATGTAAATTTGATATATTATTTTGATAATATAAAGGCAATGTTACAAATTGAGTATCTAAAGAACAATGTTTTAAATTTATATTAGCTCCAATATGTGTTAGAAAATCAATTCCTAAAAGTCCGTCAAATTTAGGTGAAAAATCAAAAAGATAAAACTTATGATTACCTGTATGATTAAAACAAGGAAATATTGGTATATTAATTACTTCATTGTGAATGGACGTAGCGTGGGCTGTCCTTACTGAGAAAGGTTCCGAAAAAATGAAATTTGAATAAATTTTGTATGCTAAATTAGGCTTTATAAAACTTTTGCCACTACCTGTATCAATTAAAAATTTTGCTTTGATTTCGGGTATGAAAATTACTGGTAAATCTGAATTTGTATAATTATTTAAAAGTATTATGTTTGGTTGTTGAAAATTTGGTTCTCCTGAAAATTTTCTTCATTAAAATCAATTTGATTTTCATAAGGGTTATTTTCTAGACAAGAAAATTCGGTATTGGAGTCATTATACGAATATTGCGAATTATCGGTGTATTCCGGGTAATAATATTGAAATTCAGCATTGCTAGTTTGAAAATTTTCATTTTGATCATTATCGGCATTTATCGATTCGACTGATTGATTATATAGTTCTTCTACAACAATATTACGTTGTGAAGAATGTGGTTGTTGGTTTCTTCTAAGGGTTGTGTTCCCTGAAGAAGTATCCATCGGCTCAGGCTTTTGTTGGCGTGATATTCCAGAAGAAGTTGGGCGTTGATTTTGGGGGTTAAAAGATGGTCTTGGGGTAAAAGTGTTTCTTTGCATAAAATTTTGATTTGGGAAATTCGATTGTCTAAAATTATTTGCGGGTTGCCTAAATTGTCCAAAGCCCATAAATTGATTATTTCCATTATTAAAATTTGGGATTGGTTGTTTATAAGAAGGCATAAAATTTGAAAATTGCTGAACGGGGTAATTCGAAAATATTGGTCTCACATTAGCAGGATAATGTGCTTGTGTATGCAAATTTATTTTTGGTTTTTGTGAATTAAAATTTAGGTTTTTTGGTAATATGTTACTACGGTTCTTATAATACATAAAATTTTCTTCTTCCAAGGCACAGCTCATTGCCTCTTCTAAAGTAACTGGATTTTTTAATCTAACCACAAGTTGCATATGATAGTTTAGACCGTTTATGAAGGTTTTTAATACTAAATTTCCATATTCATTAATTTTTAAAAGTTTTAGAGCTTGCGTTTCATTGCTTAAATTTACTTTGGAAAATAACAAACTGCGAGCGTCTTGCAAACGCAGGCCAAATTGTTGCGGTGTTTCATTTTTTTCCGGTTTGGACGTTATTATATCTTGAATAATACAATCAATCGATCTATGATCTGAAAAAGTCGAAATTATTGCAGCTTTTACTGCGGGCCATGTATTTAATTCTATTCTAGAACAAATAATATCGGCTGCCCTACCTACAAGTTTACTTAATATAGTATCGTGTAAACATACATTTATAGGTGCATTATTGTCAGTTTTATTTCTATGATTATTATAAAAATTATCACAAGCATTAATAAATCTGTTTATTTGTTTTGGATTCCCATCGAATAAGGGAATATTGTCTGCCTGATATCTGACTAGTTGTAAATTAGGTTCAGTAGTCATTATTTTACTTATTTGAATTAAATTAGAAAAAGGTGTTAGATTTCCTTCACAATTTAAATTTCCAAAAGCTGATGTTAAATCTTCCAGTTTGCGGAATTACAAGAGACGTAAATATCAATATTTAAGATAGGATAAAAATAAAATGAAATAAGGAAAATTGAAAGGAAGCACTTACAGCAATGTACTGAAGATAATTCCAATTCTCATTCTTAAACTAGGGTCCAATAGGAGAGGCGATGTGGTCCTTTCCCTGGTTAGCTGCTATGAGGGTGGGACGATGTGTGTTCCCAAACTCGCACCAATAGGACGCTGGACGATGCTGTTCCAAATCCCTGGTCAATTGTGAGTTTCTTGGTACACCCTGAAGATTTTTTTTTGATTGTCCGATTTTTGCCACAAATCGTTGAGACGAAACCAGAAAATACGCACGATGCGCGACTGTTGGCAATAATCCTACCGACTGCGCCAGTTAACAACTCGAAACACGAGAAATTATTTTTAAAAAATCAATTTTATTTCATAAGCGTACAAAGAGAACTAACTACAAAATGCATTTTAGTTATATTTATAAGTTCAGTAATGCTTATGTTGCATGAGAACGAAAAGATAAAAGTCTAAGAATTGCAAGTGCATAAATGCAGAATTGCATTTCTCACGGGAACGTAACTCGATATTGTTTTTTCATACAAGAACCGATGAGCAAGCCTTAACATGTTCAGGCAACATATTATAGAGTTTAGCAGCACAATAAGAGAAGGATCGCTGAAACGTCGCTGTGTTGTGTCAACAGTATACAAATTACGGCGCCTTGTATAGTGCGGGACACGAAAGAAAACCGGGCGTAGTCAATCGGTTTAGGAAGGTCGGCCAAGAAATCTCTTTAAACCAGTGATGTCCCGTCGTTCTTTAAATAATATGTCACTCCTTTTTGACTATACGCACTTCAGATAATTAAAAAATATAACTATGCTTAATGAACCTTTATCTATATTTGTCTGTTTTCTTTCGGGTACCGCACTTCTATATCTCTTTTGTGTTGCAAAAACGGCGAACTTTCGAATTTTAAAATGATTTAATTTTGATTTTTCTTGATCGATTTACCTATAAATATATTTTTTCTTGAGTTCTGTCATTAACAGTTCAAGGGCTACTGCCTACGTCTACTATTATTGGACCACCCAGTCTAGTGATACATGATTTACAAGTCCAGATTTACAAGGGCAGCCAGCATCAGATCCAGTGAACGAGATCTATCAAAATTTTAATTTATGCAGTTCGACTTTGGGCTACTCGGATATGCCAAAAGTGGCCGTCTGTCTCCGTTTGTCATATTACTTTATACAGGGGCCGTCATTGTGAAGTACTATACAGGGTGTTTCCTAATGGCGTGCTGTTGTTAAAAGGGGTGTTTTTATGTCCTTAAAGTCTTAACTTTTGAGATAGAGGATGGTAAAGTTTAAAAAGAAAACATTTTTTTTCATCCCAATTATGATGTAGATAACTGCATGAAATTTGATACACGTCTTCTATGCATTAAGGAGCATACGGATTTACCCAGATTAATTACATATGAACGCCACTGGTTGAAATTTCAAAAATTGATTGTTAATAAAAAATACCCTTTTATGCATAAAGACGTGTATCAAATTTTACACAGTTATTTATCTATAATAGCATCGTGGAGAATAATCGTACATTAAAACCTTGTATCTCCAAAGTTAAGACTTTTGGGTTCATATTAAACTTTTTTCTTAAAAAGGTCCAAGAATCACCCCCCTTTAACATTAGCACGCAATTAGGAAACGCCCTATACAATACTTCACAATGACGCTCTCTGTATAAAGTAATATGGCAGACAGAGACAAACGGTCACTTTTGGCATACCCAAATAGCCCAAAGTCGAACTGCATAAGCTAAAATTTTGATAAATATTGTTCACTGGAATCAGTGCTGGCTCCCCTACTATTTCTACATTGATGTGTTAATTTTGGAAAAATATGAGTTCTGTAGTTTTTCAAATATTAATTGGAATATTAGATATTTTTTGACACCCGGTATTGAACAGAAAATTAATTATTTTGAAGCAGTTTATTGACAGCTACTTTATTAAACTATTTTAAACTAAGCCATTTTTGAGGTTGACGGCTGTGATTATATTTTCTTTGAATTTTTCTTAGACTAATTTCCAAAACACCAGTGTAAAATGCAGCGCGTTCTGTTCGATTTTGAATTGGAATAGTCAAACTATTATTTTCAGCTTCTCTAATAACGCTCGCAATAACTTCACGTGCACCGCTTCGAATTGTTTTTCCTCTTTTGCTCGCCATCGTTACTTCGAAATAATAATTCAAATTCAGTGCAACGCATTTATATAGAAATGAAAACAAATGCTTGAAATGTATAGGTGCCACTGGAAATAGCTAGAACCTTCTAGAGGGCAAGTGCATGGAAACTCTAGGCACATCCCAATTACAAGTGGACCAGTGCGAAATGTATTAAATCCTCTATTAATTTTCCGTACCGCTTAGCTGGCGCGCTTTATAGATGAAGCGGCAAACTATTACAACAAATAAAATAACATAAAATTTATTTGCGTACACAAATTTTACTTTTCCGCTTGCTTAAGACTATGAACCTTTATTTTAAGGACCGCCCAGTTTTCTTTCGTGTCCCGCACTTTAGCAAAACTATGAACATCTGAGCCTTTAACTAACTTTTCAAAAAGATAAGACTCAGATACCCGGATCCTGAATACTAATGAAGCCATATGCAGTTTAAAACGACTTTCCATCTCTAACCATCTTGATTGGCTATAAAATTGTGAGACATGGCCAAACTTTCTCAATCTATAAAAAGAACCTTATACAGGAATTCTGGAGTATTTGAAGACTATTTTTACTCTTTTGAGTGAGGGCTGGCCAGTAAAAAATATCAGCATACCCAAGACGCGATAGGACCAAGCTATTACATAGCTGCAATCTGACGTCGGCACTAAGAAAATCTTTAAATAAATATAGTGTTTTTAGTTTATAGTATGAAATCTGCAACAAATGAGATACGTGAGTGTCAAAGCGCATATCATTATTTATATGTACTCCGAGGTTCTTGCAGGCTCGGGAGAAATTTAAAGTATTATTATCTAACAAAACAAACCGTGCATCATTACAGATTAACTCTCTGTCTTTGCCAAAAATAAAAACCATTGTTTTCTTATTATTAAGCGATAGTTTATGAGCCTCTGACACTCTTGTTATACTTTCAAGATCCCTGTTAATAAAAGTGGCAGCCTCTAGGCGATTGTTAAATGAAAATGAATGGTAAAGCTGCATGTTATCAGCATATTAATAAATATTGACTATAAGAGAGAAAGTTAGAAAAATCTGCTGTATATATATAGAGAATAATAAAGGCCCCAGAACACTTCCCTGTGGTTCCCTTTTTTTGACTGATAAAAAGGGCGATACGTCCTTGCCCAATGTAACTCTTTGCTGTCTATCGCTCAAATAACTGCGCATAAATTCAACGGCCATGCTACCTAGACCAAAGAATCTTAACTTTTTAATAAGAGTAGCATGACATAAAGTATTAAATGCCTGGCTGAAGTCTAATAGTAGTAAGCAGGAGTTTTTCACACAATCCTGGGCCCTCAGCAAATCATCCGACACCTTTAGAAGAGCTGTTGTAGTGCTGTGAACTAGACGAAATCCAGACTGAGTATTTGGTAAAATTTTGTTAATAAGAAGCAAATTATTTAATTGCTCAGCAACTAGTTTTTCTAGTATCTTCGAAATGGTACAAATAATGCTAATGGGGCGATAGTCGGAAATTAAGGCTGATGATGATGATATCATAGTAACTATAAAATATTTTTTATTTTCTTTTCTGTTTCTAAAAATCTTTTCATTTATTGACTTGCCGACGATATAAATTTGAGATAAATCTTGTTTTAACTTTTTTTTTCAAAAAATACAAAGTTCTATTTACTAAATGATTACCCGTTTTTCGATTAACCGTATATGCAGTTTCGCCAAACTAATGAGGTTTCTGTCAGCGACCCTGTTACATTACATATCATGCGATTTATGGTAAATTCACTCTGATATAGCCTTTAAGTTTTATTTTCCAGTTGGGTGAAATATGATTAAAACATACATTTTAAAAATTACTATCAATATTACCCAGATTTTGACTTTCATAATATTTGCTTTATTTTGAAAAATGATCTCTTTACTTTTGTTTACTTAAAAATAAATGAAATATGAATGCAACTGAGAATCTAACCGACGCACGGGTTATATATAGATCTCATAATACACGCATTAAACTATTAAGTTCTAATTTAGCACGCCACCAACCCATAAATCCTTAAGTGACTTGGATTAATTTAGTTGTAACCACGAAACCGTTTACCGCAAAATACGTTCCCACATTTTCGTTAATATATACCCTATGGACTGATCTGATATAACCTTTTATAGAGGCAAATATTCCTTTGTTTTCAGCTTGGCTCGGAGCATTATGTCTATGTGTCTCATTTACGACGTCGCCTTTAATAGTGGCGGTGTGCAGAAGGAAATCGACAAGATTGGCAGCTGTGATCGGCGGTTTAGTTATGGCACTAGCTTGCTTATTTACATCGTTCGCTGTAAAGTTCCATCAGGCGCTACTGAGCTATGGCTTAGTGCTTGGTAAGTATAATTAGATTATTTGTAATTTTTGAAAAGAAAAAAATCACATATAAAATGCACCAATCATCGTTATTTTTTTGTTCAAAGTCGTAATTTAATAATAATAATAATAACTATAATAATAATAATGACTGTTTTGTAATATTACATCACAAAAGGCGAAGTTGAAGCTTAGCTTCCTATCTTAACCTATTTTGTCCTAACCTAATCTAATTGTGGCGACCTTTGTAACTTAATCTTAATCATCTAAGAATAAAAAATTGATATATATATATATATATATATATATATATATATATATATATATATATTTATAGAAGTATTTTGTACATCTAAGAATAAAAAATATTTATATATATATATATATATATATATATATATATATATATATATATATATAAAAAAACATGGGCCATACACTACATTACAAAATTTAAATTTTGATAGAACTAGGCTATCCCAGAAGAGTATTTTTGGTTGACATTCAATAAACGACGCTGATTATATATAAGTTTAGGATTAGTAAAAGCTTTTTTTGGGTTTAATTCCAAACAGTGTTTTTCGGAAGCTCCTACCAACGTTCGAAGATTCTCTTTAAGCTTAATGCTACTCTCTAAAATTTGTTTTGGCTTAAAAGACAAATAAATTTGTGAGTCAACAGCGTAAAAGTGCAAAAGTGGAGCGCCATTACAGATTTTTATTGAGTTGGATTCCCGTCCATTTAGTTTGACAGACTGCATTCGTTCTGCAAGATACCCAAGATATTTTAGTATAGTTAAAAGCAACTTATGATTTAGCATGTCAAATGCTTTGGAGTTGTCCAACAGGACAAGCCCAGTAAGCTCACCACGATCTGCAGTCTGCAAGATATCGTCAGTTACTTTTAGGAGAGCAGTGGTACAGCAGTGATCTTTGCGAAATCCTGATTGCATGGATGGTAACAGGTTATAGATATCGATGTATTTACGTCTTTGAGTATCTAGAACTTTTTCAAGGACCTTCAACATGGTTAGCAAGACGCATATGGGCTGAAGGTCTTTTAGTTCGCTTGGATTTGAAACGTTAGGAATCGGGAGCAAAAACGTGCTTTTCCATAGATCAAGAAACGTACGGGTTTCTATACAGCTATTGATCAGATGTAAAAAAAAACGATTGAATATATGGACAACAGTTACACAGCTTACTCTTTTTTTTGCATATACTACTGGTTTGGCACATAGCATTTCTTATTTCCCATTTAAGCCATGGTGCTTTCTTTTTTGAAATACGAGCTGTTTGTATTGGTGCCTGTATGTCGAGAAGTCTGGTAATATAAGAATGAAATTATTTCAGTTTTTCGTTAATATCATGAGTATAAAATATGTTATCCAGCGGAATAGACAATAGATCATTGTAAATTATTAAAAATCATTATTAAAATTACTAAAATTCATGTAATTTAAGAAAAAACGTTTTGGTTTAAATATTTGAAGTATTATTTAACAATACATTAAGAAGACATTTGTTTTTACATGCCTTGAATTGCTCCGTATTCTCATAAAAGCTGCCACTTTTCTACTTATATTATCAACGAGTTTGTTTCTCATTCTTCCGAACTTTACTTACTGACGAACTACATTTTTTCATTCACTTAGACTGTTTGGCAAACGCCTTGGAGAGTAGGTATTAGGTATTACTTAGTAAGTATTAGGTATATACACCTATTTTTCCAAGGCTTTAACAAAGTTCCACATACTGTTCTAGTCCAGCAGGTAGGACTTTTTGGTGGTTTACAGGTTATTTATAGCAACGTAAACAAATCGTCAGAATGTGCAACTTTTTTATCCTACGAAACTGCTAACCTATCAGAGGTTTCACAAGGTTTACACCTGGGTTCCTGACTTTTTAATGTATTTATCAAATTTATCTATCAGTGTTTTGCTCAGTGATATTTTCGACAGTTTGTTGGTGACCAAAAATTGTCATGTCGAGTTTTGGATGTTAACGGTTGTGATAAGCTGCAGTATGAAATTTTCCAATGTGACAGACTGGTACCATCGCTCTAGTTAACCAGTTTTTTACAGTTCAACAGAAATGTCTTTAATTAAAAATAAATAAAATAAAATTTACTTTTTTTCTTAGTTTATACGCTGCGAAAATGCAAGATGGAATGCTGAGTTTTTCTATAAGCGTGCAGAATTAATTTGTCAACACAGATTTTAATTTGGAAAATTTATTTTTCTGCACTATTGCAGAAAATATTTTCAGCACTAGTGCCTATCAACTTGCACAAGGCCTCCAGCCACCTTTCAATCAAGCACAATTTCTCCAGATACATGTCCCAACACGTCGTCAGGAACCGACATCAAAACAATGAAACCTGAAGAAATTACTATAACGCCAAATAGGGTCAATAGGGATAATATAATGTCAAACAGAAACAACCAGTTAGGACCTGCTATCAACATGGTCTATGCATCTAATTGTACTTTTATCATAAATTACTATATAAATAAATGATATATAAAATGTTATGTTCTAAATAAATATTAGAATATAACTCTTAGACACAGGTTATTTCCGCTTACTTGTAGAAAAAGAATTGTTCCTAACGCTTGTGGAAAATATGTTTTCCGAACTTAACTACTTGAACGAACTCCGTTTCACGTCTCGTGCGGAAAAATTAATTTTTCACACTTATGTTATGGTTCGTTTTTATCTCATAGATGTTAATTTGTTTTTTCTTGCCAACTTCTTTACTTCACAGAACTGAATTTAGACAGCCAATCGCCAATCGCTTTCTTGGTTCTAGCTATGCTTGGACATGTTTCATTGTCGCCTTTCTCTGATTTTTCAACCAATACGCAATCAGTACTCATTATACGTTAATAATATATATTGTTATCTATTTTTAATTTTGTGAAGTATTTTTTATACATATATATTTCATGTTTTCGATCTTCATTGTAAGACTGTATTTTGTGTAATTCGCTAGCTAGCAATATATTCAAAGACTTCTCGATCTTCTGCACATCTCCATTGACATAGTGTTTTTGCTACGTAGATTTTAAAAAATATGGGGTATATAAAGCACTCTTGTACTATTTACATATCATAAGTTTTAATCGACATTTATTAACTCTAGAGGTCAAACTATTGTATATGTCACACGAGCAGTATATAGCAGCGTTTCTCAAATATTTTGACCACGGAGCTCTTCTGATTTTAGAATTTTGTTGCCACTCGCTACATTTCAGTTCTCGAACAGGATGTGATGCCTAATTAATTTTACTGTTAGTTATCCAGAATTTTTACTCCAATGTTATTGTTTTTATGAAATCAACAAGCATTAATAACATTAGTCAACAAATATTAAAAATTGCGATTGATGTTATAATGGCAACGCGGGGGAGTTTCAAGCATCCTGATTATGAATTCAACAACCAAAATTGTCGACCACGTATAGATTTTGAGTTATTGAATGCATCCGTTATTTTTATTTTATTCCAAAATGTTTATATAATTTCTACATATTTTAATATAGAAGTTCAAACTAAGACAAAAAATCAAGAAATTCCAAGGATAACAGGTTTTATTTGCAAAAAATACACATGAAAATACATGTATAGTAAGTCTTTTGTAGGTAACTTTTTTACAAATGCTGACTTTCATTTATATTCTCTCATAAGGACCAATAAACACCCCTGTATCTGCTGAATCCTGTCTGCCTTGGTAGCGTTGCTCCATTATTAGTGTATCTTGGTGGAACCTTTGTTCTTACCCGTCACCAACCGCAATCGTTTCCTAACAACTCCGAAACACTTATTTTAAAAGACTTTCTCGCAGCTACTTCAACAATTTTTGTCAAACTTTTCATCCCTTAGTATTTTTTTAATTTGTGGTCCAACAAATATTCCTTCCTTCAGTTTAGCCTCACTTAGATTATGAAAAATTAGATTAAGGTATCTAAACGCATTTCCTTCTTTATCTAATGCTTTTACGAAATTTTTCATCAATCTTAGTTTAATGTGTAATGGAGGTAACAGAATTTTTTTAGGATCAACAAAAGGTATATTCTTTACTATAAAGCTTGGCCTGGTAAAAATTGATCTCTCTGAAGCAATTGGCTTTGTGTTGCTCTACTGCCCCAAAGACAAAAAAACAGCAATACTAGGTCAATCCACCTTGAAGCCCTAGTACCAGTCGTATGACTTTTAGGTCATCACATAACTGCCATTTATAGGTATCATAGCTTATTGGATTTAGAATAAGTGACATACTTTTTCCTTCATGTCAACTGCATGTACAAGAGGAATAGAGAGTCTTTTGCTGCCATTATAAAGGAGAACTGTTTTTAACCAATTCAGTTCAGTACATAGTCACACTATATATGTTTTACATATACAGTCTTTATTTTTATTGGGCGCCATTTTATTCCATCATATTGGATTCCTACCAATATTTTACCATTTTCTTTCTACCTATGCCACACGTGACTTTTCGGCATAATAAAATAAATTCAATAAGTAGTTTAACATTGACACATACCGCCATTTTGCTACGTCATGTTAAATTCATACTAGTTTATCCCATTTTCACATCAAATTTTTCTGCAAAATCAATTTGAGCAAGATTTGTTACGTTGATTTTTTAAAAATGTTATTGGGCCCCCATTTTGTTTCGCAATCCTAAATTGAAACCCATATTATCAGTCTTTACCTACTCCGTTGGTCCGCAGATACTTCCCAGATATTAAGTTTCTAACTAGGTTAACGATCCTGTCGCTGTTACGTTAAAGTGGTGTTTTATTTGGGGTTAAGATCCAGTAAAAAAACTTTTAATATCGACGTTTCGCAAGTTTATTGTTGTATCCTCAGGATACAGATTTTATATCCTACATGAAACTCAAATTATCAGTCTTTACCTACTCTGTTAATCTGCAGATGTTTCCTAATCCCAAATAATACACCACACTAACAACATGAAGATCGTTAACGAAAATCATTTAGAAACTTAATATCTGAGAAATATCTTCGAATAAACGAAGTAGATAAAGACTGATAATATGGGTTTTATGCAGGATATAAAATCTATATATGTGACCTGGGAATGCAACAATAAAGTTGCGAAACGACGACAATTTAAAAAAACACTTTTGTTTTTTTACGGGATCCTATCTCCAAATTCACCACTATAACAAAAACAAGAGGATCGTTAACAAAAATCATTTAGAAACTTATTATCTGTAAAATATCTGCGGCCCAAGTAATAGGTAAAGACTGATAATATGGGTTTCATGCAGGATATAAATTTTATATGTGTCCAATAAAACAATAAAGTTGCAAAACGTCGAAAATTTTAAAAAATCTTTTGTTTCTTTACTAGATCCTAACCCCAATATAATACACCACTCTAACATAACAACAAGAGGATTATTAACGAAAATCATAGAAACAGTATCTGAGAACTATCTGCGGACCAACGGAGTAGGTAAAGACTAATAATATGGGGTTCATGCAGGATATAGAAACTAAATGTGTCCTGAGGATGCAACAATAAAGTTGCGCAACGTCGACTATTTAAAAATAGACCTTTTTTTACTGGACCCTAACCCCAAATAATACACCACTCTAACATAACAACAAGAGGTTTGTTAACGAAAAACCATTTAGAAACTTAATATCCAGCAAATATCTGCGGACCAATGGAGTAGGTAAAGCCTGATAATATGGGTTTCATGCAGGATAGAGGATCTATATATGTGTCCTGAGTATGCACAAACTAAGTTCCGAAACGTCGACAATTTAGAAAAAGACTTGTTTTTTTACTGGATCTTAACCCCAACTTATACACCACTCTAACAAAATGTTTTTAACATTGTTCAGCCATATTGGATTTTTACCAAAATATTACCTGGTCATCCTCATATGACCCTTAAGTTTTGGTCAAAACTTTAAGTCACTGTCACAACTGACAGACAGACCGACGGAATTGATAAAACATGTTTTTCGGCATCTAGGGACGCTAAAACTTGAAAATATGTAAAACCTGAGAGGGTGATTGTTTCACCATTACAAAAATTTTATTTGGTCGCAATTTTGTTCCGCCATCTCGAATTAATAATACAGTTTTACTAGTTGAGCTCTATACCATCAATATTTATGGCACACAATTTAAAATCATTAAGTAGTTTTTTTTGTTCCGCCATCTTGGATTCGTACCAAAATTTTATCAGGTGATTCCAACATAATACTTAATGTTTATGCAAAATTTGAGATAAATTCGACAAGTAGCTTTTTCAAAATATTATTTTAACATTTCACTAGGCGGCAGGGGCGTGCGGTGAAATTTTAGGAAATTTTTAGAAACTTAACTGATGACATCATCATAAAGACGTCGATGCTCCGACATATTCAGGATAAGTTTATTTTCAATAGACAATAGCGATGTATGCGAAAGTCTCTCCTGCCTCGTTGAATTTCTGACGAAATTTTGTATACGTTTAAGTGTTGAAAAATTGCGTTCTGCTGATGACCTTGTGGCAGGTATTGTCAATACTAATTCTTGTCTTTTAAAAATTGCATTAGTTCCTTAGCGTTATTTTTTCGCAAATGTCATCAGTTTCGTAAATCTCTTTTAGTCAGATCGCAGTAACACTCGGTCGAAGAACTGGCCATAATGAAGAAGAGATTTAAACGCATTTTCTGGAAAAGTTTTTCCTTTAAATGCATCAAAATTGCAGAGATCGAGGAATTTAAAATCATTTAAACCGTTAAATCTATAGTTTATTTGTTGCTGAATTTGATCGATTACTTTATAAAAGAGGCGTCTGTATGATGTTTGAACATCTTCCTCCTTGTCTATTCGAAGACGCTTGGCTTGTGGCTCTACATTTAACGTCATCGTTTTCTCCCAAAATAGGTCAAAGTCATCTCTTTTTTGTCGTAACATGGACTTAAAATCATCCACTTTTTTTAGGCAAAAAGCAATATCATTTGTTTTAGTTTGTAATATATTAAAAACATTGTCCGAGAATGGAAATATTTCTGAAAATATGTTCAACAAAAATTAAAATTAAAATCTCGTTTCAAACAGTTCAAAAACCCCCTTGAGCTATTTATTTCTTCTGAGTCTCACGTTTCATTATTTTCTATTATATTCTCAAATAGTTCAATCAGTGATTCACGATTTTCAGATACTGTTAACACAAGTCTTCCATTATAGTTCCACCTAGTAAGAGCTACTTTGGGCAATCGTTTGTGGACAATGGAGTCCAAAGCTTGTGTACGTTTTGTTGACTTGGAAAAAAAAGCAGCCATGCCACTTAAAGTAACGAAAAATACTTTACACTCTTTAATGTGATTGATGGACTGGGATAAAACTAAATTTAATTTATGAGCAAAACATAGGACAAACACAGCGCTTGGGAAAGTTTCTCGAATTTTAGCTTGCAGACCCACTAATTGTCATGCCATCACTGCAGCTCTATCATAGCTTTGAGCAACTAAATTTTCTCTCCATTAATTTCTTTAGTAACGTTATAAACTACGGTATATAATGCATCTGCTGTACGATTTTCAGACACATTCTTAAAACCTAAAAATCGCTCTTGAATACTTCCGTCTGTTTTAACGTAGCGTATTACTATAGATAATTGGCTAAAATTAGTGATATCAGTTGTTTCGTCCAGAACAATAGCAATGAACCGCGCCTCGCCAATCTCCTGCTTAATTCTTTTTAAAATAATGGTTGCAACAGCGGAAATTAAATCATTCTGGATTCGATTCGACGTTCCCCGAAAAACGCTAGACTGCTCTAAATGATTTTTTAAGCAATTATCATATTTAGCCATTAAATTAAGTAAATCTTGAAAATTTCCTCTATTTCAAGAAACCCTTGTTTCGTCATGACCTCTAAAACCCAATTCGTGATGTCCGAGAAAACAAACAACATCGATAAGTCTTCTTAATATTTGTCTATTTTTATCTACTAGTTCATTGTGTTGGCGGTGACTAATTTCCAACTGTTTATGGGCGTGTTCAATTCTGGTTTTGCCGAAGACTTTTTCTTTTATGACGGCCTGCAAATGCGCTTTGGACATAACGTGTCTTTTTACAGCTTTATCGAAATTGTTTAAATCGGAAAAACCAGTTTTATTCCAGAGACGTTTTTCATTTTCAAAAAGTAAACATGGCCAATAAAATAATTTACTTATATTTTCAAACCCTGTTAGCCATTTAAATTGTTCGTATTGTTTTTCCGGATAAAAATGTCTAATACAGTTTTTCATTTTTGTGGTTAAATTTTTCATAGGCGGTTTTGCCCTTCCTTTGGAAATTTTTTGAAACTTATCAGCGAAGTTTAATGTTGAAAATCCCTTTATTATTAAGTTACACACCACACATTCACACACACTCTTCTTACTAAATTCTCCAACATTTTGAACGTTATTACCGACAGCCGAAGTTGACGGTATTTGCATATCCACGTCCGTATTATTGTCTTCCATATCGCACCATGCACGACGCGACGTACATATCACACAACACACGGATAGCCGTTCAAACAAAGAACCTACTCCAACGATAGCTTTCTCCACCACTTAAAGCACGCGACTGGAATGCAAAAATTGCAAACAGCCGGTGGAAAGTTCAATAACCTCTGTCTCAATTCACAGGAAATCAAGCATACAGGACTTGGCTGCAGAGAAGCTAGCGGCCCGCATAGGTTCTATTCGATATTCTATTGTGGCTGGGTCAGAGTCAAGGCCGTATTTATTATGGGCTTGATAATTAAGATAATATTTTTAATATAAACTAAATTAATGGTTTCCTATTTCCAAAATTACATTTTAGAGGATGTTTTGTAATTTTTTTTGGGGAAGCACTGCTTCCCCTTACTTCCATGGACTGCACGCCCCTTGGATTTTTACCAAAATATTACCATCCCCATAAGACTCTTAATTTGTTATCAAAATTTGAAGTCAATCGGGTTAGTTTTTGAGCTATGCCTCGAACTGACAGAAGACCGACAGACGGGCCGACAGAATTGATGAAACATATTTTTTTGGCATCTAGGAATGCTAAAACGTGAAGATATGTAAAAACCTGAGAGGGTGATTTTTTTTTACGATTACATACATTTTATTTGGCCTCCATTTTGTTTGGCGATCTTGAATTAGTACCACTATTTTACTAGTTGATCTCTATACCACAATTAGTTATAGCACACAATTTGTAATCAAACCATTAAGCAGTTTTTTTAGGCTGAATTTTCAAATATTTTATTAAGCCGTCATCTTGGATTCGTACCAAAATATTACCAGTTGATTCCAACATAGTACTTGATGTTTTTGCAAAATTTGAATTAACTTTGATGAGTAGTTTTTTTAATAATAATTTTTTTAACATTTCAGTAAGCCGCCATTTTGTTTCACCATATTGGATTTTTACCAAAATGTTACCAGGTCATTCCCATATGACCCTTAAATTTTGACGAAAATTTCAAGTCAATTTTTTAGCTACGCCGCGAACAGACAGACAGACCGAGGGAATTGAGAAAACATGTTTTTCGTCATCGAGGGACCCTGGAACGTGAAGATCTGAAAAAATATTGGAGAGTGATTTTTTCACGATTACAATACTTCCCTTTTTCGAGGGAGGTAAAAACGAGGATAGCTCCTGGTTACGGTTCCTAAATATTGTAACTTTAATTCCAGTGGCTAGTAAATTCTATTGTTGTAATCTTGAACTAATAGTTCAGCATGCCCTTTCGACAAGTTTAGGTCGCGAATCAGATCATTTAATTCAGCTTGTTCGATAAAATGAAGTGCCTTTTCGTCACTCTCGGGAAAATAAGAACCCTCCTTTTCTAATACATTATCGGGTTCTACCTTATCATAATACATTTCTAAATCTTCTTCCGAATTTACCGGGGGCGCTGAAACCTAATGTATTTATAATACTTATTAATTTTTGCTGAAAAAAATATATCGCATTTAGCGACCAAAAATAATCAAAAAAATGCCTTTTACACCACAGTCCGAATTTTCTACTATTTCGATTTTTCTTGCTTAGTGGTAAAGTAGTTCGCGGACCTCTAAGGGACTTCTCACGAACCTCCAAGTGGTCCGTAGATACCAATTTGAGAAACGCTGATATAGCGATTTGTTGCCTATATTATATAAAGTGTATGAGATATAACGCAGCTTTATAGTATTTAGATATGTTGTTTCTATCCTTGATAACAGCTTTAGAATATCTTGGCATAGATGAACATAAGCTATGTTTTCAAAATGTTTGATATTGTTTCTAAACATATTTCTACCTTAAACCAGTGACAACATTCGTTGTCTAAATAGAATGCCCCGTATATTATTGCATTTTTGCATTGGCCTGAATATCTAAACTAACAAAACGAGTTTGGAATATTCAGGACAATACAAAAATGCAATAAAATACAGGACATTCCATTTAGAAACGGATGTTGCTATTGGTTTAAGAAATTATGCTATAATGTTGATTGCCGTTCTAGGATTGGGTGCTGGAATCGTAAGGGAGACATCCACGATAGTTCTAGGCCATTACTTTAAAAGAAGAAGAGAGTTTGTCGAAATGGTGGCGCAGGCTGGCACTGGAGTAGGAATTGCGCTATTTTCAGTGTTGTACAAAGAAGGTGTTGGGTAAGTTTAGTTATTATAAATGCATATAATAATAGGTATTAATAACCGTAAATTATAAGAAAGAAGGATTTTGTGAGAAACAGAGGTAAATAACGAAGCTGTGTAACCTTTTAGACATATATTAACAATTGGAAGTATAGCTAAACTAATAAAATAACTTCTGGAACAAGCATATATATCGCAAGGCTCAATTCCCATGAATTAAGAAGTTTCAGTGTCCACAATAAAAAATACTTTACAAGATTTTATCTTTAATTTTATCTGTCCTAAGCACCAGATTTCAGATTAGCGGATAAGATAAAGACCTTTGCTCGTAACAAGATCCTTAAACGGGGAAATCTGGAAATAAAAGAGCGAAAAAACTGGAAAGTGTTGTTGGACGACCCTCGAGTCTCTAAAGCGTAAAGAATTATATTTCGTCAAAGCAAATCTATCAAATAGTTTCTATATCTATAAATAGAAACTATTCAGTATTCTGTTCGGGGTAGAGTAAGTCTCATCAAAGTTACATCACCAGACCATACACTCATCCATCCAGATCCCGTGGAGTACAGATCCCTGAAGATATCTGGTGAATAGAAGGCAAAACGTCATTATTTCGATTTGACAACATTTATTTCCAAAAGCAATGATTTCCTAGTGGGCATGAATAAATAAAAAAAACAGAGTAATTTTGACACACAGAGTGTTATTAGTTTAAGGTATTTTAGGTCAAACCGGAAGAAGTAGTAAATACATTTAAATTACAAAATGTGCATCCTTACCACATATAACAACACATCCAAATCTCAAAAGTGCAACTTAAAAGGAGGAAATATGGCTGCGTATGCCCTTCGTATATAATTATCACCATTTAAAGTTTTTTAGTCTGAACTGTTTGAGTCAAACATAAACTTTTCAATAAGCCTCGCTCTGGTTTTAAACACAAGATTTCGAAGCAACTAGGACACGAAAATGAAGCTTGCAGTAATTTAAAAACAAACACACTTCTTTCTTTGCCCTGGAATCTCGATGTACTTCGCATAACTAGAAAAGCAACAAATAAATTTCATACTTACGTCCCTCTAAACTGGATATTTTGTATGGGCACATTAATTCAATATTGTTGAAAACTGCACCCTTAAGACTCAAATATAAGTAAATAAACAATCAGTGGTGTACATTCAATATAAGTAGAAAAACAATACTTACCCTAGAGCGGTGTGTCTCCAAAAAATAACAAATAAATGTTTGCACTGGGTAGTTTACAACAATGAATAATTAATCTTTCCGTCTAATTGATGAAAAGCTGGAACACAAGTAGGATAAGGATATTTCAACATAATGTGCGCAAAAGAGAGAAGCAAATGCTGTTCTATGCTGGTACCTTATTCTGGTCCAGAAACTCTGGCTAGTAAAAACCAGAAACCAGATCAAATGGATATAATTTTAACTTTTCACGAAGAGAAAGACCGGAGTTGATGATCTGCGTGCCACACACTATCAAAATCTCCGTTTAACTTGGATATGAAGGAATACCAACAATATACCTTGGCCTCTGTTTATATCCCGTAAGATGCAGTTACTCCGCCACCGACACGGAAAATGCAGCAGGGATTGTAGGAAGGTGAAAATATTATTTATCCCAAAAACTGGAAAAATGGATTACATCATTCTTACTACAATAACGAATTCATCTTATTTTGGGTGTGTTGAAAGATGTCGGATTTTGATAAACCTCTTGCACCACCTCAACTATAAATGATTCTACACAATTGCTCACGCAGATAAACTTTCATCATACTTCAAAGCATCAGCCTGAGCCTAATGAAAAGTTAATGGAAGTTCTCGGCTATGAAAATGTAAGCAGTTCTACGGATACGTTCTGTAAGTGATACCCAAAAAGAAAAATCTAGTCCTCTTAACTAGGAAAGGACTCTGGAACCACTGAGTTAAACATTACATCAGAAGTAAGCTGTCTGGGTGTAACTATAATTACAACCATTATTAACATTCATTTGGAATGTAGACTAAAAAGGCATACATCACTTATAAGGAGCACGACAATGTCATATATAAAAACTCGGACATGAAAACTAAATTATGATCGGGATGTACACCGTGTTCCACATAAAGCCACCGACTATCTGGAAGTTCGTAATAGATACGAAAAAAAGTTTAATACAGAAGTTTCTTTAAAGTTTAAATTCTTTTAAAATATAATGTTTTCGTGTATACAGGGTATCACAATTTTGCTGGGCCGACATCAACTATAAAATTTTAATGGGACACTCTGTATTTTTGTCCTTTATTTGATCCCTTCTCAAAAATAAACATAAGTTACCAATTTAAACTATAGTCGATTTCTGCGTAGTTTTCGAGATAATTAAGGTTATGTGTGATTTTTTGAAAACTGGAATTATTTTTTAAATCACTATCAAAAATAGCAAAAATCTAAAATAGGGCGATTGAATGGTAATTTCCAGTTTATAAAGCATCAGTGCATATACAAAAATCTTTGTAGGCATTTATACATGGTGAACATATTACTAAATCAATCTTGCACGTTTTTAAAGTAAAAAAGCCGATTTTTTTTTAAATAGAACACTCACTAAGTGTTTTATTCATGCAAATGATCATATAAATATCTACTTTTTAAAATATATATATATATATATATATATATATATATATATATATATAATGTTCTGTACCTAAATTCGATGGTTACAGGGAAAATCGCAATTGAACAAAAAATTTCAATTATTTCTTGAATATTGTGATGCACCTGCACCATACTCAAAAAAAACTATAGGAGGCCATGGAATGGATATTTCTATTTGCGAAACTATAATCCTAATTTTATTCTATATTTAATTATTGCTAAATTTTACATTTAAAACCATTATTGAAAATTATTAATACATATATAAACAACATATAAAAACAGATTACATGGAAATAGAAAAACAGGACAAATTTAAAACAAATTACTATATAATTGATTTTCTACATACTGTCCGTTTTCAGCTATACACAGTGTATATCGCACTTAAATGTTTGACAGAGCATTCCAGACGACGTCACTATTATTAAGACTAATAATTTCTTCACGAATGTTTTGCTTTAAAAACCAAAAGTATTAAAGTCCGTAGATACATAAATAAGAAAGAAATTAACAGGACATTCGGACAAAATATTCTGCCTGTAGTAAGCTTATTCAAGTATAGGGTCCAAAAATAATGGACCATTATACTGACAAGCCTTTAAGTGCTTTCTATCATCTCTACCGGCATAATTGACTACGTTTTGCTCTATATGGGGCTCATCAGGCCAATGCCAATTTTCATCGTTTATATTCAACATACCGTGTTTTCCATCATCTCTATCACACGGCTGCATTGACCTGATGAGCCCCATATAGGGCGAAACGTCCTCAATTATGCCGGTAGAGATGATGGAAAGCACTTAAAGGCTTATCAGTATAATGATCTATTATTTTTGGACCCTATATTTGAATAAGCTTACTACAGGCAGAATATTTTGTCCGAATGGCCATGAATTTCTTTTTTTGTATTTATGTATCTACGGACGTTAATACTTTTGTTTTTTATTAACACTTAGGCCTAAAAAGCCGACATCATGGATTTCATACCTTTGGAGGCCGTCTTTTCGCCAATAAAATAATTGGTATCGCACGGCTTCCCAAAAAAATGAATGCAATGAATTTAATATTTTTAAACATTACTAGCAATTACAAACCCCGCATGTTCTCATAGTATCTTTATGGGGTTATAATATCTCACTGTAATAATTTCATTGTTATTCAACATATTTTTTCCAATCATGCATATGAGCTAGAATTATGCCGGTAGATATGATGGTATCAATTACAAAATAAGTTTACCCCGCAATTTGTTCTCTAATTGTTTCGTTTTTATACACTCTATATTAAAGTGTTCAATAAAAAATAATCTCATCTTCTTACCGTTACTATATGTACTTAAATTAAATTGCTCGTTTAACAATGCTTTTATATGTTCTCCACAATGTAGTATGGAGCATTATCTTCTTACTTTACGAAATGTTTACTTGTCTCAACAGTAGTGAGTATTTTTTTTTGTTATGAATTCCCACAGTGGAAAATATCGCCTCATATGTCCAAAGGATTTTATTTAAAACCATTTTCTCAAAATACTGGTCCAACATTTGTATACGAAAATCCGGTCTCATCTGATAATCAGCTTCACTGAAAAATTGAACTGGAAGAAACTTATATGGGGATATTTTGTTTTCTTTTAATATGCGATGTATGCTGATCATGGAAAAATTCAAATCCCTGTGTGCATCTCTTAAAGAGTTGGTACATTTTCAATGAAATATAATAAAACCTCCATTTGAAAACCTTCAGAGACTGAATGGGCTTTTTCCATTTTTCTATATTTCGAAACTCCATGAGTTGATTAATCACTCCAAATTTTGTCAAAAATTTTCTTGTTTGATATCCTTGCCATGGGAAATATTCGGCAATACTCTTTTAATGCAAATGATTGTTATTATTTTCAATGTAACAGTTATACAAATTTAGTCGCTCTTGACTTAAATATTCAGCCATTTTTTAAAATAGGGAACGTAATATATCGGTGATTACGTGTTCTTGTATCGAGATACAAGGAAACGTTTTTTTATAAATTTAAACAATTTCAATAAAACAACAACCACTTAAAACACAAATAAATTGAAAAACTGCCAAATTTAAAACAAATAGTTATAGTATCCATTCCATGGCCTCCTATAGTTTTTTTTTCCAGTATGAAGCTTTACAATATTCAAGAAATAATTGAGATGTTCAGTTAAATTGCGATTTTCCCTGTAACCATTGAATTTAGGTATAAAACATAGGTTCTATTTAAAAAAAAAATCGACGTTGTTTACTTTAAGAATGTGCAAGATTAATTTCCTAGTAAAAATGTTATATTCTGTATATGCATTGATGCTCTATAAACTGGAAATTACCACCCAAACGCCCAATTTTGGATTTTTGCTATTTTTTATAGTGCAGGGTGTCCCATTTAAAATTTTATAGTTGATGTCCTAGCAAAATTGGAACACTCTGGCTACATGGAAACATTATATTTTAAAAGAACTTTAAATTTAAACAAACCTTTGCATTAAACTTTTTTCGTATCTAATACGGATTTGCAGATAGTATAGTGTAGTAAGACCAATAATTACCTGTGGAGTTATCGCCTAGCATCGAAGGACCAATATGCTACAAGCTACTCTAATACAAAAGGGTAACTTAAACGGGGTCGGGTGCACTATATCAGCGGAGACGATGAAGGTTATGTCTTGTTTGCCTTCTTTGGCTTTTTACCTAGGTGAGGTAGTTCTAGCAAATATAACATTCCAAATTTGATGGTATAAAACCAACAGTAGGAAGTCCTAAAACTTGGAATTTCCATCATTCATGGCAATTTGAAAAATGTTTATTCTACAAATAAAGAACCATATCATTCCTTTGACGTTAATCTTCGATAGACCCATACGTAATCCACACAACTGATTCATTTGAAAAAGCTGCTAAAGAAATAGCTGTTTCTGCAGATCAAGAACTGAGGCGTTTATTCTAGAATATGGCAACCAAATGTTTGTTTTATTTTGAGTGGTAATCGAGTTTGATGATGATAAGCATTGTAAAATATTTTGAAGTCGATACAAGTTATAGTTGTTCAATTTCACACAACCATGACGGTGCCCTAGGTAAAAGTTAGTAGGACAAGAGTATAGCTGCCCAAGATGCGTGAAATTCTGGCAAATTTTTGCATTTTAGAACTTTATATTGAATAAATGGAAGAATTTATCAAAATCAAAAATGCACAGTTTTTTTATTACTCCGTATCAGTAACTTGCACTAAACGACTACAGTTAAGCGACTCGGCAATACTCAACATGTGCCCTCTCTTTTGTGCGATTAGATTAAGATAATTAAAGACTTTAATAAACTATACCACATTTTGGCAATGGTGTTAAAGGTTTAAAAAAAATATTTTGAACGTTATTAAAAATTAGTTATAATGTAGAATTCTACATAAATTCTGAGGTATAAATAAATAGCGATGATGGCTTAACGATGCAAAGACTAGAATGGAAAATTAGGACTCTTGATGCGACGAAAGTATGTTTTAAAAATCTGCTCACGATTTTTCTAAAACTTGTTGATGTAGAGCAATGACAGTGCGGGAACAGATAGCTGCTTCCATTTCAATTTGCATTTTCAAAATAAACAACATGGAAAGCACTACACATATCCAACTAGCATTGGCCATTCACCATCGCATTCCCGGACTGTCACTTATGATTTCTAACCATTAGCGCTTGTAGTAGGCTAATTGGCAGTTGGTCTTTATTTACACTTCCATCAAAGATCTACGTTATCGGACGGTTAACCATATTGGCAAAAAGTAATAAATAGGCAAAAATAACGTTGGGGTTGCCTCAGCTTTGTCCTCCCTTGCTAGAATTGGATTCCAGTAGTTTAAACTATTACAGACGTTGACTCTATAACTGAATTTTGACTCAGGTTTGACGTCCGTTGGACGTCCGAATACAACTCCCGTAACTAATTCCTAAAACAAACATTAAACAAACTAGAAGAGTCTTACAATGTCAAATGGTGGACTTTTTCTGAAGCGCTGTCAATGTTGTAAAGAGAGAAATTACAGCCATGAGTGAAGTTGGCGACTAAATTTTGCTACTTGGGCGTGTCTCACATACGAAATTTATAAGGGTACCAATGTAGCCTAGGTGCTGTTTTATAGAAAACAGTAATACTAATGGGAGATGATGGCTCAAATATCTAGAGTAGGTGCTTTTATGACTTTGATGCTAATTTGATAATAGTATAACTGGTATTATTTTACATAAAGAACAAGATGGTAGATGGATAATGTTGAAGTAGTAGTATTTTAACTGTTTCATTGCCCTTGAATGTCACTGAAAAATATAAAAAGCCGTTTACCAAAACCTCCCCTGTAACAGTGTTGGCGGATAAACGCTTACGTTTGCCGCACCAGTTTTCGACATCCCGACTCTGATACATTTAAAAGCGTCGGTCTCATTAAATAAACAGGAATATAATCAGCCTGAACACTAAAGTTGCTACTCGTTACAAAAACAGACCCCTCCGGACGCGGAATAAAAGGAAATTATCATCCGCAGAAGACTAATTCGCCACAGATCAATGATGCAACTCGGTTCGAGACTTTGCCTCCGGTTGGCGTTGCATTTCAAAATGATTTCCGTCATTTGCGGCAAAATTTCGATCATTCACAATAGCTTAACATGCTGCACTGGTCGAATTAGTTTCATCGAAGCTAACTTCTCGAGAATTAAATCGCTGGAGGACTTGGCAGCCGACAGTTCTTCAATAACAGAAAAATGAAAATAGGCAATATTAATAATTCACGTATTCTACTCGCGTGTAATCATGCGGTAAAACCGACCTGACACTCTGATTTCGCTCGCGTAATATGTTTTTTCGAACAGGTTGAGCAATTGAGGTGAAATAAAATAATTCAGGAAAGTGGCGTGGTATAACCTAAAGATTGGTAATACAAAAAGAGGACAGTCGAAAAATGAGACTAAATTAGACAAAGACGGGTATAAGTAACAATTTCGGAAACATTCGTATTGTTGAGGATTTTGACATGCCGACAAATTATAGGATACACACGATAAAAATCGCTATTATAAAAGTGTGCATTAATGTTATACAATTGTGCAGAAAATACATACCTACAGGAGTATTCAAAATAGAAGCCTTCATTTGGGTAGCATTTTTTAACCAAAATTATAATACTTGCAACATACATAAAAGGTTGTTTGGTTTATCGACTGCAGGTTTATAAAAAAAAACACTTTCTTGGGGAATAGGTTGAGATTTTGTTTAAAATATTCAACCCCAGGGAATCTACAGTTTTGTACTCTTGAAGGCAAGCTATCACAGGTATGTACTTATACCTATTGAATATATAAAAACTATTTCTGAGAGGGTATAATAACTCCGAACTTAAAGACAATAAACTGTATAAACTTGTTGCTCTTTAGGATTAATTTATATGGTATAGTCTTATTGAATGCTTATAAAAATATTTCATAAAATCTTACATAAAAACAAAGAAGATATATCAGTTTAAGATACTTAAGCACTCCAACTGAATGTAGATAAACTTCTTGGTAAATCCCTTTTGAAATATCGATGTTACGTAACTAAAACAAAACAAAAATCTGTGTAAAAGTATATAGTTTTTTAACTAGTGAACATAGTACTTATCCAAAACACAATCTTTTGTAACATTAGTTAAGTTTTTTTTATTTTAAAACATAACGGGTTACTTCAATTGCCATATTCTAAATTACACAAGAGCCAAACATAACTTGCGTCTTGTCAAAATAAAGCGAGTTAGAGTTTGAGGCATATTTAATACAAATTCAAGTTCTTTCATATCTTAATGTGTTACTCGGGAACTCATTATTTTTTAAAAAGGGTTAAGTATCTTAAAATGATATATCTTCTTTGTTTTTATGTAAGATTTTATGAAATATTTTTATAATCATTCAATAGGACTTTAATTAATGTACACATTACGATATCTTGAGGCATTTAAGTTTACTGTTACGTTTTGAGAACTTAGAATATGTTTCGTAAAAAATACTAATGAAAATAAATACAGTACCATGTTTTAAATTCTAAAATATAAGAGACTGTTAAAATATCTGTAGTGTGCGTAAAGAATAATCGACGTTAAATTAATATGTTGTTTTTATTTCTTTTTATCACTCAAAAAAACAAGAAAGTATATTTGGTTTCTAGATTTGTACCATTATGTAAGGTACACGGAAAACTTGTTAACTGTCATTTATTTTGTACCGTGAGACGTTTAACTCTATAGAATAATGGACGTTAAACTAAATAAGTTGTTTCTTTTTTTTATATATCACTCAAAATAAACGAAAAACTGGTTAATTGTCAATCATTTTATACTATTGTAGAAAAATATATTGCAAGACAATATAATATAAAACAATTTCTGAATTCAAGACGTGGAACTGTAGCGTGTGAATGGAAAATTCGATAAACTGACGAGGGTTTAAATATTAATGCCACAAGTTAAGTGTAACCAGCACCAGTTTATGTTTATAGTTTTATCAAACATCAAGTAGACAGGAATTTTAAATTAAATGCTTATAGTTACATTTAATAGAAATTTTATTTACTTATCGATTATACTTCGCATAGATGATCCATCAGATACACAATAAATTCAGCATTTTTAATCTTGCATGTGGCCGTTTAATCTATATATTAATAATATTACCTCGCGAGTAATAAATTAGCTGCGGAGTTGCCGAAAGTGTCAGTTAAGTCTGTTTATTTAGAAATAGTTGTATGCGTAATTTAATTCAGAGATACGAGACTGCTACATTTGGCAATACTGGCCGTGAAATTGTGCCGAGCTACGAGGACATCTCTCGATGGATCCCTGCTATACAGAAGCAAAGTTGAGATCCATTTAGGAGGTGTTTTATTTACCATTGAATGGATCATTTATAAGGAGTATCTGTCTTTGCTAAAACAGAATCCTCCGGACGCGGAATAAGAGGAAATCATGCCCAGAACACTAATTCGCCACAGAAAAATGGTGCAATTTACTTCGGGGCTCTGACTCCGACCGGTGTTGCGTTTCGAAATAATTTCCGTCATTTACGGCAAAATTTCAATAATTTACAGTGCTGTGATCGGATTAGTTTAATCGAAACTGACTTCTAACCAGATAGGCGGATTAAAGGGCTGGCGGACTTGGCGGCCACCAGGTTCCATGATTCTCAAAGGGCCTGAGCTCAATATTCGGGCTGGATATATTTTAAGCTAAAAAGTGCAACAAAAGAAAAGAAAAAGAGGCAATGTATAGGCAATATATAGATTATATCCCGAAACCTTTAAGATTTACCAGGTAAAATTAGGATAGGTGTTTTTTTTGCAAAATTTTGCTTGGAAAATGGTTCGAGACTAAATAATTCGACGATAAAATACTTTGCCTAAATACAAAATTTCTCAAAAAAATACCGTTACCAATTTTAGATGATAAAATTTATTGTTTGAGGGGCAGACCACTGAGTTTGAGAACCTCATATATACATATTATGCTAACAGAGTGCATAACGTGTCCCATAAGCAATTATTTCACATTCAGTCTTGTATCATCTAAACGGTCGATCTTGAGGGAAAAAGGTAAATACACCGAAGTGAGTGTTGCCTTTAGGAACAAAATTTTTGAAATGTATCATGCACGAATTTTTTTGCTTGATTTTGAGTCTTTGTATTTGCGTATCGGTACATGTTAGGACAAAAACGATTGGGCAGGTCGAAACTCCATGTTTTTGCTACAAAACATAAATTTATATATTTTTTCTAAGGTCAGGAAATTGGTAAAATACAAACATTTTTCGTTTTTAAAGAAATGTGTCACTTTTTCAAAATGTGTCGTCACCAAGACGTCAGAATAAACAATATTTCAAGAAAAACTTCTTAACTCGACAGCAGTCCAGATATTTGCAAATATCTCCTTAAACGCTTTTAGGGCGGTAAAAAGGGATTAAGATCGGAAAGTAGAATAATCATGGACCTCGTTCAATTTTTGTAAGTTCTAACATATATTGCATGCCGAACTTCATGTGTAATGTTATTATAATAAAAATAATAAATAGTTTACTAATTTCAAACATGACATCGGAGATACCTATACGGGGAGTCCAGGGGAGGTCCAGAAGTAAAGTTTAGTACACAAATCTGAGTCTATGAAAAGAATGCGAGTAACTATGCAAGAGATACATTGTTCATTCGCAATTCGCTATAGACATCCATTTCCAAGGAAACGTCCTGCTTTTGACATACCTCTCTCCTTTCGTCGCCACTTTAGATCCTTGTCGTGTACTCCAGTTTTATTTTTATCTTCTGCTCCGGATATTTGTGGTTTTTTTTTCTTATATTAATATACAAAGCGGTTGGGTTTGGTTTTGTTTTTTTTTACTAATTACTTCTGTATTAACAACATAGTATGAAAATCGTTTAATCAAAATCGCTATTATTTGTTTCAGGAAGTTAGGATGGAGACTAGGACTACAAGCAGTCACCGGCCTTTTAGCTTTAGCGTTTTTTCTGCCGATAGTCTACAGATCGGCCAATCTATATCATCCCCAAAGACGGGCTATCACCCATTTAAAAAACCAAAGAAGAAAAATGAAAGAAAAGAAAACCCATTCAAAAGTCAAGAAAGCTCCAATGTTTGATTTCAGTCCTTTAAAGAGCAGAGGTCTTAGAGTAATAATGTTGGCGTGCGGCTTTGGAGCATTGGGGATATATGCTCCTGTTTTTTATCTGGTAAGAATAGTCTGAAATATAACATGATTGCTACTGATAAATATCACTGTCTAGCCGCAGAAAATTAGATGTTTAACTATAGATTTAAACAATTCTTCAGCAATATAAGGATCAGAAGCAAAAAAGAAAAAGTTGTTTGCAACTCAGAGTCGTCAAATGAATTTGAGAATAAATAATGTTATTCGAACTACTTAGTTGTATTTTAGATAGCGTCAAATATAATTCAGATCTGGTTAAATATATTTGTGAATAAACATGCATAATTAGTATCTAAAGTATGAGCATAGCTCTTAAATATCTAACAATTAAATTTTTAAAATGCTTTCAAAATTCGAAATAATAGAACCAACAAGGCATCCCAGTTTTCTTTCCATGTTTCTGTCACTCCCTCTTTATAATTCACGGGTGGAATATTTTACTGGAAGAAATTGTATAACTGAGCTGAAGCTGACGAATAAGGATTTATTTAAAATTAGATATAGAGTACAAATTCATTGGGCAAGAAAAAAAATATGAAAAATAATAGTGACATGGTAGTAAATTAGATAAAATTAATAAATGAATTGAATGACGTGGCTAGCCAAAGCATAAAGCATAAAGAGACTCTCATGCCCATGGGTCGGAAACAAGCTAGACAAATATAAAGTTTTATTGAAATATAAAAACACCAATGTAATGTATGCAGACATTTCGCTTACGTCTAAATTTAAGTTATTAGCCAACTAAAGACCTCAGAACAAATAATTTAATAATAATGCATGCTTTTTTCACACATATTTCTTTTTAGATTACTGGAATATTCTAAACACATTTTATGTAAATCAAATTCTTTTCAAGAAACCTTAAATGTGTTTGGGTTTTATCGGAATCGTTAAAATTAACAAAAAAAACACACAAAAGGCGATCGGAATGAGACATACGGTATAATATTGTTTCAATACATGGGTCTCTTCTTGCTGGTTGTAAATATACCAGTTTTAATACTTAAAAAACACCCGATCAAATTGTCAAAAACTCTTCAATTAGAAGCAATTTGTTGGATACGGAGTACGCTCCACTACATAGTAGAGTCAATTGTCAATGGCAGGGTTTTTCTCAAAATTTTCGGGTATCTTTAAAGATAAAGGTATCAAAACTAGTATATTTATAAGCCATTTAAAATAACGAAGCTGATGCTCATTGTTTAACTTTCCGATCGTCTTTTGTTTGTTTTTTTTTGGTAAATTGTCTGATAAAACTCAAAAACTTTTGTATTTAAAGTTTTTTGCTAACTCATTAATAAAGTCTCTCCCTTAACTTTTTGAAACCTCTTAGCTGATGAGAACAACTTTCGATCAAAATTCGACACTTCCGTCCAAACAGGAATCGGTCACCAATGATTATCGGTCCCTTTACTCATATAGATTGAACGTGTATGCGTTAGGGTCTTTCCCTCTTTCTAACGCATTGTTTATTATTGCCGGGTTTTTGTCAGTTTCATTGGTTGTTTTTTAAAGATAAATGTATCAAATCTGGTGTACTTATAGTCAGCAAGAGGAGACCCATTTAATGAAACAGTATTATGCAAGGGGTTTCATTTAAAATTACAACGTCCACAAAGCAAGTCTTGGTGGTTCAGAAAAAACCTTAAAAAAAATTCATTTAACATTTTTTTAAATAAAGCTTGTAAACCCCCTTCAAAATATAGACAGAACCCCCGTTAGAGGGTGTCCGGTTATATTTATTTTAAGAGGGTCCTATAGGCTAATAAGCATTTTGTATACAAAAGGTTTATGGTTT
This sequence comes from Kuschelorhynchus macadamiae, assembly GCA_030620095.1. Taxonomy (NCBI): domain Eukaryota; kingdom Metazoa; phylum Arthropoda; class Insecta; order Coleoptera; family Curculionidae; genus Kuschelorhynchus; species Kuschelorhynchus macadamiae. Next base: position 13,846 of record JAUTXW010004699.1, on the reverse strand, counting down.
TCTCTAGACCATCACTTGTTAAAAAAAATAAACAAATGACAATTGGAAATAAAAAATTGGTCATCAATTTTGTTATTTTAAATGGAACATCCTGTTTAACATTATTTCAATCAATGGGAATCTTCTTGTTGATTATGAAAATTCCAGATAATGATACCTTTATCTTTAAAGACAACCGAGACAATTGACAGAAACCAACATAAAGAGAAGTGTCTTAATTTCCTTGTAATGACTTTACTTATGTATATGTTCTCTTTCTTTTTAACACATCGCCCCTTATGACAGCGTTTTTGTCAAATTTCTCGGTTATCTTTAAAGATAAAAGTATCAAACCTGGTATTGTTATAACCAACAAGAAGACGCCCATTTACTGAAATAATATTATACAGGGTGTTCCATTTAAAATAACAAAGTCGATGCGCAATTTTTTACTTTCCAATTGTCATTTGTTTACTTTTCAGCAAATCTTGACGACTCAGAAAAAAACATAAAACTTTTGTATAGAATATTTTTTGATATCTCTAACAGTTAAGCTTGCTGACTCCGTTTTAAATATAACCAGACACCCTGTACATGTTGCCTGTTATTATATTTAAGGACGTGTTGTTGTAAAAAGAAAACACTCTGCAATGCCGCACTCTGGCCCAGGCAAACCAAAAATACTGCAGCATTTTAACAGGATTCGGTTTACATAAAAAAATCTGGGTTTTGTAATATAAAAAATGAAAAATCTTAGTTGCCGTGTTCCGGCTAAACCTAGTCAATCCAAAAAACAATTTGACCACACACGTACCTTGGACTTTTTAACTCAACAATAATGTTAGTACATTCAGATAGCTAAGTTTAATAAATATGAAGCAATAAAATAAATTGCCGAACAACAACGTAACCTAATGTCAATTTCAGCAATGGTATAAATCATTAAAGAAAGCACTCATTATGGATAAAAAAAATGTGGCAAGCAAATAATAGCTACGAATTGCTCACTTTTTGCAATTGTTAACGTATTTCATTTTTTTTTCGCACCCCATTCACCTCCTCCTCGTCCTTGACATCATCCTAGATCCGCCCCAGATCACCCAGATACGCCAGAAAGAATATGCTATACTCCAAGATACGCAGTATCACATTTAAGCCTTTACTATCACTTCTGTCACCATCTAGCAATAGCGCTATCACATTATCTTATTTTACTAAAAACTAATACTCCCGAGACAGATCTGGAACTATCACGCCTATTGTTATTGTGAATACGAAAGTGCAACAGCCATAGTTCTTTTTTTTATGTTCTCTGCGTTTTGGAGTTTGCTTCTATTTTTTTTTATCTCTTTATAATCAGCAAATTATTAATTATTAAAATTTTTGAAATATTTCATGTTTACAAAGAAAGACAATAGCAAAGAGGTCTGCTGCCATCAGGCCCATATTTGGTTGACATTTTCTACGTTTAATTATTATAATTTAACCAACATCAATACTTCGGTGTCGAGATGAGCGGTCTTTCCAGGAAGAATAGATTAGCAGCATTTTGAATATCAATATTTAATTAACTTTTCTTAAGAGAGAGGAGGGGTTAAAAGATACACTCCTCCCACTTTGGCTACCCTCATGAGTATTACCAGCATCAAGAGATAAAAAAAAAGAAGTTTGATAAAGAAAATTGTCCCCAAAATAATGTAAGCGAAATAAATTCGCTGCCTTAGTTGTATTAAAAAATAACTTAAACTAACAGGTGCTGAGAGCAGGAATAAATTGAACCACGTTTAAAATTCTTGACAAGAATTTAAAGCAGTCTCGAGGATCGTGGAATCAATAATGTATAGTTAAGCTCTTCACAAGAAATAATTTCAGGGCCACCTGAAGTTTAAGAAAATTCAATTTCGTCAATATTTCAATCAGAATTACTGTAGCGGTAGCAGATGTAACAACAAGATAAAATTATTTTAGAAAAAAAACGATTTTTTTTTAGAATAAAGCGTATCTAATATAAAATACCCTAACTTCTTACTTAAATATTTGTTTTAAGAGAAATTCGTTTAACATTAATTATATTAAAAATTGAGATCCTTAAAATCTTCACTAAATTATATTAATTATAATTATCCTATTGAGAGCAAAAATACAAAAATAGAAGACTCATAAGATCCTCAAAACCTAGACCGTGCTGGGCTTGTTGTACATCCTTCCTGTGAATATCGCTTATCCTAAGTCGCCAACCAACCTAATCTGCCAAAACAGATGATAATATTGCCTGGGGACACTTCCCTAATTGTTGAGACCGCACAAGTACGTAGCCAGCCGGGGGGGCTAGGGAGATTGAACCCCCTCCTCCTCCTGAGTCTCTAAAATATTTTGGTTTGACCGTTTGGACCCTCCCCACGAAATGAATTTTTACAGAGTAAATGTGTTGCTGTCTGATCTTCTTCACAACTTCTATAAAAAGGCACGCCAGTTTGGTTCATATTTTGAAGTTTTTTGCATAGCTAAAAGTTTCCAGTCACAATTTTTATTACAAATCGAAGGTTTCTGCTTGACATTGCCAAATACGTTATGTTAAACGATTTATGTTTATTTTTTTTATTATTTGTACAATTGCTGCAACTGGCAACAGGTCAGTCAGTCCAAAAATATTGCAAATATCTTTTAACCCAACAAATAGAAAATCTCTTGGCACTAGCGCTTTGGACGATAATTCCATACTTACCCATTGACTAGCTCTCAAGGCTATAATGCCGTTATAGTACAAAAGAAAAGAGTACGCTATTATGATTATTTTAGGAGCCAAGATTACCTCACAATATTTTTCAAATCTTCGTTTTACTAGTGTAACCTACTAAGAAAACTATAATCATAACATCCAATTCAAATGAATAAATAAAATAAATATATAGGTGTTATTCAGAGAGGGTCACGTCACTATTTAGAAGTCGAACTACCGAGTAAATTTTTTCGCTGCTGGGGTTAGAGTTGTTTTATAGTTTGCATTTAGTTTACCTAGGTATATATTTGACTTTGGGCTCAGCTATTGGGTGGAAATAGCAGTTTGCGCTTGGGCAGTTCCATAAGGGGGCCCTGAAAACAAGTGATTCTGGCATCAGTTTTAAAAGATATAAGGCTAGCTATATATTTGGTTTATATGTAATGTAACATAAAATACATCAACTATATTTTGTAATGGCTGGGTGAGTCTGCTTTGGGCGTCGACTTCAAAATGTCTATATTCAAGGAATAAATAAAAACAGCTATGGATCTGATTAGGTAAAATGTATTACGAATAAGTGTCATCTGTTCCTTAGACAAAAACTCAGCTATAAATATTAACGGTTTCCTTATATCCACGCCTGTGCACATTCTTGAAAAATTTTTAGGTTGAAATCTATTAAGTTGAAATGTTGAATCTGAGTCGGTTAGCTACAACTCTGTATATCTATGGAAACGAGCTGCTTTTGACATACCTCCCCCTTCGTCGATGCTTTAGATCTGTGTGGTGTACTTTAGATAGTTACTGACTCACTGTCTCACTACATGCGAACTGTCACAAATTCTAGGTGGCCTATTTTACAATATAATCAGATATTAATTTACTAAGCAACGCATTTCAAGAACCATAAACACATCACGTCAATTAGAGAATCCAAAGAAGTCCCAAATATTTACTCTCGTTTACACAAAATCTGTTTAATGGATGAACAATACACAAAAAATACTTAAAATCACATCTTGACACTTTTGCTTTGGAAATTATATTTTGTGACTGTAATTCATTAATTTTAACATCTAAATTGAATTGGATTTCCTAATAGCCATTGCAGCTGACAGGTTATTTTTTCGAAATCTAAAAGTAATTTTCTCCTGCTAATTTTTTACCCTCCACGCATCAAAATTCAGACGTAGCCTTGAATTCTTTACGATATCTAGGGGCGCAGATTCTCCTTCGTTACACGTGTACAGTTAGACTTCGTGACGTGCATACAGATGAAAAAATCATCTAAATATTATTAATTTCCAATGTTAGATATACAATTACGGCAGAAAATCATAAAACTTTAGTTACCTATTCCCCACAATTTCTCCCAAAAAAAAGAATTTCTACGAATCGTTTATGCGTGTTTACTAACCCTTAGCCACTCGTTGTTCTACATAACGTTTATAATAATATTGAATAAATATAATAAATTGATGGTGTCTTGTTTTTTTTTAATATTAATAGTTTTCTAATATATAGCATTTTAAACTTAAAAAAAGGTAAAATTTTACTTCCGTTTTCAGAGTTGTTTTTTAGAATATTACGTAAATTATATTTTAAATATATATATATATATATATATATATATATATATATATATAAAAAGTTTTTATTTTTCTTGGGTATAGGTTTAATTAATGAAACTTTTTTTTTCTGCAACTAGCTCGACGTTTCACTTCTTGTTTGAAGCATTTTATTGCATGTCTTGGAAACGTCAATATTATTTACAGTAATAATTTTGATGTTTAATTTAATTAATAATATTAATAATAAGATAGATAAGACAGGTAGTTTTTGTGGGTTCAGGACAACAAATGAAAATGCCGACGTTTCGACCTTTATTAAGTCTTTATCAAGGCTGGGAAAGAAATTACAACATATGTATATGTTATATTTTCTCTCAGGGGGCAGCATATAAGCAACAACAATAACAACAGTGAATACAAACGTTCTTAAGATGTATAAAAAATAAAATAATTAGGATAGTTTATGTTAAACAAAAAAAATCAAAAAAGTAAATGTGAAACGTTTTTACAATACAACTTAAATATTAAAATAAAATAAAACACTTATTAAACACTCATCTCAAAATCGGTAAAAACAAAAAAAGAAAAAAGGAAAAATCAGTGCAACGCATTTTCTTCACCCCTTCTCTCCTCTGTTATTTTTCCCTCTATACACGTACACTTATCTATTCCAATAAGAACGAAGATTCTGTCAAGAATGTTGAAAATGTATACCAATAGTGCATCATAATGGCAAAACACATAAAACAAAAATACGAAACAAGGACATAGTAAAACACAGACATATACCAATTCACAATCAAGTGTTGACTGGTACTAAGGTGGCAAAGAATTGAAGGGATGTTTTCAGTTCGCATACACAATTATATTTTTTTCCTATTTAGGTTCTACTCTTTAACGAGTGTCTTGTAATTAATTTATTAATTTATATTATATTAATATAATTTATATTATATTAATATAGTTCTTCAGATTTATTTTTATGATTTTTTTGTTTAACATAAATTATCCTAATTAGTGATTTTTTTAGTACGTCTCAAGAATGTATATACTCACTGTTGTTATTATCGTGCCTTATATGCTGCCGCCTGAAAGGAAATATAGCATATGTATATTTGTAATTCCTTTTCCAGCCTTGATAAAAACTTAATAAAGATCGAAACGTCGGCATTTTCTATATAAAAGGAGGTTTCGTTTGTTGTTCTGAACCCACAAAAACAACCTACCACGTTAAAGAATATAAGGACACGATACTACTAAAAAGCTAGATAATACATTTTATGAATCCATATAGTTGGTAATAGCTAAAAATAAAATTTGACCAAATTTATTACTAATTATTATTGACGTTATATAAACTATATATCTATACGTGGAATTCTGCATGAGGAAAGTTGTTTATTTATTTATTAGTAGTTTATAATAACGTGGTTATTAATATCAAGCAAATTTTCATTCTGGAGAGGCTAAAGACCCTTTGCTCTGGTAGCAATGTAGTATGGTCACTGGTGGATATTATCTCGATGGATCCCAACTCTCCTGAAAGACGGCAATGGGATTCATTTTCAGTGCTTTTATTTTTCATTTGTTATCGATTATTCGGTCTCTGGTTCTAGCTTTTCACTGTATGTTCTTTATCGCATTTGCAAAATATAATTATTCGTACTATTAAAGCTGATACAGTATTGATATAATAACGATATCTGATTTGCCTTTTAGGTGTACCAGGGTTTCAGAGAAGGCCTCGAGGACAGCGCCCTGGTTCTTCTGCAGACTTTCATGGGATTTGCGTCTGCTTTAGGCTGTGTAGGCTTTGGCCTAATCACTGTAAAACCCAGTACGCAGTGCCTCATCTCCAGACAGTACCTGTGCCAGACCGCGTTAATAGGAATTGGTAATATTCACTAGTATATTATTTTATTTTTGAACTTTAAACCTAGTCCAGTAATTGAAAGTTCAAGCTAACAAAAAAAATAGTAAGTGGGCTAAACCTTTTTTATCTTGTCCTCTATGACACGCCAAAAATTTACCACGAGACTCAAATTTGCAAAAAACTATTTTGGACAAATATTTCGAAAAATATTGCAGAAGAAAAAAGTTACATTTAGTTTGTCAAAAATGAAAGTTTTTGCTGCTTAAGAAAACGTTCGAAAGGTGAAGGCCACGGCTACAACGTGTAATAATTTATTTTAACCCGCAACCTTTCTAAAATACCCCTGAAAAAATGATTTTGATTTTTAATTCTATTTTTGTTAATACTTATTTATAGAGCTTGGACGTGTGGTATTATTTTCCTTAGAAGGTCTTTGTTTATATGAAAGATTTGTACCAATTTCTAGGCTACAAATAAAAAACTTATAAATAATGGAATCGCTTCTTAAATAGTATCTTTTGAAAGCTTAAAATTTCTAGTTTCCAATTTTTCTTCTAGGGTTTCTAATTGTTTTTAATTAAAATATTCGGTTGCTACTGTGAAAGTCTTTTTCCGGTGTGTCTTTTTTGAGACCACTTTTTCCAGGTATTATTAGTAAGAAAATAAAGAACTTTCGTGACGCTGTGAATATTTCGACAGCTGCTGCATTGCACGCGAGTAAAGTAATAATGTGCCCCTCTCACCCTGTGATGTCATTTGATTTTGAGGGGGCTCCGCCCACTTGACCTTGGGTCCATTTGACCTTGAATTTTTGAAGCTCAGCACCCATCCTCTTACGTCCCTGTCCCTCGCCCTGTGACGTCATTCGACCTTGAGGGTATCCCCGCCCACTTGACCTTGGGTTCATTTGACCTTGAAAATTTGAAGGTAAAGTTGATGCCTCGCCCACTTGACCTTGGGCTCATTTGACCTTGATATTTTGAAGGTCAAATTGTTTGACATTGAAATGACCTTGATTCCAAAGAATTTGGTAATAAGGCATATTGAAAAAAATAATATCAAATCTAGTATATTTCCCCAGGTATTAATAAAAATTGGAATGCTAAAGCGCAAATTTTTTGAAAACATTGTCACAACATCAGAGGCCAAAGAATATGTAAATTTTAGAGTCTATAAAGACCATAAAGTCTGACCGGTTATAAGTTATTTCGATTGATATTTGTGAAAAAAATTCCATTTTCTTTTAACCTCAAAATGGTATTTTTTAACATCACATTTTTTAGAAAACTGCCAACATTCCGAAAAAAAATTATTTTATTATAGGAAATATTTTGATTGAACTTTTTTTTTCTCTATTTTTTTCAATTTAAATCAAATTTTTGCCAAAACACTTGCGAGTCTCATAGTAAACTTTTGATATTGTCATAGAGGCCCCCATTTGTACAAGATAAAGAAGTTGCTTCTTCTAATCTAATTTTTGAAGAGCGTCCTCAAATTCGTCATAACTTACTGGACCAATCAATCTCTAGTCCAGCTGTCTACTTGAAACTGAAAATTATGTTCGTGATTGCGTCTTCGAAAATGGAGGCATGAGTTTGGTCTTTGAATATTTTTTGAAACCGATCCACTTTCATTTATTTTCTTAATTTTCTCAAATTATTTTTTTTTCAACGAATCAGCAGAAGTAGTGTAGCAGCAAATGAGCGATATAAATATGTACGTGTATTTGTATTACTCTACTCAGGCTACTCTATTACTCTACTGTGAGAATTTATTTTAATCTTTACGTTGAGAAAATTGCAAATGGATAATATAGTTTAGGTTAGGACAATTTATTTTAACATAAAAATTCCTAGAATTCCATACGAATATTAAACACGCACGTAACATTCATGTTAGGAATCTATTTGCTACCATTTTGTACTTCTAAAGTTGTTTAACTGAAAAATTAGTAAAAGATGTTACAAAATGATATAACAAAACAAATAGCCAAAAACCCAATTTAAATGCTGCTTGCTCGCTTGAACTTTAAACATATTTTTTCCTAAAAATCTTTATAATCAGAAAACTAAAAATGTAATGTTTAATATTTAAATGTTTCTTAAGGTCTTGAAAAACTACTTAATATTGGGGTTGGTAACATACATTCTGAAAATTGTCCGCATTCCCCATATGTACTGGAATTGTCATATTAGAAGAAAGGGAGAAAAGGATCAGGGGATGCTGTTCAAGATAAAAATTATTGCATTCCTTAACTTATTTCTACAATAAAACATAATTGTCGAAATTAATAATTTTGTCTAAAATTAATTAATTAAACAACCACGTAATATATTTTATTTTTTTAGGAGCAAGAACGAAAGGATAAACAACTTCTTTTAACAAATTCGGTTAAGAGGACGCTATGGGGTGGTTTCTTTGAATATTATTGTAATAGTAAAAAATCACCCTCCGAGATTTTTTCAGATCCTCGCTCTTTAGATTCCCTAGATTCCGAAAAAAATGTTTTAAACCAGGAAACTACTTATTTAATTGAATTCAAATTTAATATCTTGGTATAAATCCAACATTGCGGAACAAAATTGCGGCCTAAGAAAAAGATTAAAAAGCTTCTCTCCTAAGTACTTCAATTTCTGTAAAAATAAAGTGCGACATAGAAATTAACTGGTATCTAATATTTTCCAATATGGCGGAACAAAATGACGGCCAATAAATTGTTTTAAAATAAGTCTAAAAGAGTTGCTTATTCAAATAAGTTCAAATTTTGTACATACATTAAGTGTGACATAGATATTAATTGGTAAGATTTTTGTAGGAATACAATATGGCGAAACAAAATGGAGGACTAATAAGAAATGTAAACACCCCGAAGTTACCTCATAATATATCCTACCTTTTATACAGAAAAGTGTATGAAATTTGTATAAGTACATATTTTTAAATAACTATGTGCAAAAGCTAAAACGGATCACGCTACACTCCCTAATAAAAGAAAGAATTTAAAACGAGGGAAGTTTCGAGTAAAGCAAATTTACCGGTTTTTAGTAACTCTTTTACGAGACGATTTTAAAAATACCTAGACTAATTTAAGATGACTAACTTCACATATGATTATTCACACGCTTTTAGGTATCTCATCAACCAAAAGTGTACGAGTATTGTCTTTAGTACACCATTTGTCAATGTAATAGACCATAAAATTAAATTTTCTTAACTATTGTTTCTTAGTTGTGCCGCATATTGGGCTTAACAGAGAGAAACCTAAATACATTAATTTAAAATTGATAAACGCAAAAAATCAGAACTTTATCTAGTCTATTTTTGATTCCAGGCATTTCACTATTAGCATTAAGCGCGGTCCAGGGATATCACGGGTACGTCCTGTTCGTATGGTTGTACGGAATATGTTTGGGCGGATTCACGTATTCCCTCAAGATGTTTGCTTTGGAGAGAATCCGAAACAAACACTTCACCAAAGCATGGAGTTTTATCCAAGGCGCCAAGTCAATTCCTGTTCTGTTGGGCATACCACTAACTGGTTATATTAACCAAACCTATCCAAAGGCGGGCTATTACTTTAGTTTTTGTACTGCTTTAATAGGTAAGGAATAATAAAAGATTATGTTAGATATTTTCAAACTCGGCGAAAGTTGTCTCTTTGGTTCATTTGATATAAATTGTAACAGGTAGAGGTAAATACTGTACTGAGAGGAAGGAATATCTCGGTCGAGAAAATGTTTTCGTCGTGATATTGTTTTGATATGTGCTTTTTGATATTTCTCCTACCAATCGCTGATCCCCTGTATTGAATAATTTAAAATAGTTAGGATTTAAAATTTACAATTTAAAATGGATAAATGTAATTCGGTTCGAAAGTATTATAAACAAGTATTAAATGTTCAAATATAAATATTAGAACGTCACGTTTTCTTGATTAATTTTATAATAAAAATATATATTTTAATTTTAAGATCTACAATCCACTAGATTGTAGAACTAATATTGATTTGCACATTTTAGGGGCAAGTCTGATGTTCCTCGTCGGCACTAGGAAAGAACACTTAAGTCTGCAGCCTAGCCCAGCAAATAACTGCAACCTTAACAACTGTACTATTGCCAATTTGAACGAGTGCGTCTGTAGTGCAGGAGCTTATAACGGAATGTGTGCAGCGACTCCTGAACTACTTCCATACAACTTCTGCAGACAGGGTAGCAACCATTATGAAAGAATTTTTACAAACTATGAAGACTTTCATAACAAAGCCAATTTGAATACCCTTCATAGGTACGTCTATAAGATGCCTATTCTTCCTTGATATTATGGCGTATTTGCCTTATTAGCAAGTATACAGAATTACTGTTTTCGCGAACCAGTGCTCCTTTTTTGTGAAACTCGTTTTGCATTACATTTCCCCTTAAATATTGTAGTGCGACACACATAAAACTACATTGCCAAGAAGTATAAAGAAGGTCCACGTCTTGTATCTCCATTCTCACGTATTACCGGAAATTACTAAATACAACACTGCTCCTCATCGACCTCCCCACATACCTGATTTACATAAAAAATCCGGGCTTTCTGGAAAACTTCGGGCCCGGAGGGAATCACCCCGACACCCCCCTCCCTCCCACCTTTCGACGGCCCACTTCTGATCATATGTAAGTACTTTAGCGTTGATTTATTGATATGGCAACTGTATTTTATCTTATTTAATTTGTCCGGACTTGTATTATTTCATTAACTCATTTGTAACGATACGTCAATTTTTTATTTGTTAGGAATAAAATGTGAATGGTTCGTTTAACCAATAAGGTCAATTTTAGACCACAACTTCCGTGATCATTGGATAGGGGATAACGGATTAATACGATGGCCAGCTATGTAACCGGATTTGTCGATCTTAGATATCATTTTGTGGGGATAATAATTGACTTATTTAATGTGATACGAAGAACGTTCCAAAATCTGCAACAGCGGCAGTGGCGGCTATTCAGGTGAAGTAGGTGAAGTGCTACTTCACCAGGAAAAATAAACAAGCACAAATCTAACTATATATTTCTTAAAATTTTAGTTTTTACATTCATTTATTCACCTAATTGGTAAAAAATTAACTGTACATCTGAAATAAATATTTTACGTTGGCGGCATGTCTTTTTAAAACTTTCAATCGAACTTTATTATAATAACTATAACAGTAGGGCAAACCGCTTTGACTTTGATGGAGGTGCTATGTTTAGTTTACGATTTTCCTACTATGTTGCCATGACAACGCGTACCCAATGACGTCGAGCCCATCGCTCACACACACCATACAACGCTCTCGGTGAAGTGCAGGCGCAGTACACTACACCCACGTGTCGTTCAGTTTGCGGTGGTTGTTTACTTTTATTTTCGCGGATTTCGCTGCAACCGGTGTGTTCCTTTGTAGTTAACTTGACTGTTTTGTGTTATATTTATTTATGGTGTTGTTACAACTTCAAATTCGAAGTTAGTAAATGTGATTGTTTAAAACTGGAATAAATTAAAAGACGTCTTTGAATTTATTACAAACTGTGACAAATCTGATGAAAAATCAATCCGGCTTGCGAGAGGATTTTTAGGTGAGATGAATGATTTTTTAGATTTCACGTTTCTGGCATTAGTGTTTAAGGACATTTTCTCAATCACGGACATACTATTTGACGTTCTTCAAAAAAAATCGCTTGACATTCATTTTTGCATATCCAATATAAAACTCTGTCGTGAGGCGCTCTGTAAAAAAAGAAATTAACATTTTTTTAATACCATGTTTGATAAAGCAAATTCTATAACAGAAATAAATCGTTACAAACGTGAGCTTGCTAAGCTTTCACCTGAAGAAATCAGGGCTAAGTATAGAACCCTTTTTTATGAAATATTGGATCATATTTTAATGGAAATGACACTAAGATTTCAAGACTGAAAAACTTACATTTTCATGTTTGGCAGGTCCTGCTAAATTTTCCGAATATAGTTTAAATTTTCCGACCGGCCCGTTTGAAAACTTATTACAGTTATATTTTGAAAATAGCTTGGTCTTATTTTTGCCAATGAGAGTAATTGGAATATATCGCTGCAAGTGAAAAAAATTAATAAAAATAAATATATTTTCCCTTATTTTGACAATACCGTCGACAAGTGCTTCAGTGGAAAGAAGTTTTCTTGCTTCAATTGTGTAAAACTATATTTTCTTGCTTCATTTGCACTTCACTTAACTTTTTCACCCGCGAGCCGCCACTGCTGAAGAATGCGAATAAAAAAAGTGTTGTTGACGATAAATAATGAAGGTTATTTAGTTTACCTCAGACGGTGTAAGAGTTTTCGACCGAAGATTGATAATAATTATATAAATTTTTTTATCGGATACTCCTAATCGTGAAGAAAATATAAAGTGAACGCCCAAAAAGATAAATTAAAATCCCTAAACTAGAGTATATAGACGTTTCACTTCAAATGCATTTTACGTTGATCATGAGAATTGATATCCTGTATATTATCCATCAAAAAGTAGATCCAACCACGAGTATTTCTCTCATATACAGTGTGGCAATAAAGTCTGGAAACGTCAATATACCGAAAAGAAACAATATTTAAAAAAAACAAAAATTACGTCGACTTTATTTTTAAATTTCCCATATTTTAATAACAATGCATCTGTTTAGTCATTTGACATTCTGAAATTGAATTCTATGGAATTTTATACATTCATAGAATTATGTACCTGGCATTACTTTAAAAAATGCAACTTATTTCTCCATTGTGTATTAATAAAGGTAAACTAAGGTGTGTGCAAAAACTAAAGTAGTAACCCCATATACCAATCTTGAATATTAAGAAAGTTAAAGGGGTAATATTATAGAGCATCCCCCTGTACAGGGTATGCCATTTTTGGGTACTTTTGCGGGATATTTCCGTTATTTTTATAGATAAGAAGCTACCGTTAAATAAAATTATTATAGTCTTTCTAGTTTTTAAGATACAGGGCTAAATTGAAAATGTTCATTTTCAGGCACTCCCTCGTATCTCAACTATCAGATAACTTATCGACAATGTGAAAACTGTTTCTTATATAACTTTTCCCGTAGAACCCAATTCCTTCTTCGAATTAGTGTACAGGGTCAGGTCAAAAAGTTATCGGACCCTACTTTATTTTTATATTTATAGACTATAAAAATTGTCTTTTTTTACCTTTCAAAAATATATAATAGTATGACTTTTTCTCAGAACACGCAAATAAGTGACAATTTTCTAAAATTACATGCATAATTTAATAGTAGGCTATGGCTATTATTTATGACAACAAACAAAAATAAATGTCAAATATTTGTCTACCTCATCGACTTTTGGTATTTTCATTTAATTGATATTTATCAGCGTCTTCGAATAATGACAGAGCAGACGAGAAGCAATTCATTTAGCCTTTCGGAAATCTGCCAATGAGACCAATAGTTCTTTTTATCGCTATTCAAAAATTACCAAAATGTGCCAGTTTTTAATAGAGAAAAATGATCGTCAATTTAAACATCAGTCTTTCAAAAATTTGTTTTTTCTTTTTTTTTTTTAATAATGTTTTTTTTTTGTGTTTGTTATATTGTTACTTTATGCTATAAAACTGTTGTTACAAACTTTCATTGATATGAAATAACTGAATATTTTTATAAAAGAAGATACTTATTTGCAAG